>OY759270.1:42635961-42905961 GCA_963662155.1 Lamellibrachia columna
GTCTGATTTACGCTTTTTCTCGGTTAATGTTATTATTATTATTTTATCAATTATTATTATTTTATTTAGTCGAATATTCGCTTTCGTTTAATTTCGCTGACTGACAATGTGTTTTACTAAGTATGGCTTAGTACCGACTAGACAACTGAACTGGTTATGACGTTAAACAGCAAATAGTATGTGCAGCCGGTCAACTTTTTTACACTTTTCATGCCGATATTGCCGCGTTTTCATTGTCTTTCCGTTCAATAGAATATTTATTTCATTTAGTACGAATTCCTTTTCGGCGATCTTTTACTTTCTGACCTAACCATGAAAATTACCACATAGAGCACCCAAACTTCTCCTCATATATCTACTATACATATACACATGTCACATGGCCAAAAAAGTGCATTTACTTTCTCAAAACAATAACAAATTACAAACGAATTAAACCAAAATATCGCTCTCCTGCGGCGCTTACGCATAGCGTAAAATCGATGCATATGACAAGGCGTCGTTCAGTTTCACCAAAATACATTAGAGAAAACACTACATAACGGTTTTTCATGTAAACTGGAGTGCATCATGACAGTTTGAACGGAAAGGAAATGAAAACGCAGCACTGTCGGCAAGAACAGTGTAAAAAGGTTGACCGGCTGCATATACTATTTGCTGTTTAACGTCATAACCAGTTCAGTTGTTTAGTCGGTACTAAGCCATACTTAGTACCACACCTTGTCAGTCAGCGAAATTAAACGAAAGCGAATATTGGACTAAATAAAATAATTGATTGAATCCAGGACCCTCCAAACATAAAGCGAACGCTCTACCGCTAAGCCACGACAGCTGACACGAAACGTTGCAATGAATTCGTTGTGTTCTGCAGACCGTCTCTTGGCATTGTCGTTTTAATTATCAATTTTGTTTTTTACCATATTTACGGGATTTTTTCCATTCACTGTCTTCTGGGTAATATATTATATTATATTATATTATATTATATTATATTATATTATATTATATTATATTATATTATATTATATTATATTATATTATATTATATTATATTATAGTATATTACATTACATTACATAACATTATATTATATACTTGTTTGCGGCATTACTTCGCTGCACATCCTACAACGGCAACCCTATTTTCAATGGTAACCAGAGTATATCGACGGTTCGCGCAGGCCTCGGCGGTTCGCGCAGGACTCGACGGTTCTCGCAGGACTCGACGGTTCTCGCAGACAGAACTCGACGGTTCGCGCAGGTATCGACGGTTCGCGCAAACAGAACTCGACGGTTCGCGCAGGACTCGACGGTTCTCGCAGGACTCGACGGTTCTCGCAGACAGAACTCGATGGTTCGCGCAGGACTCGACAGGTTTTGCCGCTTCATCACCCTTTTGGCCGCTACGGCGCCTCATACACAACTTCACAGTGTCAGTATATAATGTTACACTAGTATGTGCAACATTGATTGCACTGTTTAAGAAAGGAGAGCGATTGGTGTATGGGAATAACATCGGAGTACCACTCCTCTTAGTAGCTGGCAAAGTATTCGCAAGAGTGTTCCTCAATAGTCTTGCGGTCCGCATTGCAAACATAATCACTGAAATTCAAAGTGTTTTTAGATATCGAAGACGCACGGTGGAAATAACTATTGCATGTCCCTTGCGTTGGCTTTAACAAAAACGATGGACACCGTGGGACGACAAGGACTGTGGGCATTTCCGCGAAAATATGGTTGCCCTAAAATATTTGTATAAATAATCAATGCACTGCAGTCAGGTATGATGGAATTGGAGAAGCGCATAAGGAAGGCATCATCGACTTTTGGTCGGCTGCACAAGCATTTGGGGATGAGATTCATCATGTGTCAATCATAGCGAAATGTATGGTGCATAGAGCAATAGTAGTTTTACACGTCGCTCTAAGGAGCTGAAACATATACACTGTACAGAAAGCATGTTAGGAAAAGGCATGCCTTGCTGGTGCTACATGGGCAAAACGTGGAATACTCGCACACCAAAAAAGAACATTATCAAAAAGAGCATACACACGAACAAGTACAAATCAGGTACCTCGAATATATGAAAACTTTCCTTAAAAAAGTTTGTACTTCGAACTATCGAAAGGTGCTAGAAACAAAAGTCACATCACACGTAGATTCAAATATGTAATAATGCAAATATTGACAAAAAGAAACATAAAGGTCAAGTAACGATTCTCACTTGCCGAAGAAAAAAAACCTGGAAGTGATTCATGCAATGCAACCTGAACCAAGCGAGCAGTAACAGTCGCAACCGAAACTGACAGGGAGAGAGATGGTACTGTTCCAAGCGCAGACAATAATAAGATTATCTACGTCGCTGTATTGTAAAGGAATACATTATATCGTTAACAGTTATGTCGAGAATACTCATGGTGAAGTGCTAACGAGAGACATTTAATTAAACTACTATAGGTATATAACGTATTAATGTGTAATGTTGGGATTTAAATATAGTTAGAATCTGGCACGAACACATGTAGAATAATCAAGTAAAACAAAATGGCGTATTGTGAAGGACTTACGCTGACTGGCTGCACAAGAATGTTACGTAGACAACGGTACATGCAGCAGCAATGTGTTTCAACATGGTTACATCGGCCGACGAGCTTGGAATAAACGCATCAACGGACGACAGCAACGACGAATGGGACAGCAGGTTGAAGACAGAGCTTTGATAGACGTGACACCTAGCTCACTTTGCATCCAGTGTCTTACATATGAAGTCGACCGCGAACACAGGGCGTATTGTGACGCAGTCGGTTGATGATAATGATATGTAAATTATATCACATTGCGTCACAATACGACCTGGGCTCGCGGTCGACTACATTTGCGAGACACTGGATACGAAGTGAGCCACGCCTATTCAACGCCCTAGTTCAGCAGCTATGCGCGCGCGAGAGAGAGAGAGTTGGATTCGTAGATGTGTGGTTTTGTTGGGAGAGTAAGCACATTTATGCCAGGAGCTCAATCTAAACGGTATGGCGGCGGCAGGTTTTGCAGAAGAACTGCAAAGAACGATTGACTATAGCATGGGTAGCATTAGTTATTTAAACTAGGTGAGCAAGGGATTCATAATTAATGATGGAATGGGGGTATCGGAATGACGACTGGTGCCAACAAACATCGTTTTGTGGTGCTTGTTATCTCGAAGAATATATGTTTTCGGCACCTATTTTAAGCACTTTTCAATGTTCTGTAGTGTAGTAAATAAACATTATTAACCTTTTCATTCACAAATGTTATTTCTTTGTTCAGTTAGTTATTATTATTGAGTAGCTAGCAACCAATGCTGACAGATGCCTACCCGTTTTTCGGACATTTCTTAAAAGCATGCTTTCAGTGTGCATTTGCACGGTCTATTAAAAACTTGACATACAAATAAATCATGTTTTAATGGTTAACCAGACAACAATATCATAATAACACGTCTTATTGGTGTGATGGCATGTAAAAAACATGCCTAAGCGTACGTACATTCACGAGATTAATTACGCACAATCGAGTCGTTGGATGAAGTTACATTTTCTTTCGTTCAATTATATCATATACCAACGTATTAGTTTCCACTTGACATAACAAGAGCGTGCAGACAGTGTATTTGTTTAATGAGTATGTAATTACCTATTGTTAAAGAGTAAAGTGTAATATTCCAAACCCCCCCCAAATACAATGATTCGCTGATATTAACATTACCGTTCAACCTGTCATCTGTGCACAGTTGTAATAACGACATGCGTTCAATCTTCTAGATAAGTTGGGTTGAGCTTTACACGAAGCTTCAAATCATTTAGTCAACTGGTTAGGTAAGCAACACCATTGGGACATTTTGTTATATGAGATGACTGGGCTGGCAATTTAACCAGCATTACTTTTCTCTCATCCTCTGCGTCTCCGTCTCCATGTCCCTCTCCGTCCACCTTTCTCTTTTCCTCTCGATCTTGTTCACGATCTTTCACTCCTTTCCCCTCTAAGAGCGTTCGCTGTATGTTTGGAGGGTCCTGGGTGCAATCCGCGGTATGTCTGATTTACGCTTTTTCTCGGTTAATGTTATTATTATTATTTTATCAATTATTATTATTTTATTTAGTCGAATATTCGCTTTCGTTTAATTTCGCTGACTGACAATGTGTTTTACTAAGTATGGCTTAGTACCGACTAGACAACTGAACTGGTTATGACGTTAAACAGCAAATAGTATGTGCAGCCGGTCAACTTTTTTACACTTTTCATGCCGATATTGCCGCGTTTTCATTGTCTTTCCGTTCAATAGAATATTTATTTCATTTAGTACGAATTCCTTTTCGGCGATCTTTTACTTTCTGACCTAACCATGAAAATTACCACATAGAGCACCCAAACTTCTCCTCATATATCTACTATACATATACACATGTCACATGGCCAAAAAAGTGCATTTACTTTCTCAAAACAATAACAAATTACAAACGAATTAAACCAAAATATCGCTCTCCTGCGGCGCTTACGCATAGCGTAAAATCGATGCATATGACAAGGCGTCGTTCAGTTTCACCAAAATACATTAGAGAAAACACTACATAACGGTTTTTCATGTAAACTGGATTGCATCATGACAGTTTGAACGGAAAGGAAATGAAAACGCAGCACTGTCGGCAAGAACAGTGTAAAAAGGTTGACCGGCTGCATATACTATTTGCTGTTTAACGTCATAACCAGTTCAGTTGTTTAGTCGGTACTAAGCCATACTTAGTACCACACCTTGTCAGTCAGCGAAATTAAACGAAAGCGAATATTGGACTAAATAAAATAATTGATTGAATACAGGACCCTCCAAACATAAAGCGAACGCTCTACCGCTAAGCCACGACAGCTGACACGAAACGTTGCAATGAATTCGTTGTGTTCTGCAGACCGTCTCTTGGCATTGTCGTTTTAATTATCAATTTTTTTTTTACCATATTTACGGGATTTTTTCCATTCACTGTCTTCTGGGTATTATATTATATTATATTATATTATATTATATTATATTATATTATATTATATTATATTATATTATATTATATTATATTATATTATATTATATTATATTATATTATATTATATTATATTATATTATATTATATTATATTATATTATAGTATATTACATTACATTACATAACATTATATTATATACTTGTTTGCGGCATTACTTCGCTGCACATCCTACAACGGCAACCCTATTTTCAATGGTAACCAGAGTATATCGACGGTTCGCGCAGGCCTCGGCGGTTCGCGCAGGACTCGACGGTTCTCGCAGGACTCGACGGTTCTCGCAGACAGAACTCGACGGTTCGCGCAGGTCTCGACGGTTCGCGCAAACAGAACTCGACGGTTCGCGCAGGACTCGACGGTTCTCGCAGGACTCGACGGTTCTCGCAGACAGAACTCGATGGTTCGCGCAGGACTCGACAGGTTTTGCCGCTTCATCACCCTTTTGGCCGCTACGGCGCCTCATACACAACTTCACAGTGTCAGTATATAATGTTACACTAGTATGTGCAACATTGATTGCACTGTTTAAGAAAGGAGAGCGATTGGTGTATGGGAATAACATCGGAGTACCACTCCTCTTAGTAGCTGGCAAAGTATTCGCAAGAGTGTTCCTCAATAGTCTTGCGGTCCGCATTGCAAACATAATCACTGAAATTCAAAGTGTTTTTAGATATCGAAGACGCACGGTGGAAATAACTATTGCATGTCCCTTGCGTTGGCTTTAACAAAAACGATGGACACCGTGGGACGACAAGGACTGTGGGCATTTCCGCGAAAATATGGTTGCCCTAAAATATTTGTATAAATAATCAAGGCACTGCAGTCAGGTATGATGGAATTGGAGAAGCGCATAAGGAAGGCATCATCGACTTTTGGTCGGCTGCACAAGCATTTGGGGATGAGATTCATCATGTGTCAATCATAGCGAAATGTATGGTGCATAGAGCAATAGTAGTTTTACACGTCGCTCTAAGGAGCTGAAACATATACACTGTACAGAAAGCATGTTAGGAAAAGGCATGCCTTGCTGGTGCTACATGGGCAAAACGTGGAATACTCGCACACCAAAAAAGAACATTATCAAAAAGAGCATACACACGAACAAGTACAAATCAGGTACCTCGAATATATGAAAACTTTCCTTAAAAAAGTTTGTACTTCGAACTATCGAAAGGTGCTAGAAACAAAAGTCACATCACACGTAGATTCAAATATGTAACAATGCAAATATTGACAAAAAGAAACATAAAGGTCAAGTAACGATTCTCACTTGCCGAAGAAAAAAAACCTGGAAGTGATTCATGCAATGCAACCTGAACCAAGCGAGCAGTAACAGTCGCAACCGAAACTGACAGGGAGAGAGATGGTACTGTTCCAAGCGCAGACAATAATAAGATTATCTACGTCGCTGTATTGTAAAGGAATACATTATATCGTTAACAGTTATGTCGAGAATACTCATGGTGAAGTGCTAACGAGAGACATTTAATTAAACTACTATAGGTATATAACGTATTAATGTGTAATGTTGGGATTTAAATATAGTTAGAATCTGGCACGAACACATGTAGAATAATCAAGTAAAACAAAATGGCGTATTGTGAAGGACTTACGCTGACTGGCTGCACAATAATGTTACGTAGACAACGGTACATGCAGCAGCAATGTGTTTCAACATGGTTACATCGGCCGACGAGCTTGGAATAAACGCATCAACGGACGACAGCAACGACGAATGGGACAGCAGGTTGAAGACAGAGCTTTGATAGACGTGACACCTAGCTCACTTTGCATCCAGTGTCTTACATATGAAGTCGACCGCGAACACAGGGCGTATTGTGACGCAGTCGGTTGATGATAATGATATGTAAATTATATCACATTGCGTCACAATACGACCTGGGCTCGCGGTCGACTACATTTGCGAGACACTGGATACGAAGTGAGCCACGCCTATTCAACGCCCTAGTTCAGCAGCTATGCGCGCGCGAGAGAGAGAGAGTTGGATTCGTAGATGTGTGGTTTTGTTGGGAGAGTAAGCACATTTATGCCAGGAGCTCAATCTAAACGGTATGGCGGCGGCAGGTTTTGCAGAAGAACTGCAAAGAACGATTGACTATAGCATGGGTAGCATTAGTTATTTAAACTAGGTGAGCAAGGGATTCATAATTAATGATGGAATGGGGGTATCGGAATGACGACTGGTGCCAACAAACATCGTTTTGTGGTGCTTGTTATCTCGAAGAATATATGTTTTCGGCACCTATTTTAAGCACTTTTCAATGTTCTGTAGTGTAGTAAATAAACATTATTAACCTTTTCATTCACAAATGTTATTTCTTTGTTCAGTTAGTTATTATTATTGAGTAGCTAGCAACCAATGCTGACAGATGCCTACCCGTTTTTCGGACATTTCTTAAAAGCATGCTTTCAGTGTGCATTTGCACGGTCTATTAAAAACTTGACATACAAATAAATCATGTTTTAATGGTTAACCAGACAACAATATCATAATAACACGTCTTATTGGTGTGATGGCATGTAAAAAACATGCCTAAGCGTACGTACATTCACGAGATTAATTACGCACAATCGAGTCGTTGGATGAAGTTACATTTTCTTTCGTTCAATTATATCATATACCAACGTATTAGTTTCCACTTGACATAACAAGAGCGTGCAGACAGTGTATTTGTTTAATGAGTATGTAATTACCTATTGTTAAAGAGTAAAGTGTAATATTCCAAACCCCCCCCCAAATACAATGATTCGCTGATATTAACATTACCGTTCAACCTGTCATCTGTGCACAGTTGTAATAACGACATGCGTTCAATCTTCTAGATAAGTTGGGTTGAGCTTTACACGAAGCTTCAAATCATTTAGTCAACTGGTTAGGTAAGCAACACCATTGGGACATTTTGTTATATGAGATGACTGGGCTGGCAATTTAACCAGCATTACTTTTCTCTCATCCTCTGCGTCTCCGTCTCCATGTCCCTCTCCGTCCACCTTTCTCTTTTCCTCTCGATCTTGTTCACGATCTTTCACTCCTTTCCCCTCTAACCCCTCCCCTTCCTTCTTCTCCTTCCACCTCTTTCTTGTTCACGATATTTCACTCCTTTCCCCTCTACCCCCTCCCCTTCCTTCTTCGCCTTCCAGCTCTTTCTTGGCTGAAGTACTGTAGTACTAACATCATAAATTGGAATATCGGAAGTTTTAAAATGTAATAACCACATCAATATATTTATTTTTGTTACGTTATTTACCTTATGTATTAACACATCTAAGGTGTCATCAAATGTCCACATTTGATCCCGGATTCCTACATATACATCCTATGATTATATGTTTTTCTCTATGTCCTTTCAGCTCAACTACAACGCCTTCCGCAATGTTGTTCACTACTGATGACTTTATATAAACTTGAAACCAAATTGCGACTCTGTATAGTAGGGACGGTCTACATTAATTGTATTTAATCGTTTTGAACAGGATTATCATAATCATTGTGTGAACATTATCTCTCTCTCTCTCTCTCTCTCTCTCTCTCTCTCTCTCTCTCTCTCTATCTCTCTCTCTCTCTCTCTCTCTCTCTCTCTCTCTCTCCCTCTCTCAGATATGACTTTTTTCACGAGAGATGGGCTTCATCTGACAGAGAAGGGTGCTGCAGTTCCTGTCCACACCCACTTTATAATTTCTTCCAAAAAACATAAGAGATTGGTTGGATATGACCTTGATTTTAGGAGGCCATTTTAATATGTATTTAGTAATTTATGGTTTACAAGAATGCCACCATGTGATATATAATTAATTTGTGTCTAATAATCTACCTACAACTGCTGTTAAACTCATTGATCTATAATTGGCTGACTTATTCATCGATCCCAAACAACGGCGAAAGATTTGCTTCTATCCAATATGAAGGCACTCTTCCTTATTCTAGAGACAAGTTAAATACTTTTTATAAGTGGTGTACCAATTTGCTCTACAATTTCCTTGAGTTAAATAGGTAAGTTCTTATATAGCGTTGTATCCAGTTATTATGACTGCTCAAGGCGCTTTACACTTCACCCCCTGGCAGAAATTTTCATTCCAAGGCCGTCTCAAATTATCTGGGAAGCATTCAGCCATGCTACAATTGCGCGAATACAATTCACTACATTTCCGCCACTATATGTATAACCAGGTACACATTCATACAGCTGGGTGAATTGTGGCAACGTGGGGTGATCAAACTTGCAAAAGGTTCGAAACGACCGCAGTGGGCTTTGAAACCGGTTTCTCTTGTTTGAGAGTCCGGCCTTCTAACCGGTATGCCATAGACCCCACTTAAGCAGTGTTGGTGGTATCCCATCAACTCCATGTGATTTATTAGTTCCCTCTTCTGAATGTTCAGCATTCTGTTGCTGCCTTGTTCTTCGGTAAGTTATTCCAATGTATAAATATATTCTCTTTTCTTTATTTTTGCCTTTGTTGAAGTTCCTCCTCCATTGTTTTTATATTTATATAAATTTTTTTTTCTCACTACATGTACCTCTATTGTTCATCATGTGTGTATATGTATGTTTTTTTTTCTCACCCGTATGTATTTATAATATTATGGGCTCTTGCCTGAGCAAACATTATTATTATTATTAAATATATTCCATGTTTTTCTTTTATATTAAAATGTATATGTTCATTGGAACCCAAAGGTTCATGTACTTTAACATTGGTAATTAATTAATGTTGAGAAAATAAAATTAAATCCAACACATTCCCACATCTGGTTGGTTCCAAGACATATTTAGAAGGAATCAATGATGTGTTACTAGTAGAATACGATGGTCGTCATCCCCAGCTCTCTCAATTGATTTCCATTGTATATGACTATGGTGAAAATCACCCATTACAACACATTCCCCCTTACTCACCTCCCTTATTGCCTTATGTGGATGTTGTCTACTTAGATATTCGGAACACTCGATAAAGTGCCACAGCAGAGATTGTTATTTAAACTATGGGATAAATAATGTAAAACGGGCGATTGTGTACTAGGTAGAACCATACCAGGACTTAGGAATAACATTTAGTGATAGCAGGAACATTTCAAAACGTAATCAAATTAGCGAGCTCGGTAACGTATCTGTTGATCGATCCGAAACAGGAAACACTGTAAGACCTGCGACTGCGCAGGACCATCTTTCCGGACGACGCCGTTCAGTAAAACTACCTGACGAAGACATAAAAGAACAGTCCAGGCACTCGAGTCTGTATTTACGATATGTGGGAGTGCGTGAAAAGACACGTGTTGTGTATTGAGATGCTCGCGAGAAACAAGAACGCAAAATAGAAGAAAGGTATTATACCAGCGAATACAACGATTTGATATGTAGTATCGCCGAGTGGGCGTATTACATTTTAAAATGTAACGTTCGATTGACGCCGAGGCAGAAGGCAAAGCTACGACGGTACAGAAAGCGGCTAATAACATTTGCGAAGAAAGGAAAGGGTGTGGCGTGTCAGAGAGCGATCATATAAACCGGTGGTTTCCTATCGGCATTACTAGCTCCGTTAGCGACTTCGGTCCTTCTCCCGTTGCTCCACAAGTTGCTACAGTGACTGTGGTGAACGACGGGGCGAACCAAAAATAAACGTGCCGCTGTAGAAGCAGGGGAAACGGAAGCGGCGGGTCGTCACCTGTAGATCGTGTAGAAGCCGATATCGCCGACAGCGTTCCAAAAACCCTGAGAAAGAAAGCCAAGCGAATCCTTGTTGTCAACCTGAATAGATAGCTACGGATAATCACATAGCACGGCAGTTTATACGGCACGAAAGTGTAAAAAAATTCGTCATTTGTCAACTGTTCCACCGCTCCCCCATTCCCCATATCAGCGTCCACGCAGTAGAGCTGTTGTTCGACACCACCTTCATCCTGGGTACAACGGGTTGATGGATCAAGTGAACGCGAAATTAAGGCGCTCAATTGCCTTTTTCCTAAAAATTCATTTCTTGAAGAATCGCGGTATGCTTTTCGACTATCAGTCTCTGGTAAGCGACGACGGTGTGCAAGTAGTATGTAGGTGGTTTTCAATAAGCAATTGTGGCGGCAATTTTGGTCGATTTTTGGTGGTAGCTAAAAATAGATGGTAGCTAAAAATAGACATTGGTTAATTTAAATTTTCTAAAAATAGACATATTTTAATTTTTATTTTAAATTTTAATTTCAATGTTCTTTTAATTTTAATTTAAATTTAAATTTAAATTTTTAATTTTAATTTCAATTTTAATTTTGGAATGTTGGGATGTTGTCATTAATTTTCTTACTTATGGAAATTCCGACTCGACTAGAAAACAAGGAATACAGCGACACGATTTACGGTAAGCATTCCTGCTGTCAATTAACTCACAACACGACGCAACTCAGCGCGAGCCAGCTGTTGTGAACCGTCAGACGGTGACATAACGTAACATTCCTGTGACCATTGAACTCATAAAATAAGAGCGAGGGTCATAAGGGCGAGTCTGTTGTTGTCGAAAACCTGATGATGCAGTGGTATTTTCATTTGAGAAAACGCGTATGTGCAACTTCGAACAGGGAGTTAGAAAACGTTACACAGGCGGTTAGAAATGTTTTCACCCGTCATTCACATCACCAACATGTTGCGATTGGATAATCTATCGACATGCGCGTTGTGAGTGGCTAATCTGTCGACGTGTGGGGTTGTCAGTCTGGTTTAGTCGGGGTCTTTAAATACCCGTGTATTGGAACTCGACTGCCTACGGACCATGGCTCAGAAAATGCTGCATATGAAGAGAGAGTTGGACCTGATGCAACTTCAACAGGTAAGATTATAATATTACCCATTAATATTTATATATTCAAGTCAGTAGAATACCCTTTTAAAATTCAAATTGGAAATTAGACAGTATGTTATGTTTTTAATATATTTAGTTAATTTATTATATGTGTAGAAAAACCAGTCGGAAATCACTACGCGAAATTTCAAATCGTGAATACGCGCCACGTACTGTAACTGACATTGCCTGGCCCCTGGATCTATTTGGTATTTTACTACGATGTTTTAGTTAGCATATTTACGTATAAGTGTACTTTTTGTGTTTTTGTAGAGTTCATTCTAAATTGCTGTATTTTAAAATGAAATGCGCATTATTTTGCGAACGCTTACAACCTTGGACTTGGTCAGTATTGACAGTAATTGTCAAGCTATTTATAAATCACGCGGTTCATAACTGCAGTGCCGGTGACAGTGCGCAAGAAAGTTGGATTGGAGTGTTTATGTAGATCAATTAGTGATTAGTTTAGTTTGATGCTGCTGTGGTTTATATCTGTATATATTACTCAACTGCACAACCTGTTGTCGAAGCGGATTTAATTGGAAATGTTAGACTACAGGACGAATTCCGTTCCGTGTTTACGATTTTCGAAAAATCCAAGATGGCTGCGTCCATGGTTGGGTTCGTGGTTGGGTCGAACAAAGTTGCTTGTTGTCTCTACGCTTTGACGTTGATGAACATGCAGAATATCGCAAGCGGAGACTCAGGCTCAATGAATTTGCGAGTGATTACTTTGGGACATGCCCAATCGGCAGTAGTGACGATGACTCTGACTTATTTGAGTCGAACGTGGACGACCGTGTGTCCGACTCACCTGTCACCTGTCACTTGAAAACACAGAGCCACACAACAACGGTACTTTCAGAGTTAATCACAACAAGAGATTGCTACCTCTTGGGTGTTGCTTATTAATATCAATGTTTTTTGTTTTTGCTAAAAAAAAATAACTACATTCACTGGATTGGATATAGTAATAACAATAGATAATTTATTAAACTATGGTGAAGTTTTCTTTTTTACATGAAGTAGGCCTATCATGTCCATGATTCTAGACTGTCTACTTTACAACTAATTTTTTTATTGTAAATGTAACCATCAGAATTTAATAATAGTTGTAGTGTACCGAAGCTAACACGCCTATCTACATTTGCTTCACTGGATTGGTTATACTAATAACAATGGATAAGTTGTTATACTGTGGCAGTGTTTTGTTTTGACATGAATTGTGATGATTTTCGACTCAACTTTACAAGTAATTTTTTCTCCTTAAATAGTTTTTGACGGGTGCCCTCTTTAAATTCTTGTAACTGATTCTAGTGGGAGCATTTGAATACACTAAACTGTTTGGGAATGAGAAAGGGTGTTACTTTCTATGTGTTAAATTAAAAATACTTAAAATTGTTTTGGACAATGACTGGTTTTCCTTCGCCGCCACACATATTAGTCTAGAAAAAATCTTTGTGCACAACATAAAAAAAAAAAAAAAATAGGTCAATAACTTTTTATTAATGTAACATCACCATTCCTGAAAATGGGAACTATATTGACAATTTTAGCTGATCTGGAACATATCTATTGTCAAACAGTAAGGTAACACGCTCGATAAGTTTCTGTATTTCATCTATAGTTGTTGGTGTCAGAAACATGGAATTGTATTAAATCCATACAGATAGTCATCAGGAACCTTTGATACAATTGTTTTCTTTTTGCAATGCTTAAATTCGTAAAATACTCATTCAACTTATCAGCAATATTTTTTTGTGTGTGTAAATATATCTTCAATTAAGAACTCATCCTTCATGAAAGTGTTGGGGAAATGATCCGAAATGTCTGAATAAAATATTCTGTGCATTTGGTAATATTCACCAAATATATTGTCTATTGCTGTGAAAGTGGTTGGAGTGATTGTGACATTGTATCTATGTAGGCTATCATAGTTAAGCAAAATGATGTTAGAGTCACCATTAAACACTGTTTACAACTTTGAGTACTTGCAAAATGTTAGTATTTTGATTAGTGAAATCAGTAATATTTATGTTTAGTGACTGATAAATAACACCACTTATTAATTTATTTTTTACATTTCTTAGATCAAGTCTTCACTTCAATAAACATACATTCTAAATACGCAGTTATAATATTAAGTTTTGGTATTTCAAAATAGTAATAGATACTCATCATCCATTCTTTGAGGGCCTTGATGAATACTTCTGAAGTCGGTCAACTCATCAATATATTTTTCCATTGATAAGTAATTATTCAATTTACTAAGAGTTTTTGACAGACTTCAAGTATTTAAAGGAGGCAAACCCACAAGTATAATCATTATTAGATTTCATTAATATCAGCGCCAAGGTAGTATTGTGTAAATGAACAGTTTCCTGCTATAAAAATGTTATAATCTGTATCCAAATTCCTAGTAGCATGACTTTAAAAATCAACAACTTTACCTGCAGGTGTTCAGGTTCAGTAAATGTATACTTAACTATAATAATAGCACACGTTGCTATTCTGTACCTTGTTTATTAAGCAATACAAATTGTGTGTACGCCTTATTGTGTTTGTTCATTATACATTTAAACAAATACAATGTATAATAATTAAACACAATGTATAATCTTTCATTCTGTTTGGTCCTTTCGATTGAGACATAATATTATAGTGACCTTGTTAGTTACATTATTACTCACCAGGAAGATTATAGTATACGTAACTAAATACGATACCTTAACATTAAAAACAACATACAGTCTAATTTCCAATAGTGACTTCGTTACATATACCTCGTTAGTTATTAGTCACCAGGAAGATAACCTATTATAGTATACCTAATTAATACGATACCTTAACATATTAAAAACAACATACTGTCTAATTTCCAATAGTGATCTCATTACATATAGTAACCTCGTTAGTTTCATTATTGCAGTGGCACCTCTAGTGTGTAAACGCTACCGTCGACACTTACATTGTATTCCTTGCGAATTAACGCGTTTTTCCTACCAAATATTGCTCATAAACACACCACCACCACACCACCTCGCACAACATATAGGTGTATTTAGGATGGTGTATTTTCAGTTGTAGACGCTGACACCATGCGAGTACACGTCTGCCGCCACTGCGGTGAGACGTTCGAAGATTATGCGCTTCTACGACGTCACGTGGAGAGTCACGGAACGTCATCTGTTGATCAACCCTCAAACTCGACGGCATCGTCATCTAGTGATCGCACCAAGACACACGCTTGCGAGACATGCGGTCGATCGTTCGGGAGACGAGACAGTCTGCTGCGACACGCGAGAACTGCATGCAATAAAGAAAAGAAGACATACACATGCGAAAGATGCGGGCGTTCTTTCAGTTCACGCGCTCACCTGAACAGACACGCGTGCAATAAACAAAAGAAGACCTACACATGCGAGAGATGCGGGCGTTCTTATGGTGACCGTTATGATCTGAACAGACACGCTCGAACCGCGTGTGGTGACGACGTCGAACCACCTTTACCGAAGCGGTCGAGATGGGAAAGTACTATGACCCTCCCCCCATTCGTCGAAGATCCCATCGAACCACCCGATCGACTTCCCTTCCCAGACGCTCTGTCGGCGGACTTGTTAGACGTCGTTCGGGAGCACTGGTCTACCATTAGAACACGCATAGCGAGAGGACCTGTTCAGACCAGGTTCAATTACAGATTGACCACTCTAGACACGACCGCTCTAGAGGAGCCTTTGAATAGAATGTTCCAGGAGCAGACCACTGCATTCAAAATTAATCACAGTTACGGGTTCATTCTGAGGAACAAGGACACGGGACGATACAGGTATTATCACGCGTCTTGTAACTGTTGCGGACGATACCTGGACGAACCCAGTCTCATCACAAACCGCAGTGACTTTGACGAGTTTCTGGAACGAATTCGAGAAACCGACGTCTTGCAGTGGGCCATCGCTCAAAGACCGGATTCGGCATGGGTGTGCGAACTCGTGACAAATGCCACCTTCTTCGTCAATCGTATCATCGATCATCCCATTGGTTGTGTGGGCTTGACCCTTCCCGCTTATGTGAAGAACAACAAAGCTGTCATCGGTCTGGAAAGGGAACCCAACCATTCCAAAAGGTACACCGACAACCTGTGTCTCTTCCGCTGTCTGGCCCTGCATCGAGGAGGTGACAGATATCGGTTGGAACCGGCAGTGAAGACGTTGTACGAGATGTACGATCGCGATGAAGGGGTACCCATGCAAGACTTTACAGGGGTCACACTCGATGACCTCTATCGCGTAGAAACCATGTTCAAATTGAACGTGTGCGTGTACAAGCTTGTCAAGTCGGACAAAGATGGAAAGACGACTGCCGAACTCGTCAAACGATCGTTGTGTCACTATGACAACACGTTGAACGTCAACTTGCACGAGACACACTTTTCCTATATCCAAGACGAGCGCATGTACTGTCACTCGTATCGGTGTCGAAAGTGTGGCGACTGTCTATGGAAAGATGCATATACACTGCACAAACACGAACGTACGTGTGCGGGTGGCGTACGACGAGTTTATCCGGGAGGTGTCTACCACTCCACCCCATCGATATTCGAACGTCTGGACGATGAGAACATTCGAGTCTCCGAATCGTTGCGCTATTATCCGTACCGTGCCACTTTTGACTTCGAGTGTTATTTCGATACCGCGCAACTTCCGTCGGACAGTGACAAGGTCCACTGGGTAGCACGTCACGTCCCGTTGAGCGTCAGCGTGGCGTCGAACGTGCCCGGACACGAAGAAGTGCAATGTCTCGTCACAGATGGAAATCCTGACAAGTTGGTGGCCGACATGATGAACATCCTACGAGCAATGAGCGATGCAGCGTACAAAGATCTAAAAGATTCTTATGAGGATGTGTTGGAACAACTCACGGAAGCACAGACGGACTGGGACGAACGGGAGCAAGCCGCACGATCACCTGGGGCAGATGACGCCAACGATAAGGAGTCGCGACCACCCACCAATCCGTACAAAACGCTGATGGGACAACTATACGGGTGGCTTCATCAATTACCCGTGATCGGGTTCAATTCGGGGAAGTACGATCTCAACGCCATAAAAAAGTTTCTGATTCCCCACTTCATCACCGAAACAACGGAAGAATGCGCAGAAGGTTTTGGTCCGAGGGAAAAATCGGAAGAAAGTACCGACTCAAAACAAGAAGATCAAGAAGGTATCGCATCCTTTTTCGTCATCAAACGAAACAACACGTTCATGTGCCTGTCGACGGATCAGCTGAAATTCCTGGACATGACCAATTACATTGCCCCGGGTTTCAGCTACGACAAGTATCTGAAAGCGTACGGATGCGAGGTCACGAAAGGTAATTTCCCGTACGAGTACATGGACTGTTTGGAGAAGCTCGACGACACAATGCTTCCACCGAAAGAAGCCTTCTACAGTCGACTTAAGAACGAAGGTATTTCCGACGAGGATTACGCTAGTTGCGAGAAGGCGTGGCGCGATAATGACATGACGACTTTACGAGACTTTCTCGTTTGGTACAACAACAGAGACGTAGTGCCTTTTTTGCAAGCCATTCAAAGGCAGTTCGCCTTCTATGAGCAACGTGGCATCGACATGTTCAAGCAAGGGATCAGCGTACCCGGACTGACCTTGCTCTACCTGTTCAACGACCTACCGGAGAAGACATACTTTACGATCTTCAACGAGAAGAATAAAGATCTTCATCAACTCGTGAAAGACGGTATTGTGGGTGGTCCATCTATAGTCTTTCAAAGATACCACGAGAAAGGGGTCACCAAGATACGTCAGACCGAGTACGGGGAGACCGCTCGAATGTGTGGATCGATCGTCGGTTACGATGCCAACGCTCTATACCTGTGGTCTCTGATGCAAGACATGCCGACGGGATGGTACAAGCGTCGACGCGAAGAGAACGAGTTCCGACCCGAATCGGCGCAGCTGCACGGGCAGATGGCCGCGGAATGGTTGACGTGGGAGTCCGAACGGACGGGACACTCTACCCGGCATCAGGTCAACGGTCGGGAGAAGAGGATAGGTAAACTTCCGGTGGACGGATGGTGCAGCACAACGAAGACGGCGTATCAGTACCAAGGATGTTACTTTCATGGCTGCCCGTGCTTGGCTCTAGAAACGAACGCCGTTAATGGGAAACCAATGACCCAACTTCTCACCGAGACCCGAAAGAACACTGCATACTTACGTCACTTCGTCAAGGTTGTCGAGTTGTGGGAATGTCAGTGGAAAAACATCAGAAAAGATGCGGCCGTGAAAAGATGTCTAGACGCAGCGTTTCCTCGTCGACGACACACGAAATGGAAGATGACGCAACAGCAGATCTTGACCGATGTGCGCACCGGTACTCTGTTCGGTATGATTGAGTGCGACGTTCGCGTACCGGAAGAATTGCGCGCGCACTTCGCCGAGATGCAGCCCGTGTTCAAGAACGTCAACATGACCCGCGACGATCTCGGACCATTCATGCGTCGATACGCCGAAGATCACGATATCATGACGCGTCCGAGGCGCATGCTCGTTGGTAGTTTCCGCGGCGATAAGATGCTGTTCGCCACGCCGCTCCTGAGGTGGTACCTGGACCACGGACTCGAGGTGACGCGCGTTTATCAGGTCATCGAGTACGAACCCAACCCGTGCTTCCGTCGATTCGGTGACGCGGTATCTACGGCCAGACGCGAGGGAGACGTCCACCCCCACAAGGCCATCATCGCGGACACCATGAAACTCCTGGGGAATTCGGGGTACGGGAAGACCATCACCAACGTAGACCGACATCGCGACGTGAAATACTGCACGGAGGTTGAAGCGTCGCGCATGATCAACGATCGTCGATTCCGTCAACTCGATGTCGTCGTCGACAACGCGTATGAGATCGAGATGAGCAAGAGAAGAGTGACGTATGCCTTGCCTATACACGTGGGATTTTTCGTTCTACAGTATGCCAAAATGCGCATGCTGCAGTTCTACTACGACTTTATCGACAGGTACCTGGAACGACCTTTGTTCCAGTACTGCGAGACAGATACGGATAGCGCCTATTTGGCCTTGGCCGGTGAGTCCGTCGACGATATCGTAACTCCGGAACTTCGAGAGCATTACTTCCGACACCGATCCCAATGGCTCCCATCCGAATGTTGCGTCGACCACGAATCCGAGTACGTGCGCTGTCGACTCGCCGGTCATCCTTGGATCGGCTCTGCATCATGCTGTGTTGCGCGCAAAGAATATGACAAGAGGACACCCGGTCTGTTCAAGGTGGAGTGGTCTGGCGACGGGTTCGTGGGGTTGTGCAGCAAAACATACTATTGCTTCGGACCCACCGACAAGTATAGCACGAAAGGTCTGAGCAAACGTCACAACGAGATCGACAAAGACGCGTTCCTCGAGGTACTCACCAATAGAAGGAGCGGTAGCGGAAAGAATCGCGGGTTCCGAGTGAACCACTCGTCCGTGTTGACGTATGTGCAGGAACGAGCCGCCCTCACCTACTTCTATGCAAAACGCGTGGTGCTCGAAGACGGGGTGAGCACGGGTCCGGTGAACGTGTAGAAAAGATGACGCGCTACGGAAGACATTCATAAGTGACCATGGACGCGCGATGGAAGCATCCATTCACGTGCGTCATCGCCGGACCGACGGGGTGTGGGAAGAGCACCTTCGTGACGCGTCTGCTACTTCACGCATCAATGACGATGAACCCTCCTCCCGAGAAAATGACGTGGTGTTACGGAGAATGGCAATCGGCTTACGCGTCGATGAGCATGCCCAACTTGCAGTTCGAGGAAGGCTTACCGAATGCGTCATTGTTCGATCCCAAGACGAGGAACCTCGTCGTCATAGATGATCTGATGGCTGAAACGGACGGTCGGGTCACGACCTTGTTCACCAAAAAGAGTCATCACAGTAACACATCCGTCCTCTATCTCGTGCAGAACCTGTTTCCTAAAAACAAGGAAAGTCGCACCATCAGCCTGAACGCTCAATACATGGTGGTGTTCAAGAATCCCCGTGACACGTCGCAGATAACGCACTTGGCACGACAAATGTATCCGGGTCGTGTCAAATTCGTGCAAGAAGCTTTCAAAGATGCAACGGCGGTACCATATGGCTACCTGTTGATCGATCTGAAACAGGACACGCCCGAAGATCTACGCTTACGTACGACCATTTTTCCGGACGACCCCGTCCAGTACGTCTACTTACCGAAGGTATAAAAACGCTGAGCGCTGGTTCGAGTCTTCATTCGCACGATGTCCGAACTGGTGAAAAGACACATCCTGTGTATACAGGCGCTGAATAGATACAAAAACAACAAATTGAGAAGAGCCATCCTCGCCAACGCTGACGCCGATCTCATTTGCGCTCTGGCCGAGTGTGCCTACAACATCTTGAAAGGGAACGTTCCGTTGACTCCGACACATAGAAGGCGGTTGAAAAAATACAGGAAAGAACTGCGCGAGTTGGCTAAGAGACGGTTGCCCATCGCGAGGAGGAGACACATCCTACAAGAACAGACCGGTGGTTTCCTATCGGCTTTACTAGCTCCGTTGGCAGGTTCGGTGATTCTTCCCTTGCTCAGACAGGTGCTCGCGTAGATGGAGCACGCGCGAAAAATGGCCTTGGTGGATCCGCGATTGTTGGAGACCCTTCGATCACCACCACCGCCTACAGACACGGTTGGTAAGGTCATGCAAGGACTCGACGCTGAGATGACCTCCATTCTCGATCAAAAAGACCTAAACGATGGGGACAAAGTGAAACTGTACAATCAGGTGTTACAGCGATACAACCACTTGTCCGATCGACGCGACAAACAGCCGACACGAGTGGTTGTAGTGAACGATGATGCAACGACAGAAACAGCGACACCGGAAAAGCCGGCAGTAGCACCAGCAACAGCAGCTCCCTCTGCCGTAGAGGCCGACATCGTGGACAGCGTTCCAAAGACCATGAAGGTTAAGGTCAAGAAGTTGATAGATCGTCTCAAAACCCAGCTCTCGTGGACCGATCGAGGCGAATTGTTACACGACGGTACGCCGGTGCCTGGAAGTAACATGGTGGATCTCGTGAACGATGTATTGCGAAAAAGAAGAAAGAGCGATCCTGTAGGATGGCAAGCTTTCGCGCAGCAGCTCAAACGTATCAACCTACCCATGGAATTGATCGGTAACGTCGAACGGAGACGCTACATACGACAGGCGGCAACGGCAACACCGGTGGCGGTGACACCCAGAAATCGTCCGTTACCGCGTTGGACCCCCTACAGTCGTTGGCAAGTGGAACAGTCCAAAAGTCCTCGAAAAAAACGTCATCGTCGGTTGCCGTCACTGGATGGTTGGGAGTCGTTTTAAAAGAGTTGTGCGCTACGACGATTCAACAGTTAACCATGGTATCGGTAGTGGACACATATCGCTTGGTAGTCCTAGGAGTACTGTACAAGACCGCCGACTACTACCCACTGACAGGAGTGTTTGTCTCGGTGCTGTACATGACCGCTGACTACTACCCGCTCGCGAAAAAAGTCTTGCCGCTACTTCGATGGTAGGATATCGACCTATCGTCGTGGGAGTACTGTTTTGTATCCTACTATACATTATCGCACTCGTCGCAAGATATTACCTCAGTTCGTCTTCTCTAGTCGTGTGGTGCAAACCATGGGACGTCGAGTCGAAGAATCACTCAAACGCGTCTACTTCGATCCGAAACGCGTCGGAAGTTATGGTGGGGTCAACGCACTGAGACGTGTCACGCGCGCACCAGTGAAAGCCGTCAAGCAATGGTTGTCGGAACAAGACGCGTACACCTTACACAAACCGGTGAGAATTCGATTCAAGAGACGACGTGTCATCGTGGGTGGACGCAACCACCAGTGGCAGGCCGATCTCGTCGACTTGTCAAAACTGAAAAAAGACAACGACGGATACGTGTTTCTGTTGACGGTGATCGACGTCTTTTCAAAACGGGCCTGGTGCGTTCCTCTGAAAAACAAGTCGGCGTCGTCTCTGGTGACGGCATTGAAAGGATTGTTGGTCAACATTGCGCCTACAACCTTGCAAACAGACAAAGGTTTGGAGTTCCTCAACAGATCCGTGAGGCGTTTGTTGAAGGAGCACGGTGTCCATCATTTTTCCACTCATAACGAGGAGACCAAGGCGAGTATCGTCGAAAGGTTCAACAGAACGTTGAAGACGCGTATGTGGCGATATTTTACGAAATATCAGACGGTGCGGTACATCGACGCGCTACAGGATTTTGTGCAGTCGTACAACGACACCTATCATCGAAGCATAGGCATGGCCCCTTCGCAAGTGAACCCGGCGAATCAAGAGGAGGTGTGGCAGCGCTTGTACGGTCACGATGGTAAGGGTGTACCAAAGTTCAAGGTGGATGATCGCGTGCGCATCAGCAAAGCGAAGCGGCGGTTCGAGAAAGGGTACATGGCAAATTGGAGCGAGGAGCTCTTCACGATACGCGAAGTTCACGCCTCCGATCCACCCGTGTACCGTTTGGTTGACGATCTCGGTGAGGTGCTGGACGGAACCTTCTACGAACCGGAACTGCAGAAAGTATTGGTCTCGAAAGATAAACTGTACCGCGTGGAATCGGTGCTGCAGCGACGGAAGGTGGGAAAACGAACGGAGGCGTTAGTCAAATGGTACGGCTACCCCACTTCGTTCAACAGCTGGATCGATGCCAAGGCGCTCGTTCGGTATAAAGAGTAGTTACGCGACGGTCGACTCCTCATTCCAACGATGTCCATCGTCGAAGAAGACAACGAAGGGATAGACGTTACCAACGACAACGACAACGAGGTTGTTGCATCGCGTTGGCACCTCTTCGGCACCGATTGTCCCAAGACGGAAATCGTGTTCTTGTGTCAGGTCGTCGTCTTGTACACGATCATCGCGGTCAGCATCTACAATCTGACAACCGGTCACACCGACTCTAATCTTTGGACGGCCCTGTTGAGTAGTTCGTTGGGCTACCTGCTACCCAATCCATCCGTGAAACGCGATGACGGCTGATTTCTACCTGACGTTGCCTAGCAACGCGTCGATGCACCTGCATCCCAACAACACGTTGACCCATTACGTCACGTCCTTACCGCAACGCATCAGTCTGTCCGGCGAATGGGAATGCGGGTTGGTGGAGATCCAGTACCCGCACGATTGGTACAATGTCAGAGAGAAGGATTCCTGGTTCTTCCTCTCGGAAAGCTCTAGCGATGGTCATTCTGTTGGAGGCATAGCAACGGGATATTACGACGGAACTCGTAAACTCATACGAGCCATCAACCGCTCGCTAGCGGGTATCGCGGTACGTCAAAGAGTGAAATTAAGCTACAGCGACATCACTCAAAAAGTATCCGTACGCATGTCACCGAGTACCGAATTCACAACCCAGGGTTCTATGGGAGTCATACTAGGTCTCGACGCAAGGACCATCCGTAGTCCTGAAAGTCACGTGCCGCTAGATGGTGATGGAGAGGTGTACACCTTCGTGAAAGAAGGGGATTCCGTGGTGGACATGAAGCAAGGGTTCGAGTCACTCTACGTGTACACGAACGTCGTGGAATCACGCGTCGTCGGCGACAGTCTCGTACCGCTGTTGAGGATTGTTCCGATACAAGGCGAACACGGACATACGATCTCGAGACATTTCGAGCACGTTCAGTACTTGCCCATGTTGCGCAAGGAGTTTGGAACAATCGAAATCGATATAAGAGACGATACCGGGCATGCCGTGCCATTCGAACGCGGCAAGGTGACGGTGACGCTTCATTTTCGACGTCGTAAGACTGGTCTGTTCTGAAGAATGAATTACAACGATTATTACACCCGACAAGCGGGAGGGGCTTTACCCTACTTTGTCGGTGCCAGAGTGCAACGAGGACACGGGTTGGGTAGTCTGTTCGGAGGTCTGATTCGGAGCGCCATGCCACTCATCAAGCGAGGAGCCGTGGCTTTGGGAAAGGGGGCGTTGAAGACCGGCTTGCGTATAGCCGACGACGTCATGTCCGGTCAGAACATAAAAACGGCGGCCAAACGACGCGCCACCGATGCCGGTAAAGATTTGATACGTGGTCTGTTGACGACTCCTGGCGTGCGACCGCAAAAACGTATAAAACGCGCGACGGCACCGCGACGGGTCAGTGCAGTGAAAAGACGTCGTAAAGCGCAGACGATTCGTGAACGTGACGTGTTCGACGATGGCTTTCGTGCATAGACAATCTTGCGAGGGGGTCAAGAGCGAACTCGATCTCTTCGGCGTGCCGCCGACCCAGACCAGCATCGAAGACGCACAATGGGTGGAACACCAACCGATGGCCTCCCTCGAGTCGGGTGGTCCCATAGAATTCTTGCTACCCGGATCGGGAGACACTTACCTGGATCTCGCCAGCAGCTACCTGCACGTGCAAGCGAAGGTAACCAAAGGCAACGGGACACCTCTCGACCCCGACAACGCTGTGGCTCCGGTGAATAATTGGTTGCATTCGTTATTCAGTCAAGTCGACGTCTACCTAAACGGTACGCTCGTGACTCCTTCGACAAACACGTACCCGTATCGCGCCTATATCGAAACGCTTTTGAGTTACGGCAGCGAGGCCAAAGAGACTCAACTGACGAGTCAACTGTGGTACAAAGACACCGCCGGTCGCATGGATGCCGTCAACATTGTCGACGAGGACGTAATGAACCGAGGGATGGTGTCTCGGCGAGCGCACGTCACGCAGAGTCGTGTCGTTGACATGATGGGACGACTACACGTGGACCTGTTCCTACAAGATCGTTACCTGCTCAACGGCGTCGACGTCAAGATACGACTGGTGCGAAGCAAGGACACGTTCGCGCTCATGGCCGGTGGTGGCAACCTCGATTATAAAGTACACATCGTCAACGCCACCATGTTCGCGAGGAAAGCCACACTGAATCCGACCGTTCAGATGGCGCACATCAAGGCACTGGACAAGGGCACGGCCAAGTACCCGCTGCGTTCCGTCGACTGCAAAGTATATTCCATTCCCACAGGGGCCATGTCGCACACGCACGAAAACCTGTTCCTCGGTACCCTACCGAAACGTCTAGTACTATGCTGCATCGACAACGACGCGTACAACGGTTCGTACGCGAAGAACCCGTTTCACGCCAAGCACAACAACGTCAACTTCCTCGCCGTTTACGTGGATGGTCGACAGGTACCCTCCAAACCTCTCCAGCCGAATTTCGACGAGAATCGATTCATCAGAAGTTACCTCAACCTGTTCACCTCGACTGGCAAGGTATCACAGGACGAAGGGAACGGTCTGACTCGTGACGACTTCCGTGATGGGTACACCTTCTTTGGTTTCGATCTGACCCCGGACGCGTGTGATGGATCGTGCTTCCATCTGGTACAAAAGGGCAACCTGCGCATCGAGATGCATTTCGCTGCAGCGCTCCAACAGACCATCAACGTCGTCGTGTACGCAGAATTCGAATCGGTGCTGGAAATCGACAAGAGCAGGAACGTCATCTACGATTTCTGATGGAGACAAGCCAGATTGCGCGTCTCCTGGCGAGAGACGCACGAACTCGTTCGATCGTTCGCGACGTCGTACCCAAAGACGGACTGCCTACGATGATCGATGCTTTCCCGTTCGCTTTCGTATGCAATACTCACGACGGCGATAAACCCGGTCAACATTGGATCGCTCTCTACGTGGATGCCGACAGACGCGGTGAATACTTCTGCTCGTACGGACTACCGCCGCTACATGGCACATTTCGCGTGTTCCTGAACGAACATTGTTCCGAGTGGAGTCACAATGCCAAGAGACTTCAGAGTCCTCTATCTAACGTGTGCGGACAATACTGCATTGCTTATTTGGTGCTTCGTTGTAACGGCATACCGATGAAGGCTTTCGTCAATACATTTGGTAGTGATTTAGTAGCAAACGATTGTCGCGTGTTTGATTGGGTTAAGACCCTGAGATAGGGTAAACTGTAATACAGCATAGCTTTTTTATTGCTTCGATGTATTGGTAATACTTACCAGCTGCTAGTATCTGTATTGTGGTGCAATTAAAAGATGATTGTGTGTGTGCACACGACCGACTGCGTTTGTTCCGTTTTTAAGATGCCCGCGTTTCGGCGGCAAGCAGATGGACACACGAGCCATTCAGACTCCTCACCTCATTAATCATCCACGATTTTTATGAAACTCTTACGCATAACTTTTATGAAACTATAACCGACGAATCGCAGCTCTTTATACCATTCACCGATAACGTACTGAACCCTGATTGATTAGCTCTCTCATTCATTGATACCGTACTCAATAACCGCCACGTCAGCGATATGTGGGTTTTCCCTAAATAACCGTCACGTTAGCGATAGGTGGGTTTTTCCCACTAACCGCTACGTCAGCGATATGTGGGTTTTTCCCGAAATTGAAATAAAAAATAAAAATAAAAATTAAAATTAAAATTAAAAATTTAAATTAAAATTAAAAGAACATTGAAATTAAAA
This sequence comes from Lamellibrachia columna, assembly GCA_963662155.1. Taxonomy (NCBI): domain Eukaryota; kingdom Metazoa; phylum Annelida; class Polychaeta; order Sabellida; family Siboglinidae; genus Lamellibrachia; species Lamellibrachia columna. The sequence continues at coordinate 42,662,421 of OY759270.1, forward strand.
TTTAAAATAAAAATTAAAATATGTCTATTTTTAGAAAATTTAAATTAACCAATGTCTATTTTTAGCTACCATCTATTTTTAGCTACCACCAAAAATCGACCAAAATTGCCGCCACAATTGCTTATTGAAAACCACCTACATACTACTTGTGCATCTTTCTTCAATAGGCGACCGTTTGTTCTACAGGTCTGACCGCGGCGCGGCTGTTTTTAAGTAAACATTGAATCAATGCGACGGAGTGATTTGTACGTGTGAATGGCGCCGGTGACTTTGTTGTGCTTCTGTTTTTTTCACTTTTCGTTATCTATGAGCTTTGACTTTATCTATTATCTTAATTGATACACATTTCAGACTCTTGCGAGAGGGGAGCTCATGTTAGTTATGGGACAAAGCTCCGAGTGACTGCACCGCATTTCCGGATTATTTGTTATGTTTATGACTTGTTTATGTTCGGATTATGCATAATTGTTAAGTAGTTTCCAGTTCGATATTGATCGATTGGCAATCTCAAGTTGTATAGATACTGAATTCTACTTTATTATGGCAGTCATGATATGCGTGGATTCGTTCACTGATATTTAATTGTATCACAAGTTGGCTGATATTGGATTCTTGTTCAAATATATGAATAATTTTTAAGTAGTTTCCAGTTCGATATTATCGAGTTTTAGTCGCACGTCATAGAGATACTGATTCTTTATTTTCTTTTAGCTCACGTATCCGTGGTTCTATACATTGATTTGATTTCATCGCATGTCGGTTATGTATTGAATTTGCTTTAATTGTTTGATATACAGCTATTATATTTGTACTAATTGTTTGATATACAGCTATTCTATTGTGGTTGCACTAATATGTGCAGGCCTAGTCTTCCAAAGCACAACAATGTTGCAGTTCTGTGTTGTATGGAGCTCATACAATTGTGCAGTCAAATAATATTATGTACCTTCTTCCATGTATAAGTATTGTTCACAAATTACAGTATATTTATTTAGCTGACACTATTGCTGCGGTTTATTTGAAAATGTTGCAGATGCCTCCTATAAAGCGGGAAGCTGCCTCGTAGAGCAGCGTGTGTCATTATTTATAAAGAACCCGTAGCATCTGCTTCGACGTCCGCTTCCAGCGCAGAGGCGATTGCTGCTGCAGTCATGCTTCAGTCACCTGGAGCGGTCGGGCGCCTACTGCCAGCATCGACAGAGACAGTGCTGCCACCACGTGCAGAGACAATGTCAACGATGCGACCTGCCCGAGCGAGCCGACTACCCGTGTCGACATCTCATCTGTCTGTGCCAATGCCGTCGACCAACCCCACTGTCCCGCTAATGCCGTCGACCGCTGTGATAGTGACGTGGACGCTCGGTGATCGGAAAAGCCAGACAGACAGCTTCTTGGTTAGATACCATTCCAGCATTAATATCAGCTCCAGAAGCCAGATATGATGCTAGTATAGAGCACCAACTAATCAGAACATAATTAGCACCAACGACCCGTGCGTCTAATAGGCGTGGTGTCAACATGTTGCGCAAGTATATCACATCGGTCTAACATGGCACTAGGACCTTCCCTGACTTACGCAGTAATCTTACAAGATTCTTTACACACATGTTCGCAGCAAAGTATGCTTCCTTGACTATCTTATCAACTTTGCCAGCTATATCGCACAGCCACAAAATAGTTGGCTGACCTAGCAGGTAACTTCTACATTAAGAAATTGCTAGTATAAATACATAAATAATCAAATACAATTGATTTGAGGCGGAGAATTGATCTGCAAATGCTAGGTCAACTTGTCAGCGCGACTAAAGCAGTAATTCCTCTCAAATTCACCAAATTAGAACAAGTAACACAAAGGAATGATTTAGAGATTGTGCCAGGGCACAACGGCCTGAACAAAACCTCTATTGCTACTCACGATTAGGCATCCAAAACACCAAGAGAGGCCAAGCAGGCCCATTATGCTCGAAATAACTCCCAAGTTCACGAACTGCCCCCCGTGGCATACATATGTCGTTATTTACACATTCATAGTTCACCAGCGGGACCGCTCTTTATCTTCGCCGACCAGAGCCATATGTCAAGAACATATTTCGTATTTCAACTATCAGCACGTCTTTCACACGCAGGTTGCGACCTTGGTCTTAGTAAGTGCCACTCATGTTGCATAGGTGCCGCAACTACTGTCGCGACATGGGGTTTTATTGATAGGCAGATCCAAATTATGGGCAATTATGGAAATTTGCAACCTTTAGGCGCTACATTCGCATTCCAATAATACAGCTATAAATATGTTCAGAACAAGTCACTCTGCTGGTGTTGCTGCTTGCCTTGGATACATATATCTGTACTCCTCGGACATTATCGTGTGTTCTGGTTTGGCTTGCTCAGCCTGGTCTAGGAGTCGGACTGATCCACTGATATCGAATACTGTAGACATGTATGTATTTCATGTACAGATGTTTGTTTGGGAAATGTGTGCATGCATTGGGTAGGATTCATGAGGAACCGGCTAAAAACTGGTCATGGACATAACAAATCGCGCTCCTTTACTGTACATTTGAGCATTGAGAGGGTTGAGAAAGTAACAACAGGGAAGGAGACGCGTGACAGTTGTGAAGTAAGCAGGAGGAAATTGGACATGGACAAAGATTCGCCTGTCCGGTTATGTCATAGCTGTCAAAAAAGTGGTTGATAAGAAGAGTATGGATTTATCTGCTGCCCCTTTGTTCAGTAGCGTACGGTAGTCTGCACAAATAGTGCTGCCATATAACGAACAACAGTGAGTGATATTTGCATAATACAAAGGTGCCAGCTGGTGACTAAGGTATAGCTACTTGAGTGAATTGAAACCATTACATTTGAGCGTAATTCCTTCGGTTAAGGTGGTCAAATGTAATATGCATAGAACCGGGTTTATGTGTCGGATACAATGGTATCATTGTGAATCGCATTTAATGAAAGTATAACAATTGTAATACATGAACAAGCAAGGTGCGACAAACGAATTCATGCCTCTGACAGGTGCGTGACTGCACGGAATACTCGTTTTATCAATATAACGCATTTAGTTGTAGGAAATGAATGACGCAATTAATAGCGTTGTTACCATATCAATGCAGATTATCAGGTGATATTAAATATATAAGAAATAGGTGTAATTTGAGTTTGTTTTGGGTATCTTAAGATTGTTTGTTGGTTATGTAATGTGGCTAATCTAGAACTGACGTGTTTATATAGGGCCTAACCCAGAAATCATATGAACGTGGCCTTCACAGAAACATGGTTACGTAATACTCCTGATGATGACCAGATAATCAAAGCCCTGACAATTCCTGGCTACAAGTTTACACATGTTCCGAGGAGACAGCACAAGAACACCACAGCTAGAGGAGGTGGGATTGCCATTCTCCATAAATCCAACATCAAAATGGCATTAAAGTCTTCATGGAAAACAAATTCGTTTGAAAACATGGAAGTCACACTTAGTGCTTCGTCAACAGTGAAACTGGCTGTGATATATCGCCCTCCGCCATCAAAAAGAAACAAGTCAACCGTGGGCCTCTTTCTGAGTGAATTCCAAGACTTCCTTCAGCACCACGTGGTCAAATCTCAGAACACCCTGATTTTGGGTGATTTCAACATCCACTATGAGGACCAGCTGAACACTGATGCTTCCCGCTTCCGTGACATCCTTTCGAACCACTCTCTCTGCCAACGCGTGTAGGGACCCACTCACATGGATGGGGATACGTTAGACTTGATTATCACCAAATTAACGGACAATCTGATATCAAAGACTACTGTATCTGACTTCTTGACAGATCATGGCGCTGTCCATTGTGATCTACATCTGCCAAAACCCCAGCCGCTTCGACAATCAGTGCAATACAGGAATTATGCTGCCATGGATAAAGAGATGCTCCGAGTCGACATTGAGGCATCAACCCTGTGCCTTGACCTTGCCACCTCAGCAGCATGTCTTCTTGAGCAGTACGACACTACCCTCTCAGCTGTATTAGGCAAGCATGCCCCAGTTCAGACACGAACAATCACAGTCCGACCCAAAGTTCCTTGGTTCAGTGGTGACATCAAGATGGCTAAGCAGAAGAGACGGCAACTGGAAAGGAAATGGAGATAATCACGGCTCACAATTTATCGCGATCTCTTCAAAGAGCAGAGACGCCACGGAAATCAGCTCATCTCCTTTGCCAAGTCTACTTACTACACTGCAAAGATCACCGAAGCTGCATTTGACCACAAACAGTTGTACAATGTTGTCAACGCCCTGTTGATCAAGCTAGAAGCTAGAAGCTAGCCTACCTGATGGGGGTTCACTGGAACAATTGGCTAACAGATTCAGTGTATTCTTCCAGGAGAAAGTCATGCTAATTCAGGATAACTTGACACTCAAGGCAGACCCCAACTACGTGCCGCCAGATGACAGTCCAGGCACTGTGGGTAATAAACTCAGGATTTTCTTGCCTGCAACGGAAGACGAGGTGAGACGAATGATCAACAAGAGTCCCTCAAAGTCATGTGCACTTGATCCTGTGCCGACCTGGTTTATGAAGGAATATTTAGACTGTCTTCTACCAAGCATTACAAACATTGTCAACTTGTCCATGTCAACAGGAATTGTGCCGACAAAAATGAAAACTGCACTTGTGACGCCTTTGCTCAAGAAGCCTTCATTGGACAAACATGTCATGAAAAACTTTCGACCTGTCTCTAATCTGTCCTTTATCTCTAAGTTGACAGAGAGGGTAGTGCTGAACAGGCTTGTTGACCACGTCTCGCGCAACAATCTGCAGGAAAAATTCCAATCTGCCTATAAACCGAATCACAGTACTGAAACTGCATTGATGCGAATCCAGAATGATATCTTGATTACCCTGGACAACAAGAGGGGTGTCTTGCTGTTCCTACTTGATCTGACAGCGGCGTTTGACACTGTAGATCATACACTACTGTTGGCTTGCATGAGAAGCGCGGGTGTCATCGGCGTCGCACATAAGTTGTTTGAGTCATACCTGACTTCGAGGACTCAGACTGTCTGCCTAGGCCAGACCCAGTCTGACCCGTCGGAGATGCTGCAGGGAGTGCCACAGGGGTCTGTTCTTGGCCCAGTTTTGTTTACACTCAACACGGGACATATTGGGCAGATAGTTAGGCGGCATCGACTTGACTTCCACCTCTTTGCTGATGATTCCCAACTGTATGTCTCATTTAAGATCAAGGACACCAATGATGAGATGGCTGCACTGGCACGCATCCAAGCATGTATTGGAGAACTAAAAGCATGGATGACTTATCATCGTCTTCAGCTGAATGACGATAAGACTGAAGTGCTTGTGATCACTACACCGAGCTCGGCTAGCAAGCACAGTCTGACTGATGTCGTCATTGGTGACAGCATCCTCCAGCCTACTGCCGTCGCTTGCAACATTGGAGTGATGTTTGACAGTGAGCTCAGCACGAAATCTCAAGTGTCGAAACTGTGCAAGGTAGCATACTTTCACCTACATCGGATTCGTTCCATCAGAGATTTCTTGACACAACATGCCACTGAACTCCTGGTTCACTCCCTTGTCATATCGTGACTGGACTATGGAAATGGCCTCCTTTATGGTGTACCTGACCAGTTACTGGACAAGCTGCAGAGAGTGCAGAATGTGACAGCTCGCATTGTGGTCAGAGCCAGTCGCTATGACCACTTCACACCATCCTAGAGACTCTCCATTGGCTTCCTGTCCGGTACCGTATTGAATACAAGGTCTTACTGATGACGTTCAAAGCTCTTCATCTGCTTGCACCGAGCTACATTACAGACCTGCTCCAGTTCTACCAACCCTGCAGAACATTGCGATCCTCATCAGACTCTCTTCTGACTGTACGCAGTGCACATCACCGCCATTATGGTGATCGTGCCTTCTGCATCGCTGCTCCTCGCCTGTGGAACAGTCTTCCCCATGAGATGCGAAAATGTGACTCTCTATACACCTTTAAAAGACTCTTAAAAACGATCTTGTTTAAACGCGCTTATTATTCTTAACTGTCAAATTTATTCGACTTTTAGTGCTATGTCCTATGAACTTGGATTTGCTGTTTTTTTATGTTTTTATTTATTTATCTATTATAATCGTGACTGTCTTTAACTATGTTTGTGTCAGCGCCTTTGAACAGGGTCACCTGGATCCATGGCGTGCTCTAATTATTATTGTTATTATTATATATCATCTTAATTTCATGGGCCGCGCCATACTGCTAGATAACCCTACGTCATGTCGAAATCTAGCAAAATTCGTCCGCCAAATAAAAATATATTTGTATACACCTATTCCTATGTTTGACAATAACATATGACAATGCTATCTGCGTCAAAACTCATTTTGGCCTTTGCTTTACTTTCTTTTCGGCCTCACTTAATACGTCACGCTTAGTCTATGTTACCCGATTTCCATAACATGGTAAACATGTCAGCCCTCAGCCAACAATATAAATTACATATTTTTCCCACACATTTCGAGTAAACCACTGGCGTCATATTCTTGATCTTAGTTGCAAATGGTTAGTTAATGATTATCTGTTTTAGGTGCATATCCCCAAAACTGTCACATTTGTTTCGCTATAAACAACCTATTGTCATGTAACAGTGCCATAAGCAAAACCGTCCTTTACGCCTTGAGCTAAAATATGGTGACGTACGGTAAAACAGTATATAAGATTCCATGACATGAATATACGGTTCGACGGGAGGTAGCACCAAAAATATGTGGTGCTTTTATTCGGTGTGTCCCCATCAAGTTGATAACATATATGACTATGTACAGTAGTTAAAAAACGAAATATCCCGACGCCTAACACCAGATAGTAGCCATTACGTAAATGATATGTCCAAATAGAGATTCCCGTGGGGCGCAGACTTACAAGTCGGAACACTTTTCTACAGAAAAAAACTGAAAGGTAAGGTTTTGTAAGACGTCCCTTCGCGAGAAAATGCTACCCTCTTCCGTGTAGACATAAGGTCCGAAAATAATAATTTAAAAATAGCCAGATGGAGCCACATCTCGGACATGTCCATCTTATTAAAGTACGGTTGCAGAAAACACAAACCACCACCTAAATCGCTATTCATGTAAACATTGTTCATGCTGGCTTAATAAGTATACAAATCGTCCTTGGGACACAAGAAGTAAATGCATAGAATATGCTAATGCGATTATAGTAGTGGCGTATAATCGGTTGTGTGATGCATGATAACAAATATTCAAATAAAGTAAATATAATATTGTAAATGCCCAGAGGAGGCTACTTGCCCGTGGGTGGGCTTCTTACCCCACCACAAGAACTTCCGCTAAAATTCCTACACATTTTTTGCAGACACTGGGTACGTCAACAATTTCAACAAACGGAATGTCCTATGATAATAAACTGTGTATAATTCACTGCGCATAGACGAAATAATTATCTGCCTCATACGATTCCCTCTCAAAAGTGGCTCCATACCCCCACGGTACCCTACATGTGTATGGATATGTATGCACCACTAATCCAGGTTTCAAGAACGCGAAACCTCTACAATGTTGGCAGCTTGAAGTAGGGGAAGGAAGTGTTTGTTGAGCCATTTTTCATTCTTTTTGATCCATAGAGCACAATCATATTCATAAGTAAAATTGTTTTTATTCTCATAAACTATGGTTATTAGCGAATCATCTTAAACCAAAAATAATATATCTAGCACACATATATAATTATATGTAACTGGTTCAAATATGGTTGGTAAACTGGCTCAACTAACACTTGGTGTGGGGTAAGTTGAGGTACAGTGCAGTGTAAGTTTGATTAAATGCTTCATTTGTATAATATACGTAGGCCTTGTACTAACATTTCTAACTCAGCTAACACATCTACCCAATGGGTACAACACGTCTCTGACTAGTCTGACAAGCACACTTAATTAATATAGACCAATCGCAACCAGTGTAAATAACTTATAATATGTTGCCTTGTAGATATCCGGTATCCCAATTTGCTTGCTCGGAAAATTTAATTACTTAATGTATTTTGGGGTAAAAAAACATTCATCTTCGTTCCATAACCCTACTCAACTAACCCGCCATTAAGATTTTTAAATGAACTTCTACTTAATGCGCGAAGTAATGTAAATCGTCTTCTTCCCTGTGCGTAATTAAAATATTAAGTAACCCTGTGGCTCCACTAACACTGCCTTCCCGTAATAATCTCGCGTGGAATCTTGATTTAGTGCGACTCACGCAATTAAAAAGTTCACATAACAACAATTATCTAACTGGAACTACAAGGGTGCTGCGTGTACTACTACAGTGTACGTAACATTTTAAAGCGAGGTTTGTCTTTTAGAAATATTTAACGAAACACTCTCTGACACGTGCGAGTGATCGATCGTGTGATGAAGTGCATTACAAAACTTCCATGAGCTATACGTCCGCCAACCAGAACCATGAAAACCGATTCGATTTGTCTGAAACATTCCTGAAGAAAGCGGGGAAGAACTTGAACAAATCACTCGACACCAAGGAGCGTATATTGCCAGACAGACGGCGAGCTAACATAGAGGAGGCGGAACGAGTTATAAGTGAGTTACCACAAGCGATAACGTATGAAGAACTTAACAGGCGTCGCACGTTTGATTAATGTATTAGGGGAATCACGAGGCGTTTACACTTTTATAAGCATGGGATTGGACAAAATGCAGGAAGTCTTACAAAGGGATTTTATTGCCGTTTGGGACAGCATGCATCCTTATGATTGCATGTCTGATTTGTTCGAGCTCTCTCTCAAATAGTAAACAATTCAGCCTACGTGAGTGAAGAAAAACCTTGGCGAGCAGCCGTACAGCTGCATCTAGAAGAATAGCTCATCGCTTCTAAAAGAGCTTCATACAACCTAGACCGAATGCACGACGCTTACTGTAACGCTGCCCTTTTGGTAAACAACATGGTTACACCGAATGGCAGTTACGACTCGCTCTATCTAACTGAAACATTGTTCCCCAAAACCACTGAAATAAATCAGACGTACACTCGACTCGGTAGACACATTAAGAAATATATGGAACACATTGATGGGCTGCTTCGTAGCTACATCGCCGATGGTCACGTAGCAGAAATAAATTTAAATTGCAACGAGATCTTGGAAGTTTCATTCGAATACGAGAGGGACATGACATTGTACGAGTCGCTCGTCATTCGACAACCGCTTCAACGTGTTATAGATGAAAATAATCAATTTAAAAAAATAAAAAAAATACATTTCTATAGCGAAATAGATCTATTCGGATTGATAATATGAATCTATATAATTTGGAACATTCACGGCAGCACAAATTGATTTATCAGTTCACTCACGTTTCAAGCATTATAGGCAAACAACAATTCACTTGACCAATACACTGCAGTAACGTAGTGCTTTGTTCCTATTATATGTGAACAAGAAATTTAATTGCTTTGATGCATTGCCGTTATTTCCATGCCGAACTACTGCACCATATTCTACTGGTGGTGGTGGTGGGTTAAATGATGCAGGGTTCCACATCATGTCTAAACAATCGACGGCCCAGGGGCAGGTCAAGAAGTCTGATAAGAACGCTCCAGGCAGTACGCCTGGAGGATTAAATGATGCTGGGTTCCAAATCATGTCGAAATAATCGACACCCCAGTGGCGGGTCAAGAAGCCTGATCAGAGCGCTCCAGGCGGTACGCCTGATTAACAAGCGCCGGCGGTCCGTACTCCTGACGCACCCAATATAGAGGTTCTCCTGGCCACCATTTTGGCGAAGAATGATGAGAAATTCGAAGCCTTGCGCAGAGAGCAGTCAGCTCCTACCACAGCTGGCCCATCTTCACAGCCAGACGAATAGCCCGATGAAGGTCGACTAGCCCAATATTTGAGTCGTCATCGCGCAGCGAAACGAGGACGCAGCTCGCCATCACTCGACCGAGTGGTCAACTTATCTGACTCTGAGTGCACGGACAGCGACTCTCCGGCTGTGGAGATTGAAATGCGTACCCACGGGAAGACGAAGCGGCACGGATCAACTTCAACATCAGGTAAAACTGCTTCTGACATGGGTTGGGCTCAGTTAGGCGACGAAGTAACAGACAAACCCAGACAGCGCATATATAGCAACGAGTACTTCCCCTGCGCATTCAGCGCACAGATTATATCTTGACCCACAGGAGAATCCGGCCGCTTTCACCTTAGACGTAAAACGGGTAGTCATCCCTGTTGATCTAATTGGTGAATGGCTGCACCTCTGTATGACTTATGCAACCATCAGGGCCGAAAGGTATGCTAAAGGGGGTAGCCAGTTGATAACTTACATGGATCACATCCTGACCATGCATGCACAGAAGGGGCCCCGGGTGTGGTTGGAATATGATTACCGTTTCCGTGTGAGGAGGGAGAGGACGGATACTCCTTGGAATCTCTTCAACTACCCCTTCTACTCCAGCCTTAAAACAAAGTGTTAGGCAAAAGCAGCAAACACATCTGTCCCATCCCAGTCCTTTCGTGAATATGCTTCCGGAAGCACCCTTAACAAGGGGAAATATCAAAAGCCAGATTGCCGATACATATATGGATGTTCCTTCTGCAAAAAGGAGACGCATATTTAGCTCGTCTGCCGGGGCAAGGCAAAGCCCCCCCCCCACAGCAGAACTTATTAGAGAGCACCCCCCAACAAAAAAAATAATGATAACAAAGAGGTTGAGATAACCACAGAGGCCAGCAATGATATATTGATTCAAGGTAGATTTACAAGGAGCGGTAGCGTGATATCGACACCAATAAACCTAATGTCTTACCATTGCTGTTGCAGGGATGCGACACAAATTTAACTAACACGTTGTTTACAGGTTTCATTGAGTTTTTTCGGATCCATTCCACGACTACATCAGCTCAACCTAAGCATCACTTTGAAAATCGCAAATCAGTCAGGGATAACCAGGGAATAGTGCACCGGAAGTTGAACAAAGAAAAGGCGAAACACAGGATTGCAGGCCCTTTCACATCAGATCCCTTCCCAAACATGGTTTACTCGCCGTTAGGCTTAGTCCCAAAGAAAGAGTCATGCGAATTTCGGCTCATTCATGGCCTAAGTTTCTACAAACCAGTTCACTCAACCCACACATACTGCCTGAATTCACTACTGTTGCTTTTCAAATGCGAGACCATTGCGTCGAGCAACTTGCGAAGTTGGGAAAAAGGGCATTCATCGACAAATCCGACTTCCAAGATGCATTTCGCATAATTCCTGTCTTCCCCTTGATTACAGATTGTTAGGTTTTAAACGTCAGGGACTGGAATATTTTGAGTCGTTGCCGATGGGATATAGTCATGCATGCCAATTGGTTGAGCTACTTTCACAGGCCCTACAATGGATACGCCAGCACAAGTTTAACTTTTCCAGCATGAGCCATATCCTTGACGATTTTTTTGGGGCAAAACAGCCTGAATGTCATTACAACCTGTCCAGCCTTTTTATACTGAGCAAAATTATTAACTTACCTAAAAAGCATGCTAAAACAGTGTTACCTGTCACAAAGGTTACACTCCATGGGATTGAAGTTAACACCTTAAATCAAACACTCGCATTACCGCTTAAGAAGGTGGTATCGCTACGTCATAAGTTAATGAGCCTAGCTAAAAGGAAGAAAGTCACCTTAAAAGAGATACAATAATTGTTCGGCTCCCTTAATTTTGCATTACGTGCAGTAGCTTCTGGTCGCGCATTCTTCAGGCGCCACACTGACAAGGCCAATCACCGTATCCGTTTGACGCTTGTGGCTCGAAAGGACATTTTAGCATGGTTTGAATTTCTGCAGAATTGTAACGGTCAGTTGTCGTTTTTTGCTACTAACTGGACATCATCAGATGTGCTGTCTCTTACAACAGATGCAAATGGTTTTGCATTCGGAGCTGTCGTGGGTGACTCTTGGTTTCAGGGACATTTCGCCCTGTTACTCCAAAAACATTTCCATTAAAGAGCTCTTACCAATCGTACTGACTGTCGGGCGATGGGGACCAGTGTCGATTAATCAAAGGGTTTTGTTCTTTTAAGACAAAACAGCCGTGGGGGCGGTGACCATTAGGCAAAATGCCAGTGACCCACAACTGATGTGTTTAGTTCGCCAACTTGTGGTTGCATGTCTTTCTTATAACATATGTTTCCCCGCCAGGCACACCCCTGGACAGTTCACTGTTGTTTCGGATTTTATCTCACGGTTGCAGGTCGAACGCGTATGTCTCGTTCAGACCGGCCTGTAATTCCTATTCAGTGGCTACCCTGGCACGCAACGCGTTGAGATGTCCCTTGCACTGAGCATTGCGGCACTACTTGCCCGGCTCCCCAAACACAATAATATTTTTTGTGCAGCATCTCAAGGAGGAAGGGAAAGCACCCAGTACTATTAGGACTTACCTGTCGATCATTGCAGATAGCCAAAAAGCTTGTCTCTAACCTAACCCCACAGCGGATTATTTGTTCTAAATACTGTTAAGGGAGTGGCGCATTCACGTCCTCACGTTCACCAGCGCCAACCTAGTTTCTCATGAGGAGGGCCCTCTTTTTACGCTATGCTAATAAGTTGCCAGTTCAAAAAAAATGCATTTGCTAAGTACTTTATGGCAGTCATTGCTCGCACCGAGTTAGCAAACAAGAACATATCTCGTCGTTGTAATAGAATAGGGGCTGCCACATGGGCAGCAATGTCAGGTTTCTCTTCCGAACAAAATAAGACCATGGGACGCTGGCATTCTGACTGCTACCAGAAATATATATCTGAGTGGAATCAATCTCTCTCCACATAAAGCCACCGGCTACACCCGGTTACATACAGATACTGCCCCCGTCTGTTTCTGTTTCATATCGACCACCATACACAGCGAGCCCCTGACGCCTGCAGTGAAGATTGCTCCATCGAAGGGCCACCGAGGGACGACCGCAACAACGTGGTGATCGCAACGTGACGGGAGACAACAACAGGACGTGCCGTGTTGAGAAAAACTACGGGACGCGCAGTGTTGAGCACAACTGCGGGACGTGCGGTGTTAAGCACAACTACGGGACGTGCAGTGTTGAGCACAACTACGGGACGTGCAGTGATGAGCACAACTACGGGTCGTGCAGTGATGATCGCAACAATGTGACCCAGTAGTGACGAACATGATGCAGCAGTGATGAACGTGACCCGGCATTGACGAGTGCAACAACGTGTCGGTGACGAGCGCAACTTGTATTGACATTCATTCGCTTCCTCAGAGGCAGCAACTTGAACTTCGGCACAGCATAGTAGGCCGACCAAAACCGTTGATAGAGGGATGGTCGTGAGGCAACTTTTCTGTTAGCGGAGGAAAGGTAGTAAGGCAACTTACCTTCTGTTGGCAGAGGGGGGAGTTGTGAGGCGACTTATTTGTCAGCTGAGGAAAGGTAGTAAGGCAACTCAACTTCTGTTGGCAGAGGAGAGAGCCGTGAGGCGACTTATCTGTCAGCTGAGGAAAGGTAGTAAGGCAACTCACCTTCTGTTGGCAGAGGAGGGAGCCGTTAGGCGACTTATTCATTTGTTGGCAAGGGGTCGGTTGTAGTCAGGACTGACCCGACCTACTGTACCAGCCAGTTCAGCATACATGGATTACTTTGTGGTTGAACCCCAATTTGGGGTTTTAATTGGGCTGTGCCCATCAATTCATATGAATGTTAAACAAAACCAGTATTGCCTGTATTGATTTTCCTTTTGTTCTGGCATTGGTCAATAAGCGTGCAACCCTTTAGTGGAGGATGGGGTCCCAATTCGCAAGCAAATAGGGCCTGGGGGATTACTTACCCCGCATGTGTGTGTGTGTGTATTGTTGTGTGGATTTTAAATAGTATTGCTGTAGCTGGTACTTTGCTTGTGCCTTCTTAATTAAATATGTTTTTTTGTCAATTGTTATGCTGGAACATTATATAAAAGCAACATTGTTTTTTGGATCACACTTTTATGGCTAACATGTACCAATGTGTCTTCAATACTGATGTAGTTATCGATACTATTTATTTCTGACTGTGCACCCTATGCTTGAGGCATTTTACAATTAATGCGGTGTCTACAATTGAAATTACGATATGAAATATCACCTCCAAATAAATTGGACGAATTGCCCATTTTCAACTAAGAAAGGTTTATAGGTCCCCGGTATTAATCAAATACACCGATGATTCCTGAGTAATGGAACTGCTTAGGCACACGAAAATTCATACACGAAACAACGTTGATTTTACATTGTTCAGATGGTACTGAGGACTACCTTCTTAGAATTTATATGACTTTTAGTTGATGTGTAGCATGACTTGACTAATATGAGTTAAGCAAAGAAGGACGATAACATCAGGAAAAAGAAAATGGAAAAGACAAGAGCAAAGGCATGGTGGTACTTCCAAATGTCCAAGGATTATCCGAAACCACATCACGGATCATGCAGAAATACAATTTGAACACAGCAATGAAGCCTCACAACACCATCAAGAGGTCACTAGTAAGACCAAAGGACAAAGTTGAACCACAAAAGATGTGTGAAGGGGTGTATTCCATAATTTGTAAGAACTGTAATGCCACATACATCGGAGAAACGAAATTTAACATAGAAACCCGCATCATAGAATACAAAGAAGACGCTGAGAAAGCATCGGCTTGTAAACTGTACACCCGAAGCAACAGAAAAACATCGGAAAAAGAGATGCATAAATCAGCGAGTACAGATCACATGACTCAACAGAATCACATAGTAGAATGGGCGGGGGCCAAATTTTTAGACTGAGAGTCGGACAGGAGAACAAGAGGAATCAAAGAAGCGATATGGATAAGGAAAACCAAAAACAGCATGAATCGAGATGAGGCCCGATACCGACTCTCACATATCTACGATAATCTCCTGAAGGGCGACCCAGGGCGCGGCCACGGGAGGCACACATCAGAGTGACGTCTGCGAAGAATGAATATCGTGTCGCCATCTAGCGGTAGTCGTCTGAAGAAGATTTCTGCTAGCAAGATCACGAGAAAAAAAAGGTAAACTGACTGTGAAATAAGTAAAACTATTACTCAATGACTTGACTAAGATTTCAAAATATAAAAAAAAAATGAGGCGTCGACAATGAGCCATGGAAAATACGTCGCCTTTGAGCGCCTAACACACATTTAATCATAAACCAAATGCCCTAACACAATGACTGCTTTGCCATCAGAAACCTCATTAAGCTTTGCATTTGTAAATCGTCTCCACTACTCCTGTGGAATTTGAACCTGCTCGTAGCACGATATGGCATCCTGTGAACTACAGACGCCGCCGCACATCCGCGCTGGATACAACTACGAAACATTGGGACCAATTCGCTCTGGAAGTGAGCTTCCGTCACGCTGTACATAAGAAGTTGATGGCGTGATTGACAGGTACATCGAGCAGTGAATGACAAAGTACAAAGTGGATGGCGGCATTGGCCAGTAGTGATTGATGACGACGAACACATTACTGGGAACGACACCGACGATGAACGCCAACGATACGCCCAGGTACATGAATGTCGTGGGCGTCACGGGGTCTCCTATTATTGCCCAGTTGCTGACAACTAGCACTGCCAATGGCACGGCGGTGGTAGCAACGAGGTTAATCCATGATCGATAATCGTTCATGTAATGCAGGTCGAGCAACACAATGAGGCAAACGACGTCGCCCGATCTGAAGATGGCCGGAGCGGATATGATAACAACGTGGATGTTCTTATAAAAGGTAGGCACTAACAGCGAAACGCACAATGCGGCGGCATTGTTCGGCGTACACAGCCGTAGCTTGAGTAAAGCGTGAAGCGGATGGCGAACCAACACTCGGCAGTGAACGCGACAATGGTCCATATAGACGTGTTTACAAGCACGTGGCGTACTTGTGAGATTGCGTGACATGCCCTTATACTCGCATAATCCAGTCACAAGCCCCAAGCGCAGAGAGGGTAGACCGCCACCATCAACGCCAAACTGTCCCCGGCGGCCAGGGCGGTCAAGTAGACGTTCGCCGAGGTCCGCACGAGTCCGTTCCGCCCCAGCACGACCAACTCGAGCGTGTTACCGCCGAGTCCAGTCAGGCAATCAGCGGCCAGACATACACCAAAAGACTGGAAGTTAAATCGTCACGAATGTGGCTTTCAATAAAGTCAGCCGTGTTGTTTTCGTTAGTTGTCACCGCGTCCTCCAGAACCGGCGACACCGTCGACAACTGAACTGTTTGAATTTGAGGACCTGTCGCATATATTTCCCCTACGGCTGTTTCGATGATTTAACGACGACGCCTGAACTTGAACATTTATTCCACAACATATTTATTCAACGACATTCTTTGTTGTTCTATTTAGCGGAGTCTTTATCCGTCTTCTTACTTATCCTACCCTTCTTTGTTCCGACGTATTGAACATGTATTTATTAAATTCAACTACATACTATGACAAGGCAAACATGATTTCTGAATTGGTTGAAATTAAAGATTGTATCAATGACGATGTCTTAAATAAGGAAGAAGGTAATGCTGTGATTTCAAATATCAGCACAACATAATTTGTTTTCTAGCTGCTATTTCTAACTTTCAATTTGTTTAATATGTACATGCTTGTGGATCTTGAGTCCGAATAAAGATGATAATAATAATAGTAATACTATTTTTAGCAGCGACAGTGTTTATATATATTTCCTACAGACTTAACACTAACAGGGAGTGAGTTCCACAAAGTCGGTGCAGCAACCGAAAAAGCTCTAGTTCCGACATTTGTCTTAACACTGGGAATAAAAAGTAGATTATAATTAGATGATCAACGCTGTCTAGGCTGTCTTGCAGGAGTGAGTAATGATTGTAAATATACTTGTTGCTGTGTTTGGGACTTTACAGGTCATGGGAGGTGAATGACCCACCCTAGGGAAACTCTGCGGGCCCCTGTATTATTTACAGGAGTTGGTTGATTCATACCCTTGGGAAACATCTACGCTGAGCAACATTGTTTTGTTTATATTACCTAGCGGTAAGAGTATGTGTATCTAACTGATTATGATAATAGTTTCATGTAACATGTAGTTGTATATCAGTCTAAATGACATGTATTACTAGTTGACACTATAATTATTTAAACTTGTAATCAAAATCGAGTACGAAGACAATGCTATGCCGAGTGATATGTCCTACAGCAATGACATGGCAGCTTTCATAGAATATAAAATAATTTAATATGTGAACATCTGACTACCTGGGTTCCATATTAGACGCAACGAGGTATGTAACACACTAATTAATAACCAATAATCACTTAGAATGTATTAGTATTACAAATGTCTTTTTTTCATGGTTAAACTTGATGTTAAGGTCAGTCTCACGATGCAGTACGCTGTACCGTGTACTTTCCCTAATGTTATCATTGTCAAATATAAGGCTAATATATCCACTTAACACTGTGGAGGTATGAGACAGTTGTATCTAGTGACATTACTTATTCGAATATGCATTCATATTATATGTACCTTGATCATATCAAGGCTATGCGTTAGAGGTATACAGGTATTGGAATACTTACAAGATAACATACCACCGAATGTGCGCAACCAGCTTTGGAACACTAAAAATGTGACTATTTTAATCATTGATGAATAACTGGGTCACCCACCTTTAGTATAGTATACCATTTACATATAGATATGTTGTAACATTGTTTGTTAATAGTTTGTAATTTATTTTCACAGTTTTCACGGTGTTACACAATAAATATCAGTATCTCAACCAAAAGATGAAGTTGTTTTCAATGTGGGGCCCGAGGCTACAGTGAATGCTCGACGTCTTCCGAGAACGATTACGCCGACGTGAGATGACAAAGACCCAACACTTCTGATGGACGACGATTACGTAACACGTCTTACAAAAATCCCATCGACAGTGATGACATTCGCCGACTTCGAGTGACTAGACTGTAACCATAGGAACAGTCGTAAACAATACAAAAATTGGTGGCAAGTTGTTAGTTAAAATGACAGAGCCGAGCCGAAGATGAGGTCACACAGGTGAATAAAAAGTAAAATGAACATTTGATTTATATGTGGTTCATACTGTCTCATAATTAGTTTTATTATAATCCTCGGGTTATAATATAAAATGTAATAAGGCTTTCTTAGTCTCATAAACACATTCCTTTATTCGTCGTAATTAATAGATGTGAGAAACGTGGCTTGGTTTGTGCATATTATATAAATAATAAAATTGGGTTCCTTAACATTGGAATATGGTCCTCTTCCAGAGTTCGTAATTTTTTGGATGCAAAATTTTTTTGCTGCTTCCACGGCTGATTGTGAAAGGTAACTCCAGTCCTGGAATTTGCATTGCGAGAATGTATATTTTCTTATTTCAAAATAGAATCAGCATAATTTAGATCTGGCCTCACTAACGCTGTATAAATTAACCTGCAGTCACCATGTAGATAAAAATTTGAAAATAATTAACAAAAATATATTATCTGACCTTTTTGAACAGCACATGAGGCTAAATATTGATGATATTGACAGGAAGAAAATATGTTTAGCCTGACAATTCTATTGATGCAGCAGCACCATTAAAACAACTTTATTTAATTATTACTGTCGAGCATTGTACACCTCACGTCTTTGGTGTAATTTGAGTCTGAAAGGCATTACTTTTGCATATAATATTTTTTTATAACTCTATACAACTTACCTCGCTATTGTGCTAGTTACATGTTTGCTACAAACAATATTTTTTTTTTTTAATTTGACTAATGTGTCTATTGTAGTCGGAACTGCGGCATCCTCTGGCTTTGAAGCATAAGTTTACATATATTTGTCGCTGCTATCCTGCCCCAGGGAATTATCAACTTGTCAGTCGAATGGAAATTGCCGCAGACGTGTGGACAAACTAAGTACCTATCCATTAGGTACTTGGCAGCGTGCCCTGTGTCAACATTTCATACATCTATTTATCTGGTCCGCCATGCTATATGACTAGGGAAGGAAGACACGTGTGTCTAGCTGCATCAGTCTCAAGCCGTGTCATTGTGCACTGTGGTGGTCCTCAGTTGGTCAGTGACGCTGTAGCCGTGTCATTGTGCACTGTAGCAGTCCTCAATTGGTCAGTGACTATGTACCCGTGTCATTGTGCATTGTAGCAGTCCTCAATTGGTCAGTGACTCTGTAGCCGTTTCAATCTGGGAAAATCGTCTAAGATCCCTACACACCCCGCCCTACAACCCGTGGCGTACATACCCCACCCTACACACCCACCTTGCACACCCAGTCCTACACATCCTACCATATATACCCGCCCTACACACCCCACCCAACACGTTATAATTTCTTCATCGAGTAGAGATTAGTAATTGTAATAGGAACCAAAATGTAATGTTTTGATGTAAGAAATTTTAACTTGGCAGAGATTAAACAAGTCCGATACAGCGCCTGATTATATTTAAGGCGCGAGTTTCCTTCCACAAACAAAACAAACAATACTACCGTCGTTGTATCGTGACTGCGGTGGGCGCCTTCGCTGTACCGGACGAAACTGTTTACACTATACATGAATACGTGGAACTGGACGAACAATGGCCGAATGCTGACCAGCTGCACACTGGTGAATCACTGACCGCGACGTGCTGTCTAATGTCCTTCTATACAAATCGTGCACTTTATTAGATTATCATTACTACATATATTTATGATATTTAGGATGTTTGAGAGCTGTGCTTTCAGCGCATATTAAGTCCTATCAACATTTAACAACAAATCCCATTAGGAGGATAACTGGGAACAATATCGCCGTGTTGATCACAGTGCAAGTGCGTGCACGTCGTTGGACAATTGCAAAGCGTTGTTCACTGTTTGACTGTGCGATTTCTAACTTGCACTATTCACCAACTGGCACAATGTCCCCCTGTATGCACATTTCGTGTAATAATGACAGTCCAAGAAGGCTATATATAACCCCCTTTTTTTAAACCATGATAACTGGCCTACGATCGGCCATGGTTTACTGCCCCGACCCTAATGTGTTTCCTGAATGACTCTGGTATATTGACCCGAACCTAATGTGTAGGGAACATTACAAATAGCTTCCGATTTCCTGAACAACCATGGTATATTGTCCCGACCCTAATGTGTTGGGAGCATTTAAAAAAGAGCTTCCGGTTCCCTGAACGACCATGGTAAAGCGCTTAAAGTTACCTTTTTTCACGATGGAACGCATCACGTGGGCTTGACGGCTATTTAGAGCGTTTACTCACAAATCTGCGAAGATTGGTTCGCGCAGGGAACTAGTGCAGTCGAACAATACATGTGATTACGATTTATTTATCTAGCGACCGAAAATACATTATGCAAATGACTTCGAACTGGTCGATGCCCCCTCGTCTCGATTCAGGGGGTTACCAACTCATGCCATCTGGCGAGCAGAAGAATAACTAGTCAACCCAGAATTCAGTTTAACAAGATTTAACAAGATTTAACAAGATTTGCCATCCAAGCCAAAGGCCCAGATGGCAAGTGGACAAGGAAGCCATTGGCTTATCGAGAGTCCAACAATGTTCATCTACTTATAGCCCGCCCTCCTGAGATATGTGTCAACCTTGTTTTTAAACATATTCACGCTGCTAGCAGTTACACAATCTGTTGACAATTTGTTCCATTCATTTATTGTCCTCTGTGAGAACGAGTGCTTCCTGATGTCCAATCTACATTGATCCTTTACTAATTTTACCTCATGTCCTCTAGTTCTGCTATCCTTCTTGAGTGAGAAAAACATATTTCTATCAATATTTTCATACCCATTCAATATCTTAAAAACTTCAATCTGATCTCCTCTTAACCTCCTTGTCTCTAGAGTTGTTAAACCACATTCTTTCAGGCGTTCTTCATAACTAAGGTCTCTCAGTTCTGGAATCATTTTAGTTGCTCTCCTTTGTATGCGTTCAAGCGTATCTATATCCTTCTTACGATATGGTCTCCATGCTTGTATACAGTATTCTAAATGAGGTCTAACTATTGCTTTATAAAGAGGTATAATTAACTTTTTTCCCTTGTATGTTATGTTTCTTCTAATCAATCCAAGAATTTGATTACCCTTTGAAGCTGCAATACCACACTGCTCTGAAACTTTCATATCAGCGCTTATTGTTACTCCTAAGTCCTTTTCTTTTACAGTAGTACCCAGAACAGTATCTCCCATTCTATAGTTTACATTCAAGTTCCTATGTCCTGTATGTATGCATTTACATTTCCCCAAATTGAACAACATCTGCCATTTCTCAGACCATTTCACTAATCTGTCTAGATCGTTTTGTAAATGTTGTTTATCACCATCAGTATTAACCTTTCTAAACAGTTTTGTGTCATCCGCAAATTTCAGTACGTTACTTGTTATACTGTCGTCCAAGTCATTGATATAAATTAAGAATAATATAGGTCTTAATACTGATCCTTGAGGTACCCCACTCAAAACCGATTTCCAATTTGAAACTTCTCCATCTACTACAACTCGTTGTCTTCTGTCAGTCAGCCATTGTTCTATCCAGTCAGTTATGCTATCCCCGATACCATGGGCTTTTAATTTAAGTAGTAATCTTTGATGTGGCACTTTGTCAAAAGCTTTCTGAAAATCTAAGTAGATAATATCTACTGGCGATCCCACGTCTATCCACTTAGTGATTTCTTCCAAAAAACATAACATATTTGTTAAGCATGACCTCGCTTTAAGGAATCCATGTTGAGATGAATTTAATAATTTATGCTTAACGAGAAAGTCCACCATATGGTCTTTAATTAACCTTTCTAATAATTTACAAATCACTGACGTTAAACTCACTGGTCTGTAATTCTCTGACTTATTTCTCGAACCCTTTTTAAATAATGGTATGATGTTTGCTTCTTTCCATTCAAACGGAACAACTCCCTCTTTTAATGACAAGTTGAATACTCTTGCAAGTGGTATACTGATTTGTTCTACTGTTTCCATTAGTAATTTTGGAGGAATCCCATCCACTCCCGGTGATTTGTTATCCTTCATTGCCTTTATTTTCTTAGCTACCAATTCTGGAGTTACAACTAACGGACCTAAATAGTCAGATTTAGCCCCCTGAAATTTAGCATCAGCAACTGGTAATGAACTAATATCTTCTTTGGTAAACACTGAACTGAAGTAACCATTTAGGTCTTCCGCCATTAAAAACCCCTGTGATATTATATTTCCAGCACTGTCTTCTAGAGGTCCAACCTTGTCTTGTACGTTTTGTTTACTCCTGACATATGCATAGAAACTCTTGCTGTCATTTTTATGTTACATGCTAGTTTTTGCTCATAGCTTCTTTTAGATTGTCTGATTTCAGTTGTAGCTGCATTAAGTGCCTCTTTGTATTTGGCATAGTCTTCGTCCTTTCTGGTACGCCTATAAACCCTCCACATAGTTTGCTTTAGCATTATTTTTCTAATAGCCTCTTTTGACAAGTGTTTCTTTCTACACCGTTTTCCTTGTTTTTGGAAGGGAACAAATTTATCGATGATACTCTCAATTTCATATTTTAGAATATGCCAACATTCAATTGCGGTCTTATTCATCAGCATGTTATTCCAATCTAGCTTTGCTAAGTATTTTCTCATATCTTTGTAGTTACCTTTGTGGAAGTTTCTCTTGTACGTTTTCTTATTTTTACTTTCTGATTTTACATTGATGTCAAAATGTATTTGATTATGGTCACTATTACCCAATGGTTCAAATATTTTTACATTGTCCACTAATTCTTTTTGTGATGACAAAACTATATCTAATACATTTTCTCCCCTGGTTGGTTCTAGTACGTGCTGAGTAAGAAAGCTATCCTGGATTAAAAATAGAAATTGTTGGTCCTCAATCCCTGTGCTCTCTAGAGAATTCCATTGTATGTGTCCATGGTTAAAATCTCCCATTATGATACATTCCCCTTTACTAACTTCCTTTATAGCGTTTATTATTTTTGTGTTGTCCTCTTCGTTTATGTTTGGACTTCGGTAAACTAATCCAATAGTTAATTTTGAATTTCCTGAAACAATTTTGCACCAAACAGCCTCATCGCAATCTGCTTCCCTTTCTAGTTTTATTTCATAAGCCTGAATAGATTCTTTAACATATAAAATAACTCCCCCGCCCCTTCTTCCTATTCGATCTTTCCTAAACATTACATATCCTGTCAGTCCTAATTCAGCATCTGTTATATCTATGTTGGCCCATGATTCAGTTATACCAATTATGTGAGGGTCAATATCTTCTACCATAATGTTTAATTCGTTTTTCTTATTTACTATGCTCCTTGCATTTAAACATACGCATCTATAACCTTTATCAGTGATGTTTTTCGGATGATTTGATATTGGTTTATCTGTGCTAGTGGCCTCTTGTTCTGCTTGAGACACCTCTAGGTAACCCCCCTGCACTTCTAGTTTAAAGAATGTTTACTTCCAAAAATATTTGTCATTGTACCCAAGTCACTATCTACCGCTGCTGAAAGTTTGTCCGCGAATACTGCCGCCCCCTTACCACTTAAATGAAGCCCATCCTTCATGTACATATCAGCCCTCCCAACAAAACTTCCCCATAAATCCACAAATCCAACTTCCTCTTCCATACATAACTTCTGGACTAACATGTTAATTGCCATCCCCCGACAATTTCGATATTTGTGACCCCTCCTGCCCATTACAGGTAAAATCCCTGACAGTATTACCTGCTCAACCCGCGTCTGTTTTAGTGTTCTGACCAACTGCCTATATTTCCTAACTATGGCAGTTGTACCCTCCCTCTCTACGTTATTTGTCCCTACGTGTACTAAAACAGATCCACCCTTTCCCGAGCCTACGATGTTTTTTACCCTCTGAGTTATCGCCTCTATTTTGGCTCCAGGCAAGCAGACCACCACATCATCTCCCTTGTTTAAGACTCTGTCGGTCTTCCTAACTATCGAATCCCCCACAAACACCCTCGCTCTCTTCCTCACCCCCTCTATCACTGCTGCAGAATAACTCTTCCGTTCGATCCCCTCCATCACATTCTGTCCTGACCCCTTCCCTCCTGTCTCCTTCGCTCCTGTCTCCCCCACTTCCCACTCCTTTGCTCTTGTCTCTCCCACTTCCCTCTCCTTCACTCCGGTTGTTTTCCCTCCCGTCTCCCCCACTTCCCTCTCCTTCTCTCCGGTTGTTTTCCCTCCCGTCTCCCCCACTCCCTTCTCCTTCCCTCCTGTCTCCCCCACTCCCGTCTCTTTCCCTCCTGTCTCCCCCACTCCCTTCTCCTTCCCTCCTGTCTCCCCTACTCCCCTCTCCTTCGCTCCTGTTGTCTTCCCTCCCGTTCCTTTCTTTCCCGTCTCCTTACGTCCTGTCTCCCTACGACCTGTCACCTTCCCTCCCCTCAGCTTCCTCCCAGGCTGCGGTGAGCTCTCCCTAGCATCTCTTGTGTCTTTCCCAACTTTATCATCTACTGTTCCCCCACCGGAACTACTGGCACAACCACCCTGTTCCCTTCCCACCATTGCCACAACGAGCAGCCTCAGCTCTTCCAACTCCACCTCTAGTTCCTTCATCTTCGTACATCCCCTACACTCAAAACTAAAACTATCTGCCTGGACCTCAGCCCAGGACTTATCGCACCCAGACTTAACGAAGTCCACCCAGTTGCTGCAACTGCCAGAAATTAAATGCCTTGTGGCCTTTAACTGCCGTTTGCACGGCGCCATCATACACTTTAATTTTAGTTACCGACGAAGGTTGTCGACCATAGCCGAAACGTTGAGTAAATAATTCTCAACTGTTGTGTTTATAGGAGAATCGTTACTTCATTATTCTATACCGACTGTATGAATATTTTCAGGAATATATGCATATTCTGTGAAATAACGTACATAGACTGATAAGTAGAGTATTCACTAATGGAGTTTACTCTATCGGTATTTACGTTTGCGTATCTCGGCGCCGTACGTTTGGATAACAACGTGACCGACAAACTCACTATAGAATGAAAGCAATGATAGCAAAAGACACTTGCCTCTTTTTTAGTGTGTTGTCACCAGGTAAGTGATGTATGTTGTCACCAGGTAAGTGATGTATGTTGTAACCAGGTAAGTGATGTATGTCGTCACCAGGTAAGTTATGTATGTTGTAACCAGGTAAGTGATGTATGTTGTCACCAGGTAAGTTATGTATGTTGTAACCAGGTAAGTTATGTATGTTGTAACCAGGTAAGTGATGTATGTTGTCACCAGGTAATGATGTATGTCGTAACCAGGTAAGTGATATATGTTGTCAACAGGTAAGTTATGTATGTTGTCACCAGGTAAGTTATGTATGTTGTCACCAGATAAGTGATGTATGTTGTCACCAGGTAAGTTATGTATGTTGTCACCAGGTAAGTGATGTATGTCGTCACCAGGTAAGTGATGTATGTCGTCATCAGGTAAGTGATGTATGTTGTAACCAGGTAAGTGATGTATGTCGTCACCAGGTAAGTTATGTATGTTGTAACCAGGTAAGTGATGTATGTTGTCACCAGGTAAGTTATGTATGTTGTAACCAGGTAAGTTATGTATGTCGTCACCAGGTAAGTTATGTATGTTGTAACCAGGTAAGTGATGTATGTTGTCACCAGGTAAGTTATGTATATCGTCACCAGGTAAGTGATGTATGTCGTCATCAGGTAAGTGATGTATGTTGTAACCAGGTAAGTGATGTATGTTGTAACCAGGTAAGTGATGTATGTCGTCACCAGGTAAGTTATGTATGTTGTCACCATGTAATTGATGAATGTTGTAACCAGGTAAGTGATGTATGTCGTCACAAGGTAAGTTATGTATGTTGTAACCAGGTAAGTGATGTATGTTGTAACCAGGTAAGTGATGTATGTCGTCACCAGGTAAGTGATGTATGTTGTCGCCAGGTAAGTGATGTATGTCGTCACAAGGTAAGTGATGTATGTAGTCATCAGGTAAGTGATGTATGTTGTAACCAGGTAAGTGATGTATGTTGTCACCAGGTAAGTTATGTATGTTGTCACCAGGTAAGTTATGTATGTCGTCATCAGGTAAGTGATGTATGTTGTAGCCAGGTAAGTGATGTATGTTGTAACAGGTAAGTGATGTATGTCGTCACCAGGTTAGTGATGTATGTTGTCACCAGGTAAGTGATGTATGTCGTCACCAGGTAAGTGATGTATGTCGTCACCAGGTAAGTGATGTATGTTGTCACCAGGTAAGTGACGTATGTTGTCACCAGGTAAGTTATATATGTTGTCATCAGGTAAGTTAGGTATGTTGTCACCAGGTAAGTGATGTTTGTTGTAACCAGGTAAGTGATGCATGTTGTCACCAGGTAAGTGATGTATGTTGTCACCAGGTAAGTGATGTATGTCGTCATCAGGTAAGTGATGTATGTCGTCACCAGGTAAGTGACGTATGTTGTCACCAGGTAAGTGATGTATGTTGTCACCAGGTAAGTGATGTATGTTGTCACCAGGTAAGTGATGTATGTTGTCACCATGTAAGTGATGCATGTTGTAACCAGGTAAGTTATGTATGTTGTCACCAGGTAAGTGATGTATGTCGTCATCAGGTAAGTGATGTATGTTGTAACCAGGTAAGTGATGTATGTTGTAACCAGGTAAGTGATGTATGTCGTCACCAGGTAAGTTATGTATGTTGTCACCAGGTAATTGATGTATGTTGTAACCAGGTTAGTGATGTATGTCGTCACCAGGTAAGTTATGTATGTTGTAACCAGGTAAGTGATGTATGTTGTAACCAGGTAAGTGATGTATGTCGTCACCAGGTAAGTGATGTATGTTGTCGCCAGGTAAGTGATGTATGTCGTTACAAGGTAAGTGATGTATGTCGTCATCAGGTAAGTGATGTATGTTGTAACCAGGTAAGTGATGTATGTTGTCACCAGGTAAGTTATGTATGTTGTCACCAGGTAAGTTATGTATGTTGTCACCAGGTAAGTTATGTATGTTGTCACCAGATAAGTTATGTATGTTGTCACCAGGTAAATTATGTATGTTGTCACCAGGTAAGTGATGTATGTTGTCACCAGGCAAGTTATGTGTGTTGTCACCAGATAAGTTATGCATGTTGCCAACAGGTAAGTGATGTATGTTGTCACCAGGTAAGTGATGTATGTCGTCACCAGGTAAGTTATGTATGTTGTCACCAGGTAATTGATGTATGTTGTAACCAGGTAAGTGATGTATGTCGTCACAAGGTAAGTTATGTATGTTGTAACCAGGTAAGTGATGTATGTTGTAACCAGGTAAGTGATGTATGTCGTCACCAGGTAAGTGATGTATGTTGTCGCCAGGTAAGTGATGTATGTCGTCACAAGGTAAGTGATGTATGTCGTCATCAGGTAAGTGATGTATGTTGTAACCAGGTAAGTGACGTATGTTGTCACCAGGTAAGTTATGTATGTTGTCACCAGGTAAGTTATGTATGTCGTCATCAGGTAAGTGATGTATGTTGTAGCCAGGTAAGTGATGTATGTTGTAACAGGTAAGTGATGTATGTCGTCACCAGGTTAGTGATGTATGTTTTCACCAGGTAAGTGATGTATGTCGTCACCAGGTAAGTGATGTATGTTGTCACCAGGTAATTTATGTATGTTGTCATCAGGTAAGTGATGTATGTCGTCATCAGGTAAGTGATGTATGTCGTCACCAGGTAAGTGATGTATGTTGTCACCAGGTAAGTGATGTATGTTGTCACCAGGTAAATGATGTATGTCGTCATCAGGTAAGTGATGTATGTCGTCACCAGGAAAGTGACGTATGTTGTCACCAGGTAAGTGATGTATGTTGTCACCAGGTAATTTATGTATGTTGTCATCAGGTAAGTGATGTATGTCGTCATCAGGTAAGTGATGTATGTCGTCACCAGGTAAGTGATGTATGTTGTCACCAGGTAAGTGACGTATGTTGTCACCAGGTAAGTTATATATGTTGTCATCAGGTAAGTTATGTATGTTGTCATCAGGTAAGTTATGTATGTTGTCACCAGGTAAGTGATGTTTGTTGTAACCAGGTAAGTGATGTATGTTGTCACCAGGTAAGTGATGTATGTTGTCACCAGGTAAGTGATGTATGTCGTCATCAGGTAAGTGATGTATGTCGTCACCAGGTAAGTGACGTATGTTGTCACCAGGTAAGTGATGTATGTTGTCACCAGGTAAGTGATGTATGTCGTCACCAGGTAAGTGATGTATGTTGTAACCAGGTAAGTGATGTATGTTGTCACCATGTAAGTGATGCATGTTGTAACCAGGTAAGTTATGTATGTTGTCACCAGGTAAGTGATGTATGTCGTCATCAGGTAAGTGATGTATGTTGTAACCAGGTAAGTGATGTATGTTGTAACCAGGTAAGTGATGTATGTCGTCACCAGGTAAGTTATGTATGTTGTCACCAGGTAATTGATGTATGTTGTAACCAGGTTAGTGATGTATGTCGTCACCAGGTAAGTTATGTATGTTGTAACCAGGTAAGTGATGTATGTTGTAACCAGGTAAGTGATGTATGTCGTCACCAGGTAAGTGACGTATGTTGTCGCCAGGTAAGTGATGTATGTCGTTACAAGGTAAGTGATGTATGTCGTCATCAGGTAAGTGATGTATGTTGTAACCAGGTAAGTGATGTATGTTGTAACCAGGTAAGTGATGTATGTCGTCACCAGGTAAGTGACGTATGTTGTCGCCAGGTAAGTGATGTATGTTGTCACCAGGTAAGTTATGTATGTTGTCACCAGGTAAGTTATGTATGTTGTCACCAGATAAGTTATGTATGTTATCACCATATAAATTATGTATGTTGTCACCAGGTAAGTGATGTATGTTGTCACCAGGTAAATTATGTATGTTGTCACCAGGTAAGTGATGTATGTTGTCACCAGGCAAGTTATGTGTGTTGTCACCTGATAAGTTATGCATGTTGCCAACAGGTAAGTGATGTATGTTGTCACCAGGTAAGTGATGTATGTCGTCACCAGGTAAGTTATGTATGTTGTCACCAGGTAATTGATGTATGTTGTAACCAGGTAATTGATGTATATCGTCACAAGGTAAGTTATGTATGTTGTAACCAGGTAAGTGATGTATGTTGTAACCAGGTAAGTGATGTATGTCGTCACCAGGTAAGTGATGTATGTTGTAACCAGGTAAGTGATGTATGTCGTCACAAGGTAAGTGATGTATGTCGTCATCAGGTAAGTGATGTATGTTGTAACCAGGTAAGTGATGTATGTTGTCACCAGGTAAGTTATGTATGTTGTCACCAGGTAAGTTATGTATGTTGTCATCAGGTAAGTGATGTATGTTGTAGCCAGGTAAGTGATGTATGTTGTAACAGGTAAGTGATGTATGTCGACACCAGGTTAGTGATGTATGTTGTCACCAGGTAAGTGATGTATGTCGTCACCAGGTAAGTGATGTATGTTGTCACCAGGTAATTTATGTATGTTGTCATCAGGTAAGTGATGTATGTCGTCATCAGGTAAGTGATGTATGTCGTCACCAGGTAAGTGATGTATGTTGTCACCAGTTAAGTGACATATGTTGTCACCAGGTAAGTTATATATGTTGTCATCAGGTAAGTTATGTATGTTGTCACCAGGTAAGTGATGTTTGTTGTAACCAGGTAAGTGATGTATGTTGTCACCAGGTAAGTGATGTATGTTGTCACCAGGTAAGTGATGTATGTCGTCATCAGGTAAGTGATGTATGTCGTCACCAGGTAAGTGACATATGTTGTCACCAGGTAAGTGATGTATGTTGTCACCAGGTAAGTGATGTATGTCGTCACCAGGTAAGTGATGTATGTTGTAACCAGGTAAGTGATGTATGTTGTCACCAGGTAAGTGATGTATGTTGTCACCAGGTAAGTGATGTATGTTGTCACCAGGCAAGTTATGTGTGTTGTCACCAGATAAGTTATGCATGTTGCCAACAGGTAAGTGATGTATGTTGTCACCAGGTAAGTTATGTATGTTGTCACCAGGTAAGTGATTTATGTTGTCACCAGGTAAGTGTTGTATGTTGTCACCAGATAAGTGATGCATGTTGTAACCAGGTAAGTAATGTATGTTGTCACCAGGTAAGTGATGTATGTTGTCACCAGGTAAGTGGTGTATGTCGTCACCAGGTAAATGATGTATGTCGTCATCAGGTAAGTGATGTATGTTGTAACCAGGTAAGTGATGTATGTTGTCACCAGGTAAGTGATATATGTCGTCACCAGGTAAGTGATGTATGTTGTCACCAGGTAAGTTATGTATGTTATCACCAGGTAAGTGATGTATGTCGTCACCAGGTAAGTGATGTATGTCGTCACCAGGTAAGTGATGTATGTTGTCACCAGGTAAGTTATGTATGTTCATAGTGAAGTTCATACAGAGGAATAAACATAGGTGTCTGTGTATATTGTGGCTAACAAATAAGGCAACTATGTAAAGTTGTGTGCGTACAGTACACGGTAGACCTAACATTACATGAACGAATAAGTAGAGATGTTGCTGATAGACATACCAGCTTGCTGATGTAGTGCTACAGGACTGTGTAGTCGTTGGGTCGTGTCTCGTCCAGATGGATGAAGAAGAAGACATACGCCCACTGGTTGTGTTCCTCTTTCACGTGACGCTCAAAGCCCTGAAATATATGTCACACATATAGATATTGAAAATGCAACATCACCAAAGGCTTGACAGTTTCACAAACCGTCTGTGTACTCCACAAGGATAACAACCTCTGCTGTCATTTCTTATATTGCATTCCAATTGTTTTCTATTAGCTTCTTCTGGACTTTTTAATTTCATTTGTAGCTGTATGTTCATTTATGAAAAGGGCACAAATATGTGTAAAATAAGTTAAACTGGCGAGGAGTCAGTGGGCTGGATGTGTTGCAAGAATGGAAGGGAACAGGTGATGAAGAGAGCAGATGCATTCCGAGCGGAGGGTAGAAAGAGAAGACGAAAACTGAGACTGATATTGGATGACTGTACTTAGACAGATTTGGTGGGAGTGGGAGGGGATTGGGAGGGGATTGGGAGGGAGTGGGAGGGGAGTGGGAGGGGAGTGGGAGGGGAGTGGGAGGGGAGTGGGAGGGGAGTGGGAGGGCAGTGGGAGGGCAGTGGGATGG
This sequence comes from Lamellibrachia columna, assembly GCA_963662155.1. Taxonomy (NCBI): domain Eukaryota; kingdom Metazoa; phylum Annelida; class Polychaeta; order Sabellida; family Siboglinidae; genus Lamellibrachia; species Lamellibrachia columna. Next base: position 42,693,651 of record OY759270.1, read on the forward strand.
CAGTGGGAGGGGAGAACAAGAGCGAGGGACTAGAGCTGATATGAGTAACTATAAACTACACTTCCGTGATGTGTAAAGTCATCCCATACCTAGAGGGGGTCTCAGAGAGAGTACACCGAGTACTGAAGAAATATGGAGTAGCAACAGCTATGGGTCCCCACACCACCTTCAGGCGCTTTTTGGTACATCCCACGGACAACGTAGAGCTAGAAGAACATGGTGAACTGGTGTACCCAATACCATGCAAGAACTGTGGTGCTGAGTACATTGGGGAGACAGGAAGACTACTAAAAACACGATTGGAGGAACACAGAAAGGATGTAGACAACACGAAAAACGAGAAATACACAACGAGCGGGTAAAAAGATTGATGTTTACCATCAATAAACCCGCCCTTACAGATCATGCGACAACTGAAAACCACATCATAGACTGGGAGGGAGTGAGCATTGTAGACAAAGAACCCAACCGAAGAATCCGGTACATCAAGGAAGCCATCTGGATCAGAAAAACTAGAACACCCATCAACAGAGACGAGGGCAATTATGAACTGCCTCATGTGTACGATGACGTCATCAAGCGTGACACGTTGATGAAAGCCTCTACCAGGTAAACTAAACACACCTTGGATATGTAAAATGAAAGTTATCTGATTTGACTTTGGGGATGGTTTCCAAGCAGATTCCACATGGCGTCAGCAAGGAGGGATTTATTGGCAAGTCGCATCATCCCAGGTTTTTCGTACAAAGCAGGTGGATACCTAGATAATTCGTGCTTCAGGACTAGAGGCAGTTTATCACATATCTCTCCTACTACCAGAAGGCGCTGGAAGAGGAGTTGAGAATCAACTTTCACGTCATCGTTGTACTTCACGCATGTTTTATCAATCAGTGTGATGGCTTGCTGTTTCCTTCTGAATGTATAGTCCAGGATGCTTTCTCCGATCATCGATTCAAGGATCTGAGATCCTATTTCATTTGCCTAGTCTACATCCACTTCATTGTCTGCTGTTACACCGGTCGAAATGCTACGGAGACTCCGTTCGTCAGTGAATGTATTCCTGCTCTGTAGACATTTCAACAGCTCTCCTGTGTCTGTGGAGTCCCGTTCCTGTCTTGCTCTATTTGCCTCTTTATGTTGGCCACTTGTGTTGTAGGTTACTGCAGTGAGGTCTTGTAGGGCACAATTAACTCCAGCACAGGCAGGCATTGACAGAAGCCAGACAAGCCTCTGAGTCTCAGTCAGTCCACGCCCAAGCGTTAAACCGCCTGTTGTCTTCATACTTCGCATCAGCACTTGCTCGACCACTAAATCTGATGAAAGGCCTGTCCAGTAACGATCACTCCTGCGGATTACATTTTTCCCGAGTTTGAAGCTCGTGTGAACATCAGGGTGTTGACTCTCCAACTCCAGCATGTTGTTTAGGTACACATATGGAGCCATACAATGTGTGTCCAGCAGCTAGGAAGTATGGAAGCATCTCACGAACAGTGTAGTGTGTGGATGCAGGTCCCAGTTCGCTGTTCGTTCTGCTTTGATGAATCTCCTGAGTATGTCCATCATGTCCATATACTGCAACCACAAACAAGCTTGATTGCTTCAAGGCTTCTTTCTGCATTTCGACCATGTGTCTGATTCTACACAGCACATCAGCATCAAATTGTCAAACCAACAGGTTACTTTTAAATCTCCATTGCTGACAGCTGTACTGGCAGGTGGGTCGTTTGCCGCTCCTTGCGTGCCATCGTGTGGTATGTCAAGTGCGTCTGTGCCTTTCAGTGGAGAGTCGTATGCCATTGCAATGAGCATGGCGTTTAGCGCTGCATCCACACGCATATGGCCACGGACAGCAAGTGATATAGCCTTGCCAGTTAGCATATTGTCGACGGCATTGCTTGCGTAGATTACCTCCAGTATTTCAGGCCAGAACCAGCCATCAAGGGGCCAATCTAGCCAAGGAAGCTCATTTCCATGTGCAGACCACCGGGTCTGAGGACAATTTCAGGTAAATCACTTGACTGTGGTTCCCTTGACACGATGACAATAGCTTTCCACCATTGAGGTTGATCGAACGTTAAGATTGGCGTTACTCCCAAACGTTTAGCTTGGGCAGATACGAATTTCAGCGTACAGTAAATGCATGTCAGTTTACTGGGATCCATATCAATTATCGGCAGGAATTTGATGGTTCTGGGTGCAGTCCATGCTGGACATGTTGCATGACACCAGACCAGCATAGTCTGGGTGAACGCAGCAGTAGAGACGTTTTCAAAAGCTGGTCAACGTTTAAGTTGCATCTTCGGCATCCACTTTGGGTAGTCTCTGATAGACGAGGCCATTGATTGAAGCATCTGTCGCACTGAAGTGGTGGATGATGATGCGCCCAACAGCAGCTAGGTCTTCAGCACTTAAGTAACTCCAGGAATCGGTGTGCAGGTCTTGATGCCTGGCGAAATGGCTGCAGTAATGCCCATCCCGTGGAAGGTATTCATTTCATCGAGGATTCGAATGCTATGGCCCACATTATCTGCTACAAACTGCACAAAATTACCCGATGCGAAGCCAGGAATGTCGACACTCTATTAGATTATCATGCAGTGCAAAAAATATTAAATAATGACAACATACATACGTGCAATTGATTGTTTATTAATTTATAAGTTCTTTCGCTTACATTTACTAATAACACATATCAAAACTAGTATCGAGTGTGGTTGTATAAATTGTCCACTCCGTATCGCTACCCTACGCCCCCATGACGGCTAATATCGGGTTCACTATTTTTAAAATGTGACCTTCATCTTAGTAATTAATGAAGTCAAACTTTTGATATATGTTGGATAGATTAATCCATTATCTTTCCAAAGTTATGCATCAAATATATGTAATGCGGAAAGAAAATACATAACATAGGCTGAATAACGCTTACCCCTACATTTCACTTTGCCAAAAAGTGACCGTAGCGACTTTCGAACACTTGTCATTATCGTCAAAAATTACAATGTTCCACGACGTGGATTTCGGTGGCCTTTTTTTCTGGTAGGGTAGACATGTAGCACTAACTAAAAACGCCATCATAATTACTATTGCAATTTGTTTGAGGTTGTTTGAGGTTGACTTTTGGGCGTAGATTGACTGGACTACACGCACGGCACGCACACTGGTATACTCTCTTCCCGATAATTGAAGCAAACATTGGGACTATAGTTTACTCGGCTGCCGTACCAACTCTTTGGAACTCGCTTCCTATTAGTGTTTGGTCAGCAGGAAACATAATAACACTATGACGTCACCCATAGGTGTCAACATTACCGTTTTCGGGCGGGAAATGCCCCCATTTTCCCTTGTTTCCGCTTTCCCCCTTTTTGAGTGAAATGTCACGCTTTTCGTATTAACAACATCCTGGAAAAATCCGTTTATTTACTGCACACGAGGCCATTCTAGGCACATGTAATTTCTCATATGATTTCACATGTTCTCGCCAGTGCGTTTACCGCGAACCAGAATGTCACACCAAGAGGGCGACTTGTACAAAATAAAGCGTTACAAACAATGAATAACGCCGAAAGCGACAAAGGTGTAGTGGATAAAGTTGTTTCGCGCTTTCCTTAAGTGTCTTCACGCTTTTTCGTGAATATATGTTGACACCTATGCGTCACCTGAACACCTGAATGTGTTTTAAGTTTGCGCATCCTCCGTCGCTCCCCAACGCGTTAATCCATATGTTGACAACTTTGAAATCCCACAGAGCCTACTTATTTGACATTTTCTAACACTTTGGTTTTGACGAGCCTCTGAGCTCGGGTTCCCGGTGATGTTGACGCAATGGAAGTCTAAGTATTGTATTCCAGCTGCGTCCGCCATCCAAGCAGCGTTGTTTCGCTGCACACTAACCTGAGCTGTCGTAGCCGTGGTATATGAAGATCTTCTCCCCGTGGACGTACCATTCCTTCCAATCATCGATGTCCAGCAGACGTCCTTGCAGACCCTGAACCCGGTGTTTCAGATCTGAACAAAGAGGCAATGACCAGAATGAACAATTAGCAACAGGCGAAGCAAAAAGTGTAATCGAGTATTTGGTATTACTTTTTGTGAGATACATTTATTGAATTGTTGCTAATTGCGGCGGAAATGTAAGGACAAAAACACCCCTAAATGTTCCACTTGCTCGGAGATCACAGTCAACATTAAATCTTTCTTGAATTCAACGGTCGGGCTGCGCCAATGTATTACATCTAGGGTCGCATCTTTCAGGTTGTGGGAGGTAATGTGTAGGCCTATGTAATTGGTTATTTAATATACGATTAAAGGGACACGAAGCCGGTAAACTATCGTACATTTCATCGAATATGTGTTATGAAAACTATGCCATGTTTAAGTAGAATATTGCGAACCATCAACTGGTGGTGCTCGCCTGTAGTTATTATACAAAGGTGACGTGTTAATATAATGTATTTTCGTTGGCATAGTGTGGTTCAAGTTATCGTCTTAAAATCATCTTAATTTTAAACGAAGAAGGTTACTTACCCGCAGTCTCCTCGCTCCGAGTCGGATACGCCAGTAGTGTGGCACCACGCCTCGGGATCTACAACATATCCGCCGCCGCACCAATGTAAGATAATGTATGTGAATAGACGTCATTATTATCCGACGCCGTTTTAATACAGAGGAAATAACCGTGAATATTGTTTGTCAGCATTTGCAATATTCTTTTTAAAATGCGTAAAATCGTGTCTATTGCCTTCTATATCTAAATTTTATTTTGCGAAACTTCAGATCACATATATTCGCTGGATAAAATAACATTTTATGCCAGATAACTTTTTGTTGGAGTAAATATCCATGTATATATTATGTATGTATATATGTATGTATGTATGTATGTATGTATGTATGTATGTATGTATGTATGTATGTATGTATGTATGTATGTATGTATGTATGTATGTTTTTTTATGAAATAACCTTGATCAAGAATTTACCTAAGTCAAGAAAAGTAACACGTACCCAAACGTCTTCGTCGGGAAGCAATGAGCAGCTGTTAGTATCCAGCGGTCGTTGAGCAGGGAAGTCCCGCAGTAGTAATTGGCATACGTGAAAGGTATTCCGAAAAACGACAAATCTGGAATCTTGCCCTGCAGGATCGATTCAGCAACTTTTTTAAATAACACTATTTATAATTGACTATCGTTAGATAATATAAATGTACATGTTTAATCAAGTTGCTACGTCAACCACAATTACGGTCCTCGCGTTCATGTTTTTGTGATGTTTTAGCATAAAACATTCAAATGCACAGAGAAATACAGTTTTATTATACACTTTAAATACGGATGTGAAAATAAGCTTCATTTGACAGTTTAAATACTTCGGACATATTATACTAGTGTTCGTGGTGGCTAAGTCGGTTAGTCTCTCATATGTATTTAAGAGACTGTTATTGAATGTATCAAATTAATTAAACGAAATAAACATTCCGTATTGTTTTGAAACCTTTCGTGGTAAGATTTTAGTTGCATCTTTGTTCACCAACCGAGCAGTCTTCCATATCAATATCTGTGCATAGACGTTCTAACAATGTCTATCAGTCCGCGTTAAAAAAAATGCAAATCAAACCTGCAGTGACACCATCCACGGCCATTTACAAGCCGCGAACTCGTGACCGCCTATGACGCCTCCCACCAACGGCATATCCGGGTTCGTCCTGTCAACAGCGCCATCTACTGCCGGCTGCGCTAGAAACGCAACGGATAAGCGAAGTTGGTCATCGCGTGTGTGAACACTTGGTCCCATAAATTAAACCTATAATATATTCCTTGATATTTGCAAATAAGGTACGTTTGTAGACTCTAGAAACCTAATGCGAGAAGCGAAAGTCAGTGTTCTAAAATGTTGCATCTATTTCACATCTACACAATGACATCAACAGGAAAGTGTTTTCTTTATTGTTGTCTCCAAATGGGGCACAGGTTATTGGTTATCCACAAGAGATTGGTGCAGGATAAGTATTTGGAGAAGCGCTGCTGTATTGTGACCGGCAGACCAAGAAAGGAGTGGTCCTATGCAATACAGAGAAACCTGGAGCATTCATAGGCGTTGGTCCTATGTACTTTAATCTCCGCGTCACTGTGGTTGAGACACTGTTTATGTTTCCCACTGGGAGTAGACTGACTTGTATTACGTGTTTGCTTCCCTTCTCATTGAGGTTAGGTCAATGTAAAGGTATGTTCTTATATAACGTAATCAGTCCTTAATATCATATATAGCGCTTTATACTTCAAATTTCAAGGCTTGGCAGACCTGTTCATTCCAACACCAACTCAACTCGACTTCTCTGGGAAGCTTCAGCCACGCTGCAACTACTGCGCGAAGACTAGTCGTTAACGTATCCATCACTGTCTGTAGCCAGGTACTCATTTATATAGCTGAGTGAACTGATGCAACGTGTAGTGAACGAAAGTACCGGAGCTTCGAAACGATGCTCTAACCACTACGCCACCACGCCACACAAGCCGCTAGGATGTGTTATAAGGATCTCCAGTGGTGGATTAGCACGCTGACTTTACTGGGGCACGTAACGAGAGTAATTACTGTATGCGGGTAGCATGCTATAAGAGGAAGCTGGGGATACTAATAACTTACTAGGCCACAATCCGAAACATTACGATTGATTTACTGATGCCTTCACAGTTCCTACATAATTGTCGCATGATTACTGCAACACAGTAAGCGTCCGGTGCAATGTTGACCATCGCCGAATACTAGGTTTGAATACACCGGGGAGCTTGCTGTGTAACACAACCGTTTGCACAAAGGTCCTACACGTATTCGGCAAGTACAAATACATAGGCTGTACAATATCACATGCACGCACGCACGCACGCACGCACGCACGCACGCACACACGAACGCGGGCCCGCACGCGCGCACAACAGTATACCAAAGAGAGAAAAAAGGTAAACATGTAGTCTATACGGAGCTATAAAAGTAACGCGAATATTTCAACACGTTAATTTTGTCACGACACAATTAATTCGCCGAACTAGCATGACGCAACTAAATATGTGGTGTTTCGGTTATGTCGAAAATCATGGCCCTCAAACATACATGTTGGTATCAACTGAATTGAATACGTAGATACATATGTACCAGAAGTTCAGATATCGCTGTTTTGTTTATCAATCCACGGAGTCCGTGTAGTTAGCCTGAAATAACCTGCTAGGCATCAGCACCGTCATCTCACTGGCGGTCTAACATGAACCATCCTCTCGGCACTCGCTCACACATAAATGAGGCGGTTTATAGTGTGGACTTGTGGTTATTGCAACTGTTTATATAATGCACATAATGTGTGTGGCTTTAAAATTATGTGAGTAACACTGCATTTGACGTGAGATGCGTGTGTGCGTGCGTGCGTGCGTGCGTGCGTGCGTGCGTGCGTGCGTGCGTGCGTGCGTGCATCCGTGCGCACGCATGTGCTTTTCTTCTTCCTCGTTGCTGTCTTTAAAACGGCTGCCACACGGTACGACTCGGATAAAACCATCCGATTGCATAGCAAACAAAGAAATCGTGTCGATTCTCTCGGATATGAGTCACTCGTACGATTCCGAGTTTAGGACGTGTTCTAAATTTGCTCCCATTCAATCGGACGAGCAGTGGAATTGACCTGTCAGAGGCCAGCATGGTTGATCAAAGACCTCCCTTAGAAAAATAGCGGAAGGTACAATTTGTCTGTCGACTTCACAACATCAGAGAGCAGCAATATATCTTCCTCTTCGTTTTCGTCGGAGTTAAACTGATCTGTCACATTGGGTCCCGCCATTTTTCGACTATGGTAAACAACTACATGACCTACACCTTTGACGTCGTGTGATATAACCGATCCGACTGACGTGTAATGTGTGTCTATTTGTCTGACGCTTACGGCTCGATTTAATCGTACGCGTTCCCTCGTACAATGAGCTCGGCTAGGTTACATCGTATCGTGGGGCTTCTTGAACACCTTCCTCCACATCTCAAGCGTTTCTTCATGTTTGCTCCCTGTTGTTATGTCCAGATCGTCTGTGTGCGTCATATTCACGAGGACATCATTCGTGCTGATCTTCTTGCCGATTAATTCCATCACCATGTTATAAATTACTAACTCCGATTAAGTGAACTTCTTTGCATCAAACCAATGCTAATCTTAAACTCGGTTAACATCATTATGTTCAATCAATACTCTTCCCTTCGTTCTATCGTAAATTGCTTCAACCATCCCGGCTTCTGCTTCTAACAGTCCCGTTACCAAAACCATCTCTCTCGGGAGCGCGGGAGCCAGTCGAAAGCATTTTCTATGCCTACAAAGCCTAGTACCATAACATCTTTTTTTTTACTTGATATGACGTCACTCCTTTTCGCGCTCTTAGAATCCTCATCCCTATCACGGGCTATGTTGTATATATTTTTTTCTATTATATGATGTTAACTGAGTTTAAGTTTATATATATATATATATGTATGTGTGTATGTATGTATGTATGTATGCATGTATGTATGTATGTATGTATGTATGTATGTATGTATGTATGTATGTATGTATGTATGTATATATATATATATATATATATATATATATATATATATATATATATATATATATATATATATATATATATATATATATATATGTATGTATGTATGTATGTATGTATGTATGTATGTATGTATGTATGTATGTATGTATGTATGTATATATATATATATATATATATATATATATATATATATATATATATATATATACAAATCCCAGGGTAGGGCGACACTTTGTATATCTTTAATTAAGCAAGTTTAAAAAAAAAAAATTATATATGGTATATGTTTGTCCAAACTAATATATTAGAGATCGTTTTTTAAATGTTACTTACAATACAAAGATATACATTTGGTGTCGTCCAAAGTGTGTCGCCCTAAGGTAAAGTTCAACAGGTTCATGAAAAAAATTAGCCGTTAGGCGAGACAGAGTATATGTCGCTCATAGGTCAGTGTAAATATGAGTGTATGTGTGTGTGTGTGTGTGCGTGCGTGCGTGCGTGCGTGCTTGCGTGCGTGCGTGCGTCGCCCAATGGCGAAACAATTTATATGTTGCCTTACGATGAATGCAAAAATATAGGCTATAATTATATATATATATATATATATGTATATATAACATATTGCGTAATAGTGATAATAATAATAATAATAATAATAATACTCTTTTTCTATAGCGCTAATTCCGCATGGCGGATCGATGCGTTGTGCAAGAAATATAATAAATGTATATTAATAAATATAAATAGATAAACTGTCCCTTATTAAAAATATCTATATATCTATATATGAACACTGGTTTTAAGACGTACAATACTAAAAAGAGGAATGTAAATTATATAAATTTATATAAATAAAATTAAACTTTGGTTTTAAGACGTACAATGCTAAACTATATAAACAATGCTAACTTATATAAATTAATTTTAAACAAATTAAACACTGGTTTAAAGACGTACAGTACTATGTCAATTATGTAAACTAATATAAAAATAAATAAATAAATACTGTACCAAAAATGTGTATGTAAATTATATAAACTAAACTAAACTAATACTGTACTAACAATTTGTTTATGTATACTATATAAATTAATATAAAAACTAAACACTAATTAAAATGTATATAACACTAAAAAGAAATTATAAAGCAATGTCCATCATTTCAAAACTATTTGAATTAATTAAAATGTCTAATAAAAAGATATGTCTTTAAACACTTTCTAAACATAGAAAGTGTCACCGATGCACGAATGTTCACAGGTAATTAATTCCATAGTCGTGGTGCTGCTGCGCCAAATGCCGAATCGCCAATACACTTCTTTGTTATGCCTTGGTGCAGTGTTGGCGCATAGTTCTGGCGTAGGCGTCCGTCACGTTTTCGTGGTTGAACAAGTTCTGCAAGATAAGACGGCGCCAAACCATTGATGCATTTATAAGTCATTACCAACATCTTGAAGGCGATTCGGCTCTCAACCGGCAGCCAATGCAGCTTCTTCAACACTGGTGTGATGTGATCGTGTTTACTGGTGCGTGTTATTAGCCTGGCTGCATTGTTCTGGACACGCTGCAACCGGGCTGTCTGTGGTAACGGTATGTTATACAAGAGGGAGTTACAGTAGTCCAGGCGAGAGGTGACGAGTGCGTTGACAGCACTTTTCGCGGCTTCAGTTGTTAAATAGTGCCGTATTGATGACAGTCTGTACAGATGGTAGTTACATGCGGCACACACAGCAGTAACATGATCTGTCATCGTCAGATGTTGATCCATGTGAACTCCCAAATTCCTTTTGCGATCTGATGGTGAAACCGTATCGTCTCCGATTGTCAAGGAGCAACCTCCGTACATCCTGAGATGATGTTTTGATGTAAAGATCATCATCTTTGTTTTTTCGTCCTTTAGTTTCAGCATGCGCAGCGCATCGTCTGGCTTCCCCAATACAGTTTGTGAGTCGCCTCGCAGTTTTCACTTGGTCGCCTGATGTAGCGGGATTGTACGACGCAATAGTGTCAGCAAATGTTCATGGTCAATCGTGTCAAATGCACTTGATAAGTCCAGCATGACAAACAGCATTGCACGATTCTTGTCGAGTACACTAGCAATGTCATGCTGAACACGCAGTAGAGCTGTTTCTGTACTGTGAAGCATCTTATATGCCGATTGATACGTTTCGTGTGTCCGTGGGATAATAAGCTACATAGTTTACAATATATAAGCACAACACCACTATACGATTAATATACCACGGAATATCTAAGCACCTTATATATTCATACCAGATTGCATCAAACTATCAAACTATGCAGATTAAATAATCGATCATCCTCTATTTTGCACAAGATTCATAACAGATAGGCACACAGAGACAGACAGAAAAAACAAATGTTTTATTTGTGTAAATTTCGATATAAATGATTTCATCAGCATAATCATATATAGTGTTCATTATAAACAAAGTAAACATTGTGACATGCCGGCAATATTGGCAGAATGAAGATCATGCGCGCATAACTAAGACGTTCATAATGATACATAACGGAATTTACACGGCCAAATAAGAACATACATTAACGCTGTGTAGCACACTGGAGTCTATGGTCGAGTAGCTATTGTAGGAGCCACACAATGTATAAACATTATTCAACTCAAATTTGTTTCGTACACTTAATGTATAGAGAAAGTGCGGTTAGGCACAATGCCTGATCAAGGGGCGTAACTCACACTGCATGTCTAGCTTCACGGCTCGACAATAAAACAGTTCTTCACATTCGACTAGAATACCGTTGCAGCAAACGACATATACGCAATAGTTGGTATGCCAAAAAAGGCCGAGTAGTTTATAGTAAAGACACTAAATCAAACGAACTTGTTTACTTTCAGGTAAGGGATTTATTAAATAGTAGTTCCAGTAACGGTTCTTAAGAAGATTATAATAACTGTGACTAGAATATGTATCCATAAACCAATATACTCAAGTGTACCAAAAGTACCATCACATTGATAACTAGTAACTCAAATTAGAGTAATGAATATACAAGGCCCAGGAGTGGGCGTATCCCCCATATTGAGGATATCCACTAAAATGGCTATAACTTTTATGATATTGAACGTAATGAACTACGCGACGCATCACCTATATAAGATACATAGCCAAATGATTTTCACAGGAACTTATTTCCCTTCCTCCCTCCCCTTCCTCTCCCTGACTTTCCCTGTCTCCGTCTCTCTCTCTCTCTGTCTGTCTCTCTCTCTCTCTCTCTCTCCCCATGCCTCTTCCTGTCTCGTGCTATCTCTCCATGTCCTCCCTGCCTCTCTGTATTTCTTTTCTGTGTCTCTCCATGTCTCTCTCGGTCTCTCACTTCCTCTCCCTATCTCTCCCTCTCTTTCCACGTCTTTCCCTGTCTCTCCCTATCTCTCCCGTTCTCTCTATGTATCTCCCCATCTCTCACTGTCTCTCTGTGTCTCTCCCTATCACTCCCTATTATCTCCCTATCTCCCCCTGTCTATTTGTGTCTCTCCATGTCTCTTCCTATATTTTCTTTATGTCCCTATGTCTCTCCCTGTTTGTCCCTTTCTGCCTATGTCTCTCCCTTTCTCTTTATGTCTCTCCCTTTCTCTCTATGTCTCTCCCTATATATCCATGCCTCTCCATATCTCTCCCTGTCTCTCCTTGTCTCTCTTTGTCTCTCCATGTCTCTCCATGTCTCTCCCTATTTCTCCCTGTCTCTCCATATCTCTCCATGCCTCTCCCTGCCTCTCTAATTAAGTTTGCATAGACAGTCATCAATCCACCTTCCTCCGACGGCATCCGACCAGTTCTTCATCTTGAGTCGGTTTGGCTCTCCACCCCTACGAGCATTGAACAGCTTTAATCTGCTGCAGATAGCATATCGCAGTTCGATATAACTCTCCCGATTGATCACCCGGTACTGATCTGACAACTCTTTGATTCGCCGGTCAGTGTGTGCTTTTAAATCTCGAACTTGCTTCTCATCTGCCCTTTGTTCTGGCATCCTTAATCGTTATTGCCGACTTTTGTTGATCGCATACACGGCGTCTGCAAATATATTGTCTCGGTTCAGGTCGAGATAGTGGATGAATTTCTGTACTTCTGCTGCCTTGTTGTCATCACCTGAACCCAGATGGCTTGCCATAACAATGGTGGCCGAATTTTTCAGAAGGTAATAGAGACCGTTCTTTACCCAATGTTTCAAAGTACTCGTGCCATCTGCGGTCGTCACTTTCTCTATGGCTGCTTCAAGAACACCGAAGTTCGTCCTGATAAACATATCTTCAGCTGATACATTTGTCGCAGTATTTTCTTCCGAGAATGCAATCAATAGCTTGCTCAGTAACCTCATTTCCGTCTTGGTAGAGTTTTTGATCTCCATCAGCTTATCGACCTTCCCTCGATTTCGCTGAAATCGCCTCCTGCCAATCAGGACAATTGTGGGATCAGAGCGGCACACTTTCCCAATCTCATCATTGTGGAATTTTGCCAAGATTTCTGTGGTAAATTCATCCTCAATGGTTTTCATGGACTTGAAGGTATCTATAGGAACCGAAGATAGGGTGTCATGAGAAGTGTTAGGTCTGCAGATCTCTTTATGTTTGTGGAACTGCGCTTTGCTGTAGAAGCCTTTACAATTGGAACAGCAGCACATATCACTAGAACCTTTCCTTTCCTACGGACGTTGTAGAAGGTTTCAATGCTTCTGTGACTTGTGGCTCAGCTTTGTGCACTGTAGACATGTGTCGCGATAGACGTGACTGCCACACTTTACAAAAGGGGCATTGGCGTTGAGGTTTCACATATTTCACATCTGCAAACACATTACATAGAAGTTGAGGCTTAACAAGTATGTTTGTTACAATAATTGTCAAAAGGATACAGCATAGCAAGTGAGGACATGTTATCGGCTTCTTCTGAAAATTATTACTACTATTTCTCTTCGTAGTTTCATGTGAAAAATTACTTACATGCATCCTTATTTATATTTATCAAATCATATATGACAATTAGTAAGACAGAAACACTAATTGTTACACATCATGACTACATGCCTTTCTTCTTTGAATGTGTCTGCATGTGCACAGTGTATCCGCCTTTCTTTTTGAATGTCCTTTCACAGATGCTGCATTCGAAAGCTGAAAATAAAATCTCCAATTTAGAAAAAGTTTATTGCGACATCCAGATTCGTAGAAAATATATGTTCATGACACACATTTATTTTTTGGAAACTGGTGATTTACTTACCTATGGCCTGCTGATGTACTCTTATCGGAGTCGTCTCACTGCGAGCGTCATCTCGACTGGCGGCTATTGGTGTTCGTCCTGTGGAAGTTGTCTTGCATTGAACGGGTCATTGAAATTACACAAATAACGTATGCTTTATTATTGATGGGAACGATAGATCAACAATGTTCCCTTGTCGACTTTTGTTTCTTCTAAAAAAAATTAATCAACTATGCATAGGCCATACCCACAATCGTATATGCAAAGTATTTTAGGGGCTATACATAAAGTACGTCATGCTATATTTGGACACTTTTTATACCCCTCTACCCCTTGTAACATGTCGTAGCGCTGGCCTCTACACCCCCCAAACACGTGTTTATGAAAATTAATTGATTTATACATGGGGCCCTGCACAGTTGTTGAACATGTTGGCTTCATAAATTTACATTCCAACACACAACCGCTTTAGGTTCCAAAACGGACGAAAGTAACTCACCTGTGGCCCGCCGTTTTCAGCCAAACTTCTTTCAAGCTGTGGACGAAACATGAGACAATTTGATCAAATTGGCTGATATGTACATGACGGATGGGCTTCATCTAAGTGGAAAGGGGCAGCAGTATTTGCGAATGGACTCACAGCAGCAGTAGACAGTGGCATGGGTAGCATAACAAATAAAAAATAATTGGCAGGTAATATAAAAAATGACAGCAAGAGTTTCTATGCTTATGTAAGGAGTAAACAGAAAGTTCGAGGTAAGGTCGGACCATTGATTGTGTTAATGCTAGTAGTGTATTTAAGAATATAATTGACAGATATCTGATAAGGGGGAGGGCTACACATAGATGAGAACATTGTTGGCCTCTCGATAAGCCAATGGCTTCTTTGTCCACTTGCCATCTGGAACTTACTGTTTGGGATGGCAATCTTGTTAAATCTTGTTAAATCAAATAGTGGTCTCCGGTAGGCTGATGGTGCAGAATCATGTCCTAAATTATTTCTGAGAAATGGCACATGTTGTTCAATTTTGGAAAATGTAAATGCCTACATACAGGACATGGGAACTTGGACAACATTATATTGGCTATACTGTGCATTCCTTAAAGCGGGTGAAACTTAATCAACAAGTAACGAGTAATTGGATGTCATGGTCATGTGTTATTACAATAAGTTGTTTGTGTGAATTCACTGCTTCCTCAACTGATTTATCCTATCGCAAATTCGCTTCATTGGTGTCCAAATATATAGTGTATGAATAGTTTATGTAACACCCACAGTCTATTTAATAAAAAAATGCATATTGTTGTTCGTCGTTAGATCTGGTGAGGATAAAAATAATGGATATATAAAATGGTAAACACTGTGTGGGTCAATGCTGATCATGGGCGGGACCTCCATCCTCTCGCTGATCACATGACAAAGTTACGATTTTTCAGCATTTCGATTTTCGCTTCAGTAAATGCTTGAACAAGCATTAACTAATTTAATAGTTTGTCTGCTGATTTCACAAAAACCTAAATACAAAAGTTGCACAAACGAGCTAGCATGTTGTAGTGGATACTAGGTAGGTTTGGTTTTTCGCAAACTTAATTTGAAATGAGACTAGCAACAAAATCGAATTGATTAAGCACCTTTAACAGTCTTCGGGTTTTATAATGGTATTGCGGCGTCATCTGAAGACCACCTTTTTGTCCTCTCTTATGCCCATTAGCTTTTCCACGTACTCTTCCAACTGTTGACAACATGATGTTGTAAACGGGTTTGAGACTGCCCAACCCTTTGGTTTGACGCACTGTTGATCAGGACCACTCAACTATATAATCCATGGTAGGGCTTAGTGTTAAACATGCAATCGTACTTACCATTCGTTTGCCACGACTTAAAGCTGGCATTTCTCAATTTCCTCATGGATTCGCATTGACACACCTCAGAGTCCGTCAGTTACTGTGAAAATGCGCTTGTCACTGTACTATATGCATAGTTCTTATTCTGCTTCAAGACACCTGAGTACTAGATCTTATATTCGAAGAAGTCTACGATGTCAATGTTCTAATTGGCTCACATTTTCATCCAACAAGTAAACTTTGTGACATGAGCCATGTATACATACGTGACACATACTAGGCGCTATAATAATGACATTTGGGAGGAGTTGGATATTTGAGTGACGTATTTCTACAACCAGCTGGCAGTGAAAACAAGCTGAGTATTCATGTCCACAGAATTACTGACTGACATACTCTCATCAATGTCAAATCCCTAGATGGAATGTATAAGCTAGCCTGGTTAGTTTTATTGCATCTTCCGGCGCTATGTCGATGGTATTCAGAACAGCCTGCATCGCACTCCAGGAGGCTGCTGACAGCCATATTAGATCTTGACTCTCGCCTTAATTGACTGCATTTCACATAATTCACAGTTCTTGTTCTGTCGGTCGGTCGTGCGCAGTCCAGATGGACCAGGTGTGAGAGTTACCTACCCACTCCACAATGCGATCAGTGTTCTTGGATCATTTTGCCTGTGATTTCATGCAGAATGCCAGCATGTGGAACTGTTAGACAAATATGTGTGGAGGGAACCAATAACACATTTAGTATATTACTAAGTCTTCTAATAGCCGGGTGGCCAGTCTGGTGCCATCGCTTTCATACACCAATTGTGTTTTTCACAAGTATATGAAGTTGGGAGCACCTACATTGTTATGCACACTGTGAAATGAAAACTTTGTTAGTTCTACAACACAATAATAATAACATAAGACAGTGTTATGAATGAGTATGCATCAAACTTTATTGTCATAATGCCAAAACAAATAATTGGTATTGATTACTTGCACATGCACTGGCCATGAAGTAAACTAACTAGTTAATGTCACTGGTTGTTGTGCTTACAAGTGTCAGTTGGCTTTACCAGTCCAAGTCTCTGCTGCCACAAAGTGCACAGTAACATGACACGAGTCATTAGCCTATCTTAGAAGCCATGTTAGAGCAGGCAGTGACCACACAGTGACATGCACTGTGACCACAATTACTCTGTCTTGAGAGGATGTATTAGTACCTGCCAATGCCCTGGACTACAGCCTGACTGTGAAAATATGCTTATTGAAGTCCATCGTAGATTGAAATAGGCCAAAGAATGACATTTAGATTTATTAATTAAGGAGCAGGAAATTAGGCAAGCACACATCATCAAAATAAGATACATCAAATAATCTCAGCAAGCATGCCGGGCCCCCAAAAAGTGTTTACATATAATTAGTAAATCATGCCTATCAGCTACCCAATACCAGTACTATATGTACAACTACTGACTTATATACAATTCCCATGGTATCGGTGCGGGTCACTCTGCCCACTCCATGTAATGACAAAGTGGATTAACCATACACATACATGTACAAACAGAAAGGTTGGGGTACTCAATCCCCCCCAGCCAAACATGATCAATGAAAAAAGTGAGCTAACCACCCAAACATTCGTGAACAATTCATAATGAAAATTATGGTAACACAACACACAATGTATAAAGGAGTTACGTACCTAGACATTAGTCAACGAATAACTACTAACACATCAGACCGAGAGGTAGGACCAAACAGCCACACAAATGTACTCATAGAAAGTACCCGCACTAAAAATCCTGTGTACACTACTGAAAACACAGTGGCAGTGGAGGGAAAAGCGTTAATGCAAAACCTTGTGTACCGAACTATAACAGAGAAGTGTCAAAAAATTCAAAAACTTTGTGAACTCTTCAGTGTTTCACCGTGTATCTACACATAATGTACGACTTGATTTATTAGATAACTGGGTAACAACTTTTAAAGCAGAATTCGAACACGGTCAAATCACCAAGAAATTTACATCTACCTTCCACTACAAGTTTACATTAGTGAACTTTTTCAACCTGCCTTAATCCATTGCAGCAACTGTTTGTATACTTAAAAGTGTGCCACTTTTTACCACACTTGACTCAATTTTTACTTAGTAATCCTTTACTATAAGGTTGGCCAGCAGTCTCTCTCACTAGTAGATTCCACTGATTACATCAGGGATAGGAGCAAAGTCTGTAATTAATTAAGATCAACAAACCAGCAAAAAAAACAGTGTCCAGTGACTGGACACTGTTTGTCACAGATGGTGATGATTAATACATAGAAATGGAAGGACATGTGAATTTATAGTCACTGTCTACCAAATGTTATAATATAATATCAAATTGAACGACAGAGAACCTGTTTCATAAAGCTAGAGTTGGTGGGCATAGGCCCACTCAGAACCGAATAAATAGCCCACTCTGAGCCCAGGTCCAGTCAATTTATTTAAGAATAGCAAAATTATGAACTGACAAGTATTCTCAATAATAAGTAGACATGTTTTAATGGCAGTGAAAAGTAGTGCAATATTCTGGTGATTATGCCCACAACCAGGAATGTTTTGTGCAGTAATTGCAACACAGCAGGATTTGAACCTGCTCAAATCACCAAGAAATTTACATCTACCTTCCACTGCAAGTGCACGTTAGTGAACTTTTTCAACCTGCCTTAGTTATTTAGATTCTGCTGTACCTGTGACCTAATATTCTTGCTGACCCAATTTTGACTTTGTAATCCTTAAATATAAGGGTGGGCAGCAGTCCCTCTCACTAGTAGATTACATCAGGGGTAGGAGCAATATCTGTAATTAATTAAGGTCAACAAGCCAGTGGAAAACCAGTGTCCAGTGACTGGGCACTGTTTGACACAGATTGTGATGATTAGTACATAGAAATGGAATGACATGTGTATGTATAGTCACTGTCTACCAAATGTTATACTATAATATCAAATTGAACGACAAAAGCACCTGTTTCATAAAGCTATAGTTGGTGGGCGTAGGCCCACTCAGAACCGAGTAAATAGCCCACTCTGAGCCCAGGTCCAGTCAACGTATTTAAGAATAGCTAAATTATGAACTGAAGAGTATTCTCAATAATAAGTAGACATGTTTTAATGGCAGTGAAAATTAGTGCAAGGTTCTGGTGATTATGCCCACAACCAGGAATGTTTTGTGCAGTAATTGCAACACAGCAGGATTCGAACCTGCTCAAATCACCAAGAAATTTACATCTACTTTCCACTGCAAGTGCACATTAGTGAATTTTTTTAACCTGCCTTAATTATTTGTATTCTGCTGTACCTACCATCCAGTTTTCTTGTTGACCCAATTTTGATTTTGTAATCCTTTACTATAAGGGTGGCCAGCAGTCTATCTCACTAGTAGATTACATCAGGGGTAGGAGCAGTCTGTAAACAGTGTAATTAAGGTCAACAAGCCAGTGGAAAACCAGTGTCCAGCCACTGGGCTTTGTTTGACACAGATGGTGATGATTAATAATGTTGTATTATAAGTGCACAAATGATGTTACCAAAATATGCATATACACATACAATGAACATGAGATGACAATTTAGTGTTGTTCTGACTCATTGACATTATCCACATTAAAAAAAATATTGACTGAATACCCTGATGTGACTTTAACAACCCAATAAAGTTGTGAGGACCTCTGAATCTGATGTTAGTTTTAATAAAGGTTTAAAATATAAAGGCTGCAATTTCTCTTTATAATGTATTGTTTTAGTTATTATTAAATAGCCTAGTGAAGTCCATCTTGTGTCCATCAGCATACAAATGCTGTTGATTCCAAACCACATATATGATAAATATTAAATAATTATGTTCACATACGAAACATGATTTAATATACGAGTACATTAATTGTCCTTGTATTTTATTAGTTAGCATAAGATTAATACACAGTTCCAAGATGTCACTTACTCAACTAATTAGCTAGTCATTAAGTGCTACAGCAATTACTGTGACATTCACACAATATATGTAAACACATTAGCAGGCATCCTAATGAAATGTTGTAAATGGCACAGATTTATTTATGTGTCAAGTTGTGAGGCAGTCAGATAACAGAAGATGCCATCCACATAAGAACATGGTTTGTGTACTGATGGCAAGTTGTGTATTTTAGCTACTAGTAGACCTGGGGTTCTATCATTGGATCACTCAGAAAGGTGATCCAGTGTGTGAAATCTCATGAATACCAAATCGAAATGAAACCCCAGAAATTTCAAACATAAAAAAATTCATATATAATAGTTGACTATAAATATAAAAAATTACATTCAGAAAGTGCAGCAGCAATGACATTCGGTAATCTGCATGGCAGCCCTTAACACAGTATGTGTCTCATTGGACTAGATCTTGTTACAATGACTAGATGATATGCTAATTTAAGTTTTGGACAGTTTGTCCCGGTTTATGACAGTTTTTCCTGGTGAATATGGGTAAATATTCAGCTCAATTCACCTCACTTTGCATATTTCAGGTTCAATTCAATTTCTAATGCAATCTGTTTTGATTTTTTTCAATCGAATTCACACAACTTTTCATCAATTCCAATTCAACTCAGATACAACTGTATTGGTCAAATTATAAAGACATTGGTCAGATGCAAAATGTGACATGTCATTTTGTTTTTATGTATTTCATAGCCTATAGCCTGAACAGAAATATTGCATTGGTCAGATTTGAAACCTATAACCGGTTCTGTGTTACACTGTTGAAGACGATTATGGTTTGTTGCACCTGTGAGCTTAGGTCCCTGAGGAATTAGGTGCAATAGATGTTTATTATTTCAAAGATTTTGCAAGGATTCATTGTAATATATTGGATTCCTAATATATTTCAAGCAACATTCTAAAAAACTTCAAGGATATCCCCTCTCAGACACCTGTATGCTAATGTCATGAAGGTAACTTAAGTTATTTTATTCGTTCTACATACCTGTACCTGGTAATTCTTTCGTAGCTCTTCTCTGGACATGTTATATTGCAATTTGATGTTTCTTTTTATACGGTTACCACATGCCTACATCTATGACATAATCTACAATGTGCAATGGCAAGAATGTGTTTTTGTATAAAAACTGAAGAGTTCTGTAGACAGAGACAGATTATTTTTGTCATCTTTTACTTGTTGCTCTGTTTACAACTTCGTTAATCATATTAATGTATATACCAAAGGGCAGCGTTATGTATATATTACTTCAAATTGGCAGTGTCACAGCGACATCATTATATCCATACAACATTATAAACATCGAAACTATTTTGCTTTGAGTTTGACAACTCCAAAATATGAAATCGTAATCGAAGGCGTTGCCGACGACAGCCCCGTTGTGGGCGATATTAGGAAACTGCTACACATACAGTAGAAGTAGACGAGTTATTTGTAAAACATAGAAACTACTGTTCATAAAGAAGGTATTGGTACCTGAATGATTTATTCCTGAGTGATTACGTAATCATTACATCGTCGTGTACAGCTTAGATATTTAACTGACGTATAGCTAAAATCCAGCAATTAAACAACAGCGTAATTTAATACGCACGGACCGACCGAGTGGGTGGAGCTTGACATGTAGACAGTGCGCATGACAAGACCCAGCAGACGGCCAAAGGTTTTCTGTGTGCTGTCGTAGTTTTCACCGATGAATTAACATGTTGTTAGTGTATATCACAAGACAAATTCAGTTGTATGGTAGTTTGTTGCGTTATAGAACATCCCCGCTAAATAAACATACAACATACATAGCTGTTTGTGTTTTATTCAAATAAATACGCCATGTCGCCTAACGGTGACGATTATTGAAATGAATATACATCCCATTTGCAAAACCTTCATTATATTTGTATATTTCCAGAAATTAAATGCATTAATACAACCTTAGGGCAACGTGCTGTTATTGATTTACAACTTTCAAATGGTTTCTAGTCAGATGCATGATAACGCATGACCAGATATATTAGGGCGACACCAAATATCAGGGCTAAGGCGACATTCGTCGCCCAACCCTTGCCAGAAAGACGCTTAACCCATGGATTTGTGTAAATATATATATATATATATATATATATATATATATATATATATATATATATATATATATATATATATCTATATATATATATATATACATATATATATATATATATATATATATATATATACATATATATATCTATATATATATATATATACATATATATATATATATATATATATATATATATATATATACATATATATATATATATATATATATATACATATATATATATATATATATATATATATATATATGTATATATATATATATATATATATATACATATATATATATATATATATATATATATATATATATATATATATATATATATATATATATATATATATATATATGTATATATATATATATATATATATATATATATATGTATATATATATATATATATATATATATATATATATATATATTTATATATATATATATATATATATATATATATATATATGTATATATATATATATATATATATATATATATGTATATATATATGTATATATATATATATATATATATATATATATATATATAAGAAGAACACACATATGTATAAGAACACACATTTGTACATGTATGCATACATATTCACATATACGCACTCAAATATGCAGTACCATATATTATAAATTATATAACAGCAATTAGCATCGATGGCTTACCTAATGATGACCGACCATCGATTGCAGCAAACACAAGCACAGTCCACTTGATCACCTCTATTGTCAGAACGGTCATCATGCCCGGCCGTATTCAGTCGTCAAACAAGCACTAACTATCCTCTGGCACTGTCGCGTCCCTACGATCCCCGAATACATGGGAGATAGTCAAAAGTAGCCCATCTGTGAAGGGGCGCTTTCAAAGGTTGTGGACATACAGTGTATGTATTTTGTTTTCGGTGTCAATTTTATACATTATGAAATGGAATGGCTAAACCTGATATCATTATAATTTTATTAGCACATCAAATTGTTCATGCTTTAAATAACATTAAAACAAACATGGCGATTAGGATAGAACGGTTGAGGAAAAATAATTTAAAAAAATTTCTCCAATTTGTTATCCTTTATATTCTTAATTGTCACAACTAAAAATCACCGTCAACGGTTGTATTTAAATTAGTTTTAAATTAATGATGTAGTATTAAGATTTATTAAACCATGGCGGTCATTGAAATCGACAAACATGTAGAGGTCGTCTTGGAATTGTAAGGTGGTTTCATGAAAATGTGGAAATTCATAAAAAAATTATTATATATAAAAATATATTTGTGCTTTTTGTTTGTTGTTTCCAGAACTGGGCAATGTTATATTAACTGACAAATCTGTATATCGTGGTTACCACAATTTTATGGTGTTACGAGGCAGCATTAATCTAGCCAGCCTTTTTTCAGAGCTTTATCGGCAAGCCAACCTTTTTTATATGCAGGCATTGCCAGGGTGCGCGTCGTCATCAATGGTTCTTTTACGTCTCCATTTAACTTGGGGCGGGTCCGCCATTAACGTGATCATCCGATACACATTCCCCAATATTAAAAACCAGGTTTTTACACCAAACATACTTGTAACCAGTACGGGTTTTGAACTCAGAACTCTAGCGTGTAAAGCGGATGTGCTAACAACTACAATACCACGCCTCTTTGTGCTTGCAGGGGGACGGTAGATGTATATACAATAGTCCTAACCCCCAAAAAATAGATGTGTTTCCGTTAAGCCGACCATACCTAAATTGGAATAGTAAATAAAAAGATTAGGGTCGTTATTTTGTTATTTGTACAACACGCGAAAAATACTTCAGCGCATATACAATGACATAATTGGTCCGCATGCTGATTGGCGGACTTTCTGATATTTAACCCTGTTATATGTTACATGTTAATGGTTGTTTTTGATATGCATGGCAAGAGCCAATATGGCAGACGCCTTGACTGCATTATTTTGTTATAAAATGCCAGAAGAAAGATATCCAGAACATTTATCATGCTGTCAAACGAAACTTTTTGACAGCATGGTATAAAATAAGCCTGCTGTACCGGATCTTGTTATCGTAATTTGGCCGCGACATTCAACTAAAAGTTCCTTCAAATTGCCGGCCCACTTGAAACAAGTCAAAGAAATGCATTTGACGTTCTCACGGCTGGCAGTAGCAGCAAGCCAGGGAAGTCGCTGCCATTTGCTAAAACGTCCATGTACTAAACTCCGAGAGTCCCTTGGAGGCCCCTTACTACAGTTCGGTCCCGGGAAGACCAGTCTACTACTACCCTGGTGGAGATGGGGCGGAAGTGACTTGTATCTGTTGGTATTTTCCAGGTCTCCGTAAACATACGTGGTACATTATTTGTTTTATTATTATATTTGTGAGATTATAATTAAAACAGCAATATCTTTCTATGAAGACCTTTGTCATTAATGCGCCATCGTCAGATCACTCGAAACGAGATATATGAACATTACTAACATAGGAAGATATTACTGGTGAAAATGTACATGCATGTCATTATATCTGGACCCGTAGTCACGATAGTTGTTAAAGAAAAAAAAATCCCTCGAATTCGCATATTTAACCTGCACTGAGCAACATATTGCCCCTTTTATTCGCAAGATGGCGACACTGATAGCGAGTTAAGGGTCCAACTCAATGTTGCCGCTACACACATAATTTTATATAGGTTAGTTGGTAATTTTAGGCCGTTGGCATTTGTAGGTCCCCATATCCCAGGCTGTTCCACAATCGGTCTCATCTGGTTTTAAATTGTGAGACTGTATTGGCATTAACCACTGTTTGAGGAAGACAATTCCATTGGTCACTAACCCTGAGCGAGAAGAAGCGGTGCATAATCTGGAGCCAATCTCTCTGTTTGAATATCTTCTTAGTGTGTCTCTGGTAAGTCTAAGCTGACTGCTTACTTGGAAGAAATGTCCAGCCTCAACGTGGTCCCATCCATTTAATATCTTGTAGGTTTCGATTAAGTTTCCTCTCTGACGTCAGCCATACAGTGAGTAGAGTCTCAAGTGATTAATTTTTCATCATAGGCGAACTTGTCGATGTTGTGCACCCGTATAGTGGCCCTGCGCTGTACTGTTTAAGATGTCGGTGTTTTTTGTTAGATATGGGCTCCATGCCTGCTTACATATATCAAGGTGTGGTCTGATGTACGCTCCGTACAGTGTTACAAACGATTGTCTATTCATGTGTTTAAATTATATCTTCGCCATACCGAGATATTTAATGCATGGCCTACGGAACATGTAAATTATGAATTATGTTGTGCATAAACACACATTTAATCACCTTTTTCGATTATTGAATACGCATATTTACCTCGCTTTAAGTGTCGCCATCTTGCGAATACAGGGAGCAATATGGCGCTTAAAGCAGGTTAAATATGCGAATTCGAGCTTCGAGAAGGTGATTAAATGTGTTTTTATGCTTAACATATTAAAACAATTACATGTTCCGTAGATCAGTCTGCATTTTTCATGGTTACTGTACATATTGAATGTTAATTACGTCGAAATCGAGATGGGCCTGGATTCTAGAGAAGTGATAACATGAATTAACTGACTTCGTGTGGGAAATTCGTGAAATCGGCGTACCTCGCTTTTCAGAAAACAAAAGCTGATACTTTAATAAGATGCATCGATGTTCATATGATGGTTATACATGTTTTAATATAGTTAACCGCACCAGATGGCAGTACATATCATCACACCCCTTCCCACTTCCATAAAGTTATCTTATGTTATCGTAACAATGTCTGACTACAACGCTTAACTAACTGAACGTACTGGCTCTACACCTTAACTAATTATTTATCAAGTATTGTTTTAAATACAAATTTAAAGGATCCGCCTTTGTATATTGACTTAGACACGTTGTCAATGTGTCCTCGCAATATAGTTTATTAAATTTTGATTTATTTGTTTGGTAGCCACACACAATATACAATAACTAAATCCTTTCACCCACTTCACAGACAAAAATCGTTTGATGCCGAGCTTTTCAAAATGTTTGGTGGCCTATTTAAGGAAGAAGTCTACAAGCATCAAATCATCAGTATCAATATGGAGCTACAGCTTCGCTGGTGGATTGCTGTAGTGCGGCATTGGGGAATGCCGACAGATTCCAGGACAGACCGATGAGTTTGTTCAAATCTTGAACAGCAACAGCAAACACTGGATGGCAATTTCTGCAGTGAACTGTGCACCTGGTGAGATACAAGTGTACGATAATCTGTACCGGACAGTGAGTAAAGACGTCAAGGAGCTTGTTGTTAGCATGATACACACATATAAGACCGCACTGCGATTAACCACGCCCCCGATGGTGATGCATATGTTTGTTCCTATTTTAATGAGCTACTATTTAAATTTGATTGATGATAGCTGGATATATTGACAACATTAAGTTTACATTGAAACGAAATTACTCTTAAATTACAATAATTACACAGCAAGCGATGTTTAATATTCAAATAACAGTATAAATTGCTGCATTTAAGCACTTAGCATACTTTCGGTTGATGATTAATCAGAGCTGCCTGGAGTAACCAGTTACCAGACACTGTAACGACATTTTTTTTACAAACCAAGTCAATCATTTAAATGAGTTTCTTACCTAGTATTTAATTCAATAAATATATGTAATTTAAAATAATTATGCTTAAATGCAGTAATTACACTGCAATCTCTGTTCAGTATCCCAATAACAGAACGACGAAGCGCCAATATATCTGTGTGAACTCGTGCACCCATATATGCCGGCAAGAGCACTGCGCTCAGCCAGCAGTGACAGTTTGGGAGTCATTAACGTTCTGATCTTATATACATAATTCCATTATAGCCTTAAATGTTCTGAATGCGTCAGCCACGGGTTCGTGCCCCCAGTTCACAGTAGGCATTTTTGTTGTGGCCATGTTCGTTCAAGTACGGTAACGGTATGTTGAGGTTTCAACACGCGTTCAAGAACTAGTATAGTGTTGTACGAATTATTCACATATTCTGCATGCTCTTGGTAGCTAATTTTTACCTCTTTCACCATTTAATAAGATGCATCGATGTTTATATAATAGCTATACATGTTTTAATATAGCTAACGTATATCGTGCCTTAATATTGGAAATGGTGGATGTTCGACCAACCGCATCAGATGGCAGCACATATCATTACAGATACATCTCAATGTCGACCCATTCCGTTGACCGATTTTGAAAAGTTGATGCGTTGTGCAGAATGGCCACTGTGCTGGCATGCGGCGAATTCAGCGGTCAGACGACAGTTACAAGAGTGTGCAGCGCTGATACAAGCGAATCTAGTACCTAAAGATAAGCAATTTATCCGATATCAGTGATTTTATTTGCATATAAGTAAATGTATTCAGCCGACAATGCGGACACGTCTGAAATTTATATACGTGTGAGTGCATTATTGGTATTGTTCGCAGTTACTGCGAGATTCGTTATAATTAGGTTATAATTTCGTGTTTTGATTTGTGTCGACATAATGACGGTAATAAAACTAAGATGCCGTAGCTACGGAAGAATTGAGCGACGAGTGTGGGAGGGGAAACGCAGTATACGCATTATGTTGTATTATTCGTGACACGTGCATTATCCATCAAAATGTGTCATCAAACGAGGCGCCGTATCACCCGTGTCACCGTCCACAATGACAATAACACAGCGGGTACGTGCGCCGCCTCGATTAAGGGTTCCTATCGTCCAATAATAATGTGTAATAGAGTACCGTGAATAAGTGGCCCCCTTCCCCGCCACCTGTTGTATGTGGCTACGTGATGCATCGAGGTTTAGCTCAGCAAAGCGCTGCACTTTAGCTAAAGAACACTATAACTGCAAACTTTCTTACAAAGTAATTAATAGAAAATACATGTCTACAACTTCGCCAATGCGAAATCATGAATCCAGCACATGTTTGTTTTATTAAATAAAATCATAATTTAAAGGAGATTGATAGTTGCTTATCTGGAGGTATTTCAATGAAATTATACTGAATGAATGTTTTATTAATATACATTATATTATTATATATTTTTTTTATTAGATTATATTATTATATGTACTGCAATGTGTGTGTGTGTTTGTGTGTGTTTGTG
Source organism: Lamellibrachia columna (assembly GCA_963662155.1). Taxonomy (NCBI): domain Eukaryota; kingdom Metazoa; phylum Annelida; class Polychaeta; order Sabellida; family Siboglinidae; genus Lamellibrachia; species Lamellibrachia columna. The sequence continues at coordinate 42,721,536 of OY759270.1, forward strand.
TGGTTGTATGTGTGTGTGTGTGTGTGTGTGTGTGTGTGTGTGTGTGTGTGTGTGTGTGTGTGTGTGTGTGTGTGTGTGTGTGTGTGTGTGTGTGTGTGTGTGTTTGTGTGTGTGCTTTGCCATTTTGAGACATGGGCAATTTCGTTCACCCCATATTGCCATCGTCTTTCTAAAGAGACAATTGAAGCTGTTGGCCCTTTATATCTGGTTTCTAGCCTACTCCATGCTGGAAAATGGAAAACGCTTTGTTTAAGAGCAGCAAGGGTTTTTTGGTAAAAACTGTCTTCGGCAGTTGCTAGCTATAGTAGAAAATATCACTAATGTTAAATCTTATCTGGTATTGTTTACTAATTGGTCATACACACCAGCTTAATACCAGGCTGTGCACAATTTGTGGCAGACTTAGTCACTATTATTGTGTGCACAGCGGCAATCCTTGTTGGGTATGAATAAAATTGGATTGCCCGTTACCAACCTGCCAATTTTTTTTTATTAAGTAATGAAACATAAATCTTCATAAACTTTCGAATGCGGCATCACGAATGCACCACATTGGGTCCCAAGTCTGTTTAAATGAGATCACTATTTGAATTTTATTGATGATAGCTGGATATATTGACAACATGAAGGTTACATTTAAACGTAATTACTCTTAAATTACAATAATTACACAACAAGCGATGTTTAATATTCAAATAATATTATAAATTGCTGCATTTAAGCATTTAGCATACTTTCGGTGGATGATTAATCAGAACTGCCTGGAGTAACCACTTACCCGACACTATAACGAATTTTTTCTTACAAACCAAGTCAATTATTTAAATGAGTTTCTTACCTAGAGGTTCTCAATGCACTAAATATATGTGATTTAAAATAACTATGCTTAAATGCAATAATTACACTGCAATCAATGTTCAGTTTCCCAATACCCACACGACGAAGCGTCAGTTTATCTGTGTGAAATCGTGCGCCCATATCAACCGGCAAGAGCACTAGGCTCAGCCAGCTGTAACAGTTTGGAAGTGAATCGCTGTCGTATCAAGGCTGGGGACGGCTCGTTTGCAGTGGCTGCAACGTCCCTGTGGAACACTTTACCTAACTCTGTGAAAACATGTGACACTCTTGCCAGCTTCAAATGTCGACTAAATACGCAATTCTTTCGTATCGCATATTAGCGTATATTCCTTATGAGCAATGTCTTCTATACATAGTAATTTAATTATAACTATTTCAGTAATTGTATTCATGCTAGTTAACATTATTTTACCAATACATTTGATCACTTAAACTATTATAAACAATATTTTACAAATTACAATTTTTTATTATTAATATATATACATTTGTTTATTTATTAATATTATTGCTATATAATTATTGTGTTATATTAATATTTGACTAGTTCTTTTTACTATTTATTTAGTTATTTCCATATTTACCAATTCTACACTATTTTATGTATTTTTAAATGTTTTGAAGCGCCACGAAAATTTTTGGATATGGCGCTATGCCAAATAAAATATATTATTAGTAGTATTATTTCTAAACGCCTGCATTGTAGCATTTAAGTTAGTTTATTGTTGGTAATTCATCATTCAAGCGGCGATGACATTGTTAACAGAATTCGTAAAGCGAGGGTATCCTTCATGAACCTAAAGCAGATATGGAGTTCAAATATATACACATTGAGATCTAAATTGACGCTTTTTAACACACTTGTTAAACCAGTGTTGTTGTATGGAAGTGAAACATGGAACATTAACGAAGGAGACAACAGAAAGTTAGATATATTTTTTTTCAATGCTTAAGACGAATCCTACAAATTCGATGGCCATACGTTGTATCAAATCGATGTATTCTGGCAATAACAAAATTGAAGACAATCAGCACTGAGGTCAAGTTAAGAAGATGGAAGTGGGTAGGACATATCCTACGAATGGACAAGAACAGCAAATGTGAGACTGCACTGACCTGGACGCCTGTAGGTAGAAGAAAGGTTGGGCGACAAAAGACAACGTGGCGATCAACTATTGAAAATTAAAGACGTATACTGGGGTGGAATAGCTGGAACGCAGCCAGACGTGTAGCAGCTGACAGAACAAGATGGAGGAGATTCACTTTGGCCTTATGGGCCACTGGGCCCAAAGAGGTTAGGAGAGTGAGGTGAGGTGATTCATCAAAACTTACTTCTTCAACCGCATCATGCAGAAATGTCAGAGATGAATAACATAACGTACGTTTTTGGGCAACTGTAACCATGTGTAGACGTTTACGTTATAATGTAGATGGATATTTATACCACAGTTCTCGTTGATAATATGAAACATCCGCTGAGGGCAACACGGCTGATTGTGGGGCGATAGCCATGGCTGCGGCAATATAATTGTGTGGCCAACGCCGTGCCTTCAACTTTGATATTAACATGTCGAGAAAACACCTGGCCACATGTTTGCAGAAGGGAAACATCACGCCTTTCCCAATTTCACAAAATTGCCGTCTCCTACTCTCCTGGGTGCACGATGAAAGTTGTCAGCACCTGTCGGGGATTCCTGGCTGCTAAGATGCAGAAGTGTGTCAGGTGAAAACTCTCTTGCCACAAAAAGTGTCTCGTCGGTGACACTTGCAGTGATTGCCAATAATGGTGCAGCGAAGCGGGACGGGAATTTGTGTGATAAGAGTAGACACGCAATGCATTATTGTACTCACATTTTTGCCTTATTTTAAACGTTTTTGTTTTGTTTTGATAATCACAATTTTTTTAAATTAAATATTGTTTTAATTGCACCTTGTTCTTGATTTTATTTGTGGTGGAAAATAGTTTGGAGTCAAGACTACTTGGATATTAGGAGGGAAGTAAGATATCCAGGCTGGGGGAGACATTCTAAGTTATCTTCCCCCGGGGGAGAGCTATCCAGTGGAAGGACATATACTGTTACACCCGACAACTCACTAATAGTCCCGGAACCGAAGAACCTCGATTATGGTGACAGGCTAAGGCTGAAGTCAACAAACATTTATTATGGAAGAGAAAGAGGGCACATGACAACTTCCCACCCATGAGAACAAACAATAACCAATACCAACTAAGACGCCACTTGCCTAGATTGGCTACAAGAGATGAAGAGGGAAGGTGAGTTTTTTAAATGTTGTTGCTGCAGCTGCTTTGAATGGAATTGTTCTGTGTGTCATATTATGTTACTAATGATAGATATGATTCTGCTTCTGGCACACCTTTTCACACTGCATGCACACAAATACTCGTGGTAGGAGAGACGCATTTTACCTTCTCCCGGATCCTACTGTGGATCACGACAACAAACTTTGTTGTCAGTTAACTGAAAAACTGTACGCGTTGACACTATTTCGTAAGCCGTGCATATTTAGTTTGTTCGTTTTATAATTGGGTGCTTGGTGCTGGGCGAAGTCATATTAATATATATATATATATATATATATATATATATATATATATATATATATATATATATATATATATATATATATATATATATATATATATATATATATATATATATATATATATATATATATAATTTGATGGTAATTCTAGGGCAGACACTGAAGTTGAAATATTCATATCAACTACCGACTTTAATATTCAATATTCAACTCACAACCTCTCCACTAATAACATGATACAATTTCTAACTATAACTCTAGTGTAGACATTGAACATGTAACATTCAGCTTACAACCAATACACTAATGATGCGATATAATTGTTAAGTATAATTCTAGCAAAGACACTGAGCATGTAACTTTACACTACTTCAAGATAATATCAAACAAACTGAGCTATTCCTAGGCTACAGTGTCAGACGGTGGTCCACATAATAATAATAATAATAATACAGCATTTTTAAAAGTCCTAATTATCTCTATGTGGATCAATGCGTTGTACATGGTAACATGGCATAAAATACTATTCACATGGTAAAAATACTCTTTAAATATAAAAAAAACATGTGTATGTATGTATGTATGTATGTATGTATGTATGTATGTGTATATATATAACTCTCGATATAAATGGTTGATAAAGCCACAATAAATAAATCAATTATATTACGTTATAAATAAATAAATAAAATAATATTGAAAAACAACTTAACAGTCATCTTCTGAGAATCCTATTGCAAAATTAATGTCCATCACAAATGCTATTAATTTACGTATATTTGAAGTGACTAATAAAACGGTGAGTCTTTAAAGACTTGCTAACATTTTTAGCGTCTTGGAATTACGAATGTCTGCGGCCAGTGAATTCCAAAGTCGAGGTGCTGTTGTTCAAAATGCAGATTCACCAATCCTCTTCTGATTGATGCATTGGTGTAGTGTTGGCGCATAGTCCTTGCGTAGACGCCCATCGGCGGCAAACCAATGACGCATCGGTAAGCCAACACTAGCAACTTGAACTGTATTCGACTTGCTACCGGCAGCCAATGTAAGCCCATTAATACTGGTGTTATGTGATCGTGCATACTGGTGCGCGTAATTAGTATAGGGGCATTGTTCTGTACTCGTTGCACTCGAAATAGTTGAGATGCCAGAAAGTTAACCAAGAGCGAATTACAGTAATCTATGTGACAGTTCACAAGTGCGTTTACATAACTTTTAGTGGCTTCTGTTGCAAGATAGTGACGTATTGATGAGCGTCTGATGGTAATTACAAGTAGCACAAACAGTTGTCATATGATGTGTGATCTTCAGATGTTGGTCCATATGAACTTCCAAGTTTCGTACACGGTCTACTGGTGAAATTATGTCAGCTCCAATGGTCATGGAGCAAACTCTACATAACTAGAGATGATGTTTTTATGTCAAAATTATCATGTCAGTTTTGTCATCACTCACCTTCAGCATGAGAAGAGTCATCCACCGTCTGACTTCCCTAATGCAGTCGCGTCACTCTTTCCGCTTGGTCGTATGGCACAGCTGGATTGTAGGATGCATGTCTTCTGAATAAGCGCTGCATTGGTGTGGTGTGCAAAGTAAAACTAACTGGCCCAAGTACAGAGCCCTGTGGTACACCACACTGTAGAGGAATATGCTCTAATTTGTTGAGTCAATCTGGGCGCGATAAGTGTGGTCTTCCTTGTAAGTCCGGAACCTAGCTAGTGCCGTTTCATGCACACCATTTTCATCTTGCAGAAGTGTCAGCAAGTGCGCATGATCAATAGTGTTGAATGCTGCTAATAAATCTAGCATAACAAACATCATGGCATAGTTATGTTTATTTTCCATGGCCACCAAATAGGGAATGTGGATATGCAGTGTTCTCTTCAGGCGTTCAGTTAGGCAGGCATCCATACTGCATGTCTTAGAGGGGCACAGTTTCATGATGTTCCTCAGTTCCTCGTCAGTCGTAGGTAGTAGTCGATTTATTTGGTATGATACTGGTTGGCTGCCATCATCGACGACGTAATTGGAACAATTCTTCATCACTGATCAGCTTTTCGTGGATCGTTGTGTTTTTTCAGCGAAGTAAGTGGTGATGTCACTGCACACTTTTTTTCAGTGCTTGATGATTGTGGTCGAATCATTCTCGGTGGCTTTAGCAGGGTGTTGACCACACGAAAACATGTCCGCTGGTCAAGTGATGACAACACTGATTTATAGTGAACCTGCTTAGCTCGAGTGTTCATGGCATTGACCGTTGTTCGGTGCTGTGCATAAATCTTTCGATGGATCTCGAGCTTCGTTTTCCTCCACCTCTTCTCATTTGAATGTCTCAATGCTCTGGCATTGCATGTGTCATCAATATACCAGGGCTTCTGGCGTCGGCACGTTTTCATTCTTGACGTGACCGGGGCATGCACGTCAACGGTTGATATGACCGCATGCTCGTACTGGTCAACTATGGCACTCACATCCATATTAGGGTCCAAAGAAGCGACATGTTCCAACAGATCAGCTTCAAATCGATCATGCTTTAATCCACGGAAATCTAGCAGATGCTTCATAGTACGAACAGGCACTGGGTTTGCAGAAGACATAAGAAAAACAACACTGTAATGTTCTGATATACTACTGGTGTACGCCGTCGTAGATGACACGATGGAACTAGAAGTCCAGCCTGTGCTCCCGGATGTGTGTTGAATCTGTAACATGTTGTTGTAGATTATTTTCAGCTAAAATATTATTCAATAACTTTACACTGGGTGCAAAACTCAGTTCACAGTGAAGATTGAAGTCACCAACAATAAGAATATCTTGCTTGTTGGTGACGATAAAGAGGTTGCAGCGCTGCTGTGTGTGGCTGCTCCCGGTCTGTCAATTATCTCCATTTATAAACGTTTTTGAAATCCTGGATTATCTTCGTGTTGTGTATTATAAGTCGTGAATATACATAGTGTACAAATGGAAGGTCTGTGACTTTTTATATCTTTAATTACACTTTTTACATTGACTTTCAAAACTGCCCTTTATTCTGGGGCGTCGGTGCTGCTGTCAACCTGTTTGAACCACGCATACACGTGCCAGCGTTGCCAAGCTGCGCTCACCGTACCAGAACATTGCCTGCTTGGGTGGTGTCCGCTGAAGCATGTCGCTGTCCAGAACATTGTTGATGAACCTACGGACATGCATGCAGCCGCCTAGTCACCCGTGGACGGCAACAATAGAGCGATTGCATTTGTGTCGACGACCAACGAGGCGTGGCGCAACAGCCGGAATAAGACGTGGATCCAGACCAATAACAAGGGTGCCCAGCGGATGGTGTCGCCAGGTCAGCTGTGTTGATAAACAAACGGGTGTTAACAGTGCCAACCTGATTGCACTGTCCTCTACAGCCTCAGGTAACGGGTCTTACATTGCGCGAAGTTACTCTCACCTTTGTGCGAAGTTCGCCCTGATTAACGCAAGATCCATACGTAAACAGGAGCTATTCATGCGTGACTACATTGATGAACATGAACAGGACGTCGTCGCCATAACGGAAACCTGTGTAATTACTGCAATTTAAGAGTAGCTATATGCATTGCTTATTTAGTGCTGTCAATATATTTAGCTACCACCATTCTAATACAAAGAGAAATCTCATCTAGACATAAAAGGGACGCAATATGCTACATTCACGATGCCGCATTAGTGAAGTTATGGAAATTTATGTTTTATTACATAGTTAAAAAAATTGCCATTATGGTATATAGGAATTGAAGGTTTGAGGTTTCGTCTATTCAACGAGACCTGTTGTAAAAATATCCATCTGCATTATAACGTAAACATATACACATGGTTACTGTGGCCTGAAGAAGTATGTTATATAATCCGTATCTGACTCTTGTGTATAATGCGGTTGATATAGTATATGTTGCAGAATCACCATCATAGAATAACCTAAATGTTTAGAAAAACTGGCACTGTCATACTGAACAGTGATTTCAATGTAGTTATTGTATTTTAAGCAACGAATATCGGTGGCACTTGCAAGGCTTAACGCGCCGTTAGGTTGACCTTAAGTCTTTCGACGGAGAAGAATGTTGACTTGTATACTTAAGTTGAAGACATTCGTAGATGTGATGGAGAGTGTCTAACTCTTGTAGTAGCCATCACAACCCACGTATACAAGGTGGGACCGAGTCACTTTACGATGAAGTTACAACCACAATACGTTCGTAGATGTGATGGAGAGTGTCTAACTCTTGTAGTAGCCATCACAACCAACGTATACAAGGTGGGACCGAGTCACTTTACGATGAAGTTACAACCACAAGACGTTCGTAGATGTGATGGAGAGTGTCTAACTCTTGTAGTAGCCATCACAACCCACGCATACAAGGTGGGACCGAGTCACTTTACGATGAAGTTACAACCACAAGACGTTCGTAGATGTGATGGAGAGTGTCTAACTCTTGTAGTAGCCATCACAACCAACGTATACAAGGTGGGACCGAGTCACTTTACGATGAAGTTACAACCACAAGACGTTCGTAGATGTGATGGAGAGTGTCTAACTCTTGTAGTAGCCATCACAACCAACGTATACAAGGTGGGACCGAGTCACTTTACGATGAAGTTACAACCACAAGACGTTCGTAGATGTGATGGGGAGTGTCTAACTCTTGTAGTAGCCATCACAACCCACGTATACAAGGTGGGACCGAGTCACTTTACGATGAAGTTACAACCACAAGACGTTCGTAGATGTGATGGAGAGTGTCTAACTCTTGTAGTAGCCATCACAACCAACGTATACAAGGTGGGACCGAGTCACTTTACGATGAAGTTACAACCACAAGACGTTCGTAGATGTGATGGAGAGTGTCTAACTCTTGTAGTAGCCATCACAACCCACGTATACAAGGTGGGACCGAGTCACTTTACGATGAAGTTACAACCACAAGACGTTCGTAGATGTGATGGAGAGTGTCTAACTCTTGTAGTAGCCATCACAACCAACGTATACAAGGTGGGACCGAGTCACTTTACGATGAAGTTACAACCACAAGACGTTCGTAGATGTGATGGAGAGTGTCTAACTCTTGTAGTAGCCATCACAACCCACGTATACAAGGAGGGACCGAGTCACTTTACGATGAAGTTACAACCACAAGACGTTCGTAGATGTGATGGAGAGTGTCTAACTCTTGTAGTAGCCATCACAACCAACGTATACAAGGTGGGACCGAGTCACTTTACGATGAAGTTACAACCACAAGACGTGGGCGAAAATAAATCAAGTATTCGTCTTTTGATCATGTATCGGTGACAAGAATAGTACACAACCTTGTAGAACCGCACACATTAATCGTCTGCTTCTAAATTCGTGCACATTCGATAAATTCTACGGCGGTCTTAAAATGATGTCCTGCGGGACGCCAGTTTGAACATGAGCATATTATGAAACTGTGCCATTAATGAATTTTTTTAAGAGATCATGAAAAGTGACTTTAGTCGTTAGATCTGGTAAGGTTCAAAATAGTGGATATCCAATATGATAAGCATTGTGCTGGTCAATGCTCATGCCGATTATGGACGTGACTTCCATCCTCCCGCCAATCACTTGACACAGTTAAGAAATTTCACCAAGGGTGAATTCGTACTTATTTTTTATTCGTTCAGTTCCTTTTCACCTCAACTAATGATACACCAAATATTCAGTAATAAACAAAATACATACACAAATTGTGCAAACGAGCTAGAATGGGATTGTGGGTGCTAGGTTTAATTTTTAACAAAATGAATTGGAAAAGAGGCTAGCGAAAAAATCGAATTGAGGAGCTGCGACATTTTATTTAATTAGTATCCGTGACCAACAATTTATCTGAGTAAGACGAAAATCGCAACGTAATTACAACATTCTCGCGAGGATTTGTCTGCGTTGCGACAACTAATATCAATAATAATTATTAATGTAATGTTTTACCGTTTTACCCGAACAATGCATACTTTTTTCATCATTTTCATAATTTCATTGAAAAATAGTCAAACAATTTTCTTTACAAGCAAACAACCCTGTTATTTCGTGCTACGCATTTTAACACAACGTCAATAGGGAATGATTCCGTCCCAGCCATTTTGATTCTACTAAACGGATGGTTGTGTTGTCCGTGATTTTGCTAAGCGCAGTCTATTGTAGTTTGGTTCATTCAAATAACAAAGTTAGTGTGCACCACATTTCCCACAAAACAGTTTTAGTTCATATGGCAATACTATATAATATAATGTTACTTCAAACGATGAAGTGCATAACTGAATTTAATACTGTGCTCGATTAATGAAGTATTCCGAATCGGTAGAACCACGTGAAGATCAAAAGGTACAGGCGCACGTGCTTTATATATCAAAATGTCACATCAACCGCTGGGGCGCCACAACTTAGTTATCGTTCACAATGACAGAAGAGTACGTGCACAACCTCGAGTAAGGGTTTTTATTGAAGACGATATTTTAAATAGGAGTTTCCAAGATTATGCCAAATAACGAACTATTTTATACTGGTATTCTGCGCAATTTGCTCAAATAGCTATCAATCTTAAAATTGCTTTCTCAATACATTGTCAAAATAAAATACTACCTTAATGCCAAATTGCTAAGACATTGGTTTAATGCATTGCGCAAATCTGTTCTTATATAGCGCAGCATACAGTGTGTAGGAACGCTCAAAGCGCTTTACACTCCACCCCCTGGCAGACCTTACTATCCACCTCCTGGAAGAACATACACTCCACCCCTGGCAGAAATTACACTCCACCCCTTGGCAGAACTTATACTCCACCCCTGGCAGAACTTACACTCCACCACTTGGCAGGCCTTACACTCCACCCCATAGCAGACATTACACTCCACCCCTGGCAGACCTTACACTCCACCCACTGGCAGTCCTCACATTCCACCCCCTGCCAGACCTTACACTCCATCCCCTGGCATATATTACACTCCACCCCCTGGCAGATCTGTTCCTTCTAGCACCAACTCGACGTCTCTGGGAAGCAATCAACCACGCTGTAAATACTGCGCAAGAGGTATTTTATACATCACAATATATTCAATCAACTATTCCCATATATTTATTAATCGCAATTTTCAGCCACAACTTTTTATAGGCGCTTTCTAGGTTGATTAATTCATATAAAACCAATTCCTAAATGCTAAAAAAAAAATCCATTCAGTAAGATTAAAGATTATCATATTTTTTTCGAAAACCATTAAAAATCCAGCTAATCGAATCTAGAAACGGAGAGGGTTTTGCTCCCATCTGCGTCTTGGACAAAGGTATATCAAGTAGCAACTGCAAATATATAGTCAGGTGCTCATTTAAGCAACATAGTGACCTGGGACGACGTGGAGCAAATCAAATTGTCCAATTAGAACGTGAACAATCGCTTTCTATGAAGTAAACTGAGGACGTCATGGTGTCTCCCTCAATAAATACGACTTTCAATTATAATAAATGGCAATGATATCATGAATGCTGTGACCATGCTTGATGAGACTGAATGTATTTTTTTTACTCATAGTAGATGTCCTTTGGCTATGACAATGTCACCAAAATAAGTGATAGTTTCCATCACCTCGACGTTACGCAAGCCTATGTACTTGCAAGTACAATGTGAGCTAGTTGCATAAGAAAAAGTTGAATTGCAATCAGTTTTGGTTTATCATTTAAATACTAATACAAAGCAATAACAAATGGGGACATATATTAAAAATACTCATTAGTAAGCTCCAGTTGATCAGTTGCTCATGATATACATGGAAAGTATGTATGGACATAGAGTTATCAACACATAGAGTTCCATCTTTCTGATGACTGTTGCAATGGATGTTCAATCTTAATGATATTTAATTGATTAGACAATTTACCTTGATAATAGATACTCTTGTCCCTATCCTCTGACCAGCGAAGTGCTATATGTTGAAATATTCACGTATTTCCCCTTGTAAGTGCCGATCACGTGAGCCGACGCCTGCTGAACGCGGATAAAAGCATAATTGGTGCGGTGCTGAGCACGGTTTTTCTGAGGATTTCGGCGCTACAGAAGTCTTCTTTATTGTATTTTATTGTTATATTTAGGTATTATCTTCCTGTTAATGCAGACTTACACATTTATTGTCAAGTTTCCAATATACATTATTAAGGAATGCAATCAATATGGTTGACATTGGTGGCGATGCTTATTTGGCAAATGATGTCAGAGTAGCATTTACCAGAGGTACTTGATTTTTGAAATGAATTCGCCCGGTTACAATTTGGTAGTATTTTGCAGAGACGGTAAATTGACCCCCCCCTCCAATACGCTGCTTATATGTCCAGATAACTAGACATGTTCAATGCATAAAAAACAATGTGACCGGTTTGCCTTTACGTCACTAATTTGTGAATGTTAATTTAATTATAGCCTGTACAAATACAACGCGCAGTGTCTTCCTATGGCGTAGGCGTAGCAATAACTGTAACCTTAATGATTAAGTCAACGCGGCGTCAATATTGCAGCATAGTGTTTCCCAAGACTGGTTTTTATTTAAGTGAAATTACTATTTGAATTTGATTGATGGTAGCTGGATATAATGACAGCATTAAGTATGCATTTAAATATAATTACACTTCCGGCTACTTGAACTTGGTGCAGCGACTTGAATTTGGTGTAGATCATTTACAGAAAAACGCGGTATATCAAATAGAATAAGTATTACTATTGCATATATAGTATACACAAACGTATTGTAGACATATATTAGGAAACAGGTTTTGTTAATTATTAGTCAGAGGGAGTATTTAAGAGTAAGTTAGTTTCGGACTCTGTCAGGAAAGTCAGCGAGCGTTAATAGGGTTGTTTACCATACGAAAATTGAGATAGCATAGTGAATATTCAGTAACATTGGAATATTGGTTAGAATAAGTATTACTATTATAAATATATTGTTCACAAACTTCTTGTTGACATATATTAAGAAACCGTTTTTGTTAACAGAGGTAGTATTTTTTCCCGGATTCAAACTCAACGAGTGATAAAAGGGAGTTTGTTTACAGTTCGTGAATTCAACTCGTGCATCGAACTATCGTTTACATTGTCTAATATATATATAAGATAAAGTGATATATTTACTTAAATTACATACATAAGGTAATATCTGACTTAGTGGTAGTAAACGTTTTCGGTAAAAAGGAATTAACAGCAGGATTTTAGCGTAAATTAGTACACACTGATTTCGTAGTTTTGTTACATAGTGTTCTCCGTATTCGCTAGGTGGCAGGTTTTTTTCTCATGCGAGCTTAATAGAAGACATATTTAGCAAGTATATTAGCCTAAAGTGTTCTTTTGATCACAAAAAACAGCCTTATTCAAGGCTAACGTAGCAAACTAATTCAAACTAAATTGTATGATGGCGCCGTGCAAACGGCAGTTAAAGGCCACAAGGCACTTAATTTGTGGCAGTTGCAGTAACTGGGTGGACTTCGTCAAGTCTGGATGCGAGAAGTCCTGGGCTGAGGTCCAGGCAGATACTTTTAGTTTTGAGTGTAGAGGATGTACGAAGATGAAGCAACTAGAGGTGGAGTTGGAAGAGCTGAAGCTGCTCGTTGTGGCAATGGTGGGAAGGGAACAGGGGGGTTGTGCCAGTAGTTCCGGTGGGGGAACTGTAGACGATAAAGTGGGAAAAGACACAAGAGATGCTAGGGAGAGCTCACCTCAGCCTGGGAGGACGCTGAGAGGAGGGAAGGTGACAGGTCGTAGGGAGACGGGAAGGAAAGGAACAGGAGGGAAGACAACCGGAGTGAAGGAGAGGGGAGTAGGGGAGACAGGAGGGAAGGAGAAGGGAGTAGGGGAGACGGGAGAGAAGACAACCGGAGGGAAGGAGAAGGGAGTGGGGGAGACGGGAGGGAAGACAACCGGAGTGAAGGAGAGGGGAATAAGGGAGACAGGAGGGAAGGAGAAGGGAGTGGGGGAGACGGGAGGGAAAACAACCGGAGTGAAGGAGAGGGGAGTGGGAGAGACAAGAGCAAAGGAGTGGGAAGTGGGGGAGACAGGAGGGAAGGGATCAGGACAGAATGTGATGGAAGGGATCGAACGGAAGAGTTATTATGCAGCAGTGATAGAAGGGGTGAGGAAGAGAGCGAGGGTGTTTGTGGGGGATTCGATAGTTAGGAAGACCGACAGAGTCTTAAACAAGGGAGATGATGTGGTGGTCTGCTTGCCTGGAGCCAAAATAGAGGCGATAACTGAGAGGGTAAAAAACATCGTAGGTTCGGGTAAGGGTGGATCTGTTTTAGTACACGTAGGGACAAATAACGTAGAGAGGGAGGGTACAACTGCCATAGTTAGGAAACATAGGCAGTTGGTCAGAACACTAAAACAGACGCGGGTTGAGCAGGTAATACTGTCAGGGATTTTACCTGTAATGGGCAGGAGGGGTCACAAATATCGAAATTGTCGGGGGATGGCAATTAACATGTTAGTCCAGAAGCTATGTAGGGTAGAGGAAGTTGGATTTGTGGATTTATGGGGAAGTTTTGTTGGGAGGGCTGATATGTACATGAAGGATGGGCTTCATCGAAGTGGAAAGGGGCGGCAGTATTTGCGGACAAACTTTCAGCGGCAGTAGATAGGGGCATGGGTACCAAAACAAATATCACCGTTCAGTATCCCAATAGCAGTTTTTTTTATCTAAACTTGCATGCATTTAAATATAATTATCTTATAATGCCATAATTTCAGAGCAAACAACGTTTAATATACAAGGGACAACTTTGATTCATGCGAGATTGTTATGTGGAAATTGGCTGTTCGACAACTTTCGTTTGTCGCATCCAATTACCTTATAGCGTGGCTTGACAAAATAAACGCTCTATTACATGGCTCTCGACACATATGATATTGTTATGTTCATGTAATTATCATAGCGATCAAGACGTGTTTGTGATGCGGCAGTTAAACGGCCTAGCAGTTCACGCAATTATTGTGTTGTTACGTTCCTTCCACTTCTATAGATGTGGCTCTGAACATGTTTATGCTAATGCATAATAATTTCTGCATATATTTATCCACTAGTGTGGGCTATGACAATAATTGCTCTACTACAAAATTATGGACATAGATAACATATTTATATTTGGCTTGTGGAACTATTATGACAATATTATACAGCAGTGGATATCATCTTACGCCTCTGGGGAGCCAATAGGTCAACTCACAATGTACATATATGTTAGTGTATGCTTGACCGAACCTGTTGGAGTTTTAACTGATCGTAAGTTGTCCAGCCTCGTAATATTGTGTTCATGCATACTAGCACTGAAGTGGTGGGACCGTCTGATGAAAGTGAACCAACGTCCAGCCTATCCGGGGCTGTTCATGTCTTGACGAGCTCATCTGCTGTGTTATTTACCATAAGGGACTTGATATTTTTCAAGAAGAGACTTGTCACTATTGCGCATACATCGAATAATGTTAACGGTAGTGTCATCATGTTTGTGTGCGTCAACTCCTTGCACTGGTATTGTCTGCGGTGATGCACACTACCAGCATTTTGGAGCAAACATGTATTAGTCACATACAATGTCAACGTCGTGCAGTGCAATTACCTGTTACATCACAATGTGTTATCGTTGCCTAGATGATATCACATAGCAATGCCAGATATTGATCACTATATACTTGAACGAAAATGGGGAAAATCACGCATCAATTTGGATAGGTCACGTTATACAAAACAGTGTCACTACTGCAGCAAACAAATGGGTAAAGCCAACTATAATTATTGTACAAATATTGTCTCAAATAACACTGAAAATACAATAAAAGTTGACAAAGTCCTGTCTCAATCAAGTCTTTGTGTTACTCGTTATCCAGTTATTCCAAGAACACATTTGTCTCGTCCGGTCTGCTTTTTGAGATCGTACTTTAAATCATGTACAATCATTTGGACAATCCGCAAATAAATTCTCTACTTGTTTCTTTTACACCAGCTACAGTTGATGAAGTAAAGAAAATAATAATAATGCCCCAAAATAGGTCCTGTGATCTTGATCCAATACCGACTACATTGCTTAAATCATGTCTTGATAATTACTTTACCCAATAGCAAATATTGTAAAGGCATCACTGTGCATTCATAAGTCTCAAAATTATCTTGACATTCATTGAAGTTCACTGAGGCGGGGACTCCGCGGCCTTACCTAGATAAATATATCCGTTCCATGTGGTCCCTGTGGTTGCGAAGACAACACGTCAGCGAACAACTGTTGTGTGCGTCTTCTTGTACTGTATAACGCAAGTACGTAGGGCTTGACGAAACGAACAAAGTAGATCAATCCCTCGTTCAACGACGGGTGGCGGGTACCGATCACGGAAGTAGACATATGTGTTCGCCGATTTAGCCTTTGTTCAAACAACATGCCTTTCTACGGAACAAGCGAGTGACGAGTGAGTGAGGGGAAACGTAGTGTGCGTAATGGCAGAAAACATAAATGGATACTTCAGTGCGATGTGAAGCTAAACCAGACTATTTAGGGCATTTAACTGTAACTCCATAAATGTTAGCTAAGAACATAAAGGCAATTAAGGATAATAAATCACTTGGGGTGAATGGAATTCCTCCAAAACTACTAAATGAAAAAGGTAGACCAAATTAGTATACCACATGCAAAAGTGTTACATTTGTCATTAAAAAAGTAGTGGTTTCCTTTAAATGGAAGGAAGCAAATACCATACCATTATTTAAATACATGTTTCAAGAAAAAGTCAGATAATTACAGACCAGTGAGTTTAACATCAGTTATTTGTAAATTATTACAAAAGGGACATTAAATACCGTATGGTAGACGTCCATGTTAGGCATATATTACTAAATTGGTATCAACATAGATTCCTAAAAGCGAGGTCATGTTTAACAAATGTGCCATGTTTTTTTGAAGAAATCACTAAACTAGTAAATGAGGAATCACCAGTAGATATTATCTACTTAGATTTTAAGAAAGCTTTTGAAAAAGTACCACATCAAAGACTATTATTTAAATTAAAAGCCCATAGTATCGACGATGGCATAATCGATGGGACAGAACAATGGCTGACTGACAGAAGACAGCGTGTTGGAGATGGAGAGGTTTCAAACTGGAAAACAGTTTTGAGTGAGGTACCACAAGGATCAGTATCATGACCTATATTATTCTTAATATATAATAATATGACAAGGAACGTACTAAAATGTGTGGATGACACAAACTCCTATAGAAAGGATAACAATGATGGTGATAAACAACATTTACAAAATGATCTGCACAAATTATTCAAGTATGGGAAATGTAAATTACTACATACAGGACACGGGAACTTGGATGTAAACAATAATATGCGAAATACTGTTCTAGGTGCTATTGAAAAGAAAAGGATTTAGGGGTGCCATTAAGTGCTGGTATGAAAATTATGCATCTTCAAAGGGTATTCAAATGTTTTGGTTGATTAGGAGAAATATAACATACAAGGATAAAAAACGAAATATACCTTTGCATAAAGCAGTAGCTAGGCCTCATTTAGAATACTCTATACAAGCGTGGATATCATATCATAAGAAGATTATAGATACGTTTGAAAGAATACATAGTAGAGCAACTAAAATTATTCCAGAACTGAGAGACCATAGTTATGAGGAACGCCAAAATAATATGGTTTAACAACCCAAGAGACAAATAGGTTAAGAGTAGATCAGATGTTTTAAGATATTGCATGGGTGTAAAAAAAATTATAGAAATATGTTTTCTCACTCAAGAAAGATAATAAAAATAGAGGACACGAGGAAACAATAGTAAACGATCAGTGTAGATTGGATATCAGGAAACACTCGTTCTCACAGAGGAAAATAAATTAATGAAACACATTATCTACAGATTGTGTAACTGCTAGTAGCGTGAATATGTTTAAAACAAGGTTGACACATGTCTCAGGACGGCTGGTTACACACAGATTAAAAATGTTGGCCTCTCGATAAGGCAATGACTTCCTTGTCCACTTGCCAACTGGGCTTTTGTCGTGTATGGCAATCTTGATAAATCTTCCATATCGGCATCTTATCGCCGCCATTTCCACACTGTCGGCGTCATCGGGGCGTGAGAATGTGATATGATTCGTAAGTTTCTTCTCACATACGTTGTCTGTTTCGGAAAGAAAATGTTGCACGACTGTGTCGGTTTCTGCTTATCTAATCAGAAGATGTTCCTACCCTGACTGACCTCCACCACTGTTGTCTAGACAGACCAGGGTCAGGGCACTGAAGCTTCCAAACTGGAACTATGGAAGAGCAAGTGGGGACATGACAACTTTTCACCCATGGGCCATGCGTATAAACAATAGTCAAGTCCAGCTAAGAGGCTACTGTCCTTGTTTGGCTAGAAGAACTGAAGAAGGATTGAAGAAGGATGTTGAGCTTTAGAAGTGTTGTTGTTGCAGCTGCATTGAGCTGTGTTCTGTGTGTCAAACTGTGTTACTATTCATTGAGCTGTGTTCTGTGTGTCAAACTGTGTTACTATTCATTGAGCTGTGTTCTGTGTGTCAAACTGTGTTACTATTCATTGAGCTGTGTTCTGTGTGTCAAACTGTGTTACTATTCATTGAGCTGTGTTCTGTGTGTCAAACTGTGTTACTATTCATTGAGCTGTGCTCTGTGTGTCATACTGTGTTACTATTCATTGAGCTGTGTTCTGTGTGTCAAACTGTGTTACTATTCATTGATCTGTGTTCTGTGTGTCAAACTGTGTTACTATTCATTGAGCTGTGTTCTGTGTGTCAAACTATGTTACTATTCATTGAGCTGTGTTCTGTGTGTCAAACTGTGTTACTATTCATTGAGCTGTGTTCTGTGTGTCAAACTATGTTACTATTCATTGAGCTGTGTTCTGTGTGTCAAACTGTGTTACTATTCATTGAGCTGTGTTATGTGTGTCAAACGGTGTTACTATTCATTGAGCTGTGTTCTGTGTGTCAAACTATGTTACTATTCATTGAGCTGTGTTCTGTGTGTCAAACTGTGTTACTATTCATTGATCTGTGTTCTGTGTGTCAAACTGTGTTACTATTCATTGAGCTGTGTTCTGTGTGTCAAACTATGTTACTATTCATTGAGCTGTGTTCTGTGTGTCAAACTGTGTTACTATTCATTGAGCTGTGTTCTGTGTGTCAAACTGTGTTACTATTCATTGAGCTGTGTTCTGTGTGTCAAACTGTGTTACTATTCATTGAGCTGTGTTCTGTGTGTCAAACTATGTTACTATTCATTGAGCTGTGTTCTGTGTGTCAAACTGTGTTACTATTCATTGAGCTGTGTTCTGTGTGTCAAACTGTGTTACTATTCATTGAGCTGTGTTCTGTGTGTCAAACTGTGTTACTATGCATTGAGCTGTGTTCTGTCAAACTGTGTTACTATTCATTGATATTATTCTGCACCAGTCACAACTTGTTTAAACTTTCACTGATGCACACAAATGGTCGTGGTGGGAGACGCCCAAGACACCTTCTCTTTGTTCCTACCGTGGACCACGACAGCAAACTTCGTCATCGCACTATCTGATTATTGAAGGTAAATATTATTAATTAAGAGTACTTAAGATTACATTCATACCCTATGCAGTACTTATGTTCATTTAAAGGGGAACTGAAGCAATTTTGTGTTATGCCGTATATTTAAATATATATTATCTAACTATGCATTAATGGTGACATATACCTGCTAATATATGAGATAAACTGAAAAACTGATTTTGTTCGAGACAAAAATCGACAAAATACATCACTGCGTATCGCCATCTTGTTGTCGAAACGAGTGGTTTGAGTCGCGTATATCTAATCAATGTAAATTTTCGATTTTTTGCGATTTATTTCGTAAATAGGCATTCTGGAGCGAAAAAAAAGATATGGATGTCTGTTATAAATACAAGTGTTTACACACGTCAACAAAATAGCGTTTTTGTTCGTTCCAAATAAAAAAAGTTAAAGAAATTACAACAAAACACGCAAAAAATCGTGGAAATCGCCACACTTCTCGAACACACGAGACGCTAACCAACGAGAATATGCGATAACGGAATACCGGAACTATTTTTTACTTGTTGACTAGATGGATGCATCGCTTGTGACAGTTTTACCAGATCTGCTACTAGCGATTAGTGGTTTACTGAACTTCCGTAATAGTTGTCTATCTTTGGAGAAATGGAAACCATAGACGAAGAGTCTAGTTCGACAAGCCACACGGAAACAACCGTTGACAGTCGTAAAGTGTCACCGAGTGTGCGAGTCACGCTCCAGACTCCAGGTCGGCTTCGCGTTTGACTTTGGTGACGTTGGTTTCAGGAAATATTACAACAGCGCTTTGACTATCAACGATTCCTGACTAGGTAATGTGATGTGGTGAACCTGTGGAAATTGCGTCCCGATGTCTGCGCACGTTTACGTTAAGTCATCATGCTGCGCCGAGGAAGCTACCATGCCTAGGGCTAGGCTATGGCTATGCAGCACCGTGTGCCCGACCGCGTTGGTGCTTGCATCACCGTACGAAGGCGAAGACGATGATTTTGTAGTGATATGCACAAACAGAGCGGTGCTAGATGTTGGTCTGCTGTCATTGCATGATTTGCGTGCCGACTCATTGATTCGCCCTATAGCTAGCAGGTCAGTAATTCAATTGTTATCGAATCATTGCCATTTTAATAATCATATTTTTTCTGCATATTTCTTTTACCTAGCCCGAGGGCGAGGTCCGAACTACAATGGCAATGCAAGCAGGCTTTTCTCTTTATTTTGTATCTAATCTAATGAAGTGTACCGTGACTGTATTTTAATATTGTGTTTGATTTTGTGTTGAATAACATTGGTGACAATAATAACATGAGGGTTTATTTAATTCATTATGTGAATATATATATATTCTTAAATGTTACCGTAATCGTGATTGTAATAATGATTGTAATCATGACTACATTAGTAATTGTGATTGCTATAATTACTATAATCATGATTACATTAATATTCGTACTTGTATAAATCACTCCTCTCTGTAGCACACCACAACACCTTGTTGTTTGGTGCAATGTAATCATTTAAATAACAATAATTAACTACTGACAGTATGTAATGTTCACAGTTTTGCAACTATTATGGTAATTATGGAATTAGTGCTATCAACTAACCCTAGCTGACAAATTATATTTCAGGCTCAGGAAAGGCAAGACAAGTAATCCCATCCTGCGATGTGGGAAGGATCTGTGATGTCTATTCTGAACCGAATTGAATTGATGGAAAGTTTAGCTATGGAGATTGACCTGACACAGGTGAGTGTACTGATAGTCTGATATAGACAAATTGTGAGGCACCCACAGTATGCAGCAGGTCGAAAAACAACCTGGAAAACTAAAAAAATTCCCACTAAAATATTAATAACTGAATGATGTGAATGCCTTCTTATCCATATCCCACTTCTGTCAACAGAAATGTTACCTGCACCATCTTGCATGTCACTACACACAATTTCATTTATATTGAGACCAACATAAAATATATCAACAGTTTATTCACATAGAAAAACAATTACCAAAGAAATAACGCTAACTAGAACGACTGAAACCAAGACTAAACATTGACTAAAAACAGTGACTTCTATCACCGGGAAATACAACTTGGAACATGGATATCACAGTTACACACATCATTATTATGCCACAACATATCAAATATACTGGTAGTTTAGCTTAGGAAATAATTAATCTTTATAAAGCCAAGGCATTTTAACTGTTTCACCATCATCATCTGTACCAATGGCAATAGACTACTTGTTTTGATTGGACAGTAAATGTACACCAATCATGTGTAACAATATTACTTGTTCTGACTGACAGTAAACGTACACGAATCATGCATACCAATACACTACTTGTTCCTACAAACAATAAATGTACACCAATGATCTCATTCTGGAATCTGCACCATTTCACTACTTCTTCTGACAGTAAATGTACACCAATTATGTCTATCCAATATACTACTTGTTCTGACTGAATCTACTACTTGTTCCTACCGACAGCAAATGTAAACCAAGCGTCTCATTCTCTACCAAATACACTACTTGTACTGACAGTAAATGTATATCAATCATATGTATCAATACACTAATTGTTCTGACTGATAGTACTTGCACACCAACCATCTGTTCCAATACACTACTGGCACTAAATATACACCAATACACTACTTATTCTGACTGATAGTACATGTACACCTAACATATTCAATTCACCTTTCACTCATCCAGGGGTAGAAATCAGCACACTTTCCTGACAGACACCCCAGTATCCAAAAGACCTTGGCTGATAGATCAGACATGAGTACAACCTGTGTCACAGTTTATGGCTGTTTGGTGAGTGGCAGGTGCAGAAAAGTGACATAAGTTTTTCTCACGAATGACAAACTTCTTCTCTTTATCATAGGTGTCGGAGCTGCTTGAGTCACCCTCGGTTATGTCGCTGTTATCACATAGTGTGCATCATCTGCACCAATGTCTTTATTCTCACTGAATCTGATGGAAGCTTCACATAGGAGTAGTCATGATCAACGTTCATTGGTGCAATAATGTCATCCGTGACTACAGCAGCATTCGCGAAGTGTCGCACTTGAAATATCGTTACCGGATCGATTTGCATTTCAGCATCAGTTGTATGTGGTGCCACAGCAGTAGTAGCAGTGATGGCACTAAAGGTGACATCCGTAATGTAAAGATTGACGGCATCACCCGTAGCGCTGGATGCTTCAAAACTAGTACCTGTACTTGTACGAACCAATGGTGAATCCTTCATCTGAAAAGATTACACATACAGTGACTTGAAAATTTTACAAAATTCATCTTTTGCATAATAAAAATGAATCACAATGTGAGAAACTTTCTCTTGTATGTATTATTTTTAGAATATAAGAGTGCCAGTGTCATATAGAATGTATAAAGTAATCAACCACAGGGAAAAGCATTTTCCCTATGGATCAATGTTAATTCAACCAATGGGTCTTTCACTGATCTCTTAATGTTTTTAATGAATCTATTTGGTCAGTTTGACGAATGCACTGGTAACATAACCAAACGCATGTAACCAAAATTGTAGCATCCTAGCTCCAAAGTGCATTACATTATGTAATCAACATTGCACTGTTTTCAATGGGCCAGGGAGGTCAAAATTCTATAAGGGGTCCAAATTCCATAACAAAATATGGACCCATAGGTACACTTTCTATGGGGTTCCTTATTTTATATCTGACACTCGATTTAGATAACATAATGCATGAATATTGTTATTGGACCAAATGCAGATCTATGCTTGTGACATCTTTACCTTATAAATGCAGCACGCACACACACATACCTGCCCACACGTATATATATATATATATATATATATATATATATATATATATATATATATATATAGTTATATATGTATATATGTAAATATATATATAATTATTAGGTATTATACTGAAAGCATCTGCTAGATAGTATGGTGCATGGACAAAAGCCCCTCCCGACAAAAGCCCCACAGACATAAGCTTGTTTCAATTCAATTATACTGTTCATGACTGTTGCTGTAGTACACAGACAAGATATTGTCATGAATATAGTTCAGTCATGTGGTCAATTCCATTCCGGAATTGGAACTGACCCTCAATTCCAGTTCCGGAATTGGAATTGATTTATATAAAAAAAAAATTATTGGAATTTATTTTTTTTTAAATTATTTTTGGGGAATTGGAATTGATTTTGTTGGAATTATTGACTTGATATTGTTTATATTTACCCTTATATTTACTTATATTACTTTTAAAATCAAATTTGTCTGCTATTAGCATGTCACCCTGAATCTGGTAACAGCCAGGAAGTTGTCAACATTACAGCATAGACACTGTCTACTCTGGTATTGAAACATTGTGACCAAGAACAATATAATCAAGCATTTGCATCAAAAAGAAATACTAAGTTACTATAACAGACAGTAAAACCAAAATCAGACCATTCAGGCCTCATTTTCTTTCTCAGTGTACAAGGTTTATTTACAGAGATTGCCAATTAAGGGCACCTGCCTGCTCATTCCCTTTGTGTGAGAGAGGAAGCCTGCCCCACTTGAATGCAGCCCCTTGTTTGTCCAAGCCTAATGTTCAGCCCACAAGTTTCCCATACTAAACATGTCACTGGTCACTTGTACAATGCTGTTACATGTGGCTGTATGGTTTGCCCTTTGTAGTAATTAAAAATGTCCCCATGGAGAATACATGTTGGAGATTAGGATGTTGAAGACTCAAACTTTCCAGTAAATTTGATGAAATATCAATGATACCACAACTGATAGCGATATAAATCCGCCTCCTAGTATATTTGCTCCCCCCCCGGACATCTGCCCCTTTTTTCTATGATAGTTGACAAGTGAAAATCAGTTTGCAGTTTTATCATTATTACTACAATAACATAACATTCAATGACAAGTCAAAGTCACTTTAGCCTAATGCAATGGCCTATCCCTTGGAGTGTGTATGAGATGATCTTGTCACCAGGTATCATTGATAGTCAGACCAGTGGTGGAAGATGGGTTCTTGGTTTGATGCTTCCACAAACAGTGGTGGACAGTAACGAGTCAGAGATCAGCTGGTTTGGAGTGCCCCTGGTATTAGCTGCCGTAGTTTTCATGTCCTCACGGACCTTGGCAGCTTCTATCTGTGCCGTGTCACCATCATGGTTGCAGGCAGTCTTGTTGATCACATTCTGGATCTGGAGATCAGATCAGTGACCACAGCACCCTTGCATGATCAGGATCGACGCTGGCTTCACTCCCAATGAAGAGTAATCTTGTTGGTCCCCCTTCTTGGTGTAGGAATGACACTCAAAACATAGCTTCTGACCTCCTCAAATGCTAGTAGTAATTTCCATGGTGAAGTTATAAGTGAATTCTGACAACTCTGGCTTGTGCATCCAGTTTTATAGGAAAATGGAGTCACTCCAACTCTCCATGGTAAATGCATTTCAAAAGAAACCTTGTTGAGAAATATCCTAAATTGTCCTAACATGTCCAGGTCCTAATGTCACTGGCTTCTTCCACAATTGCAATAAAGATAATCCTTTGATTACAGGATCATCTCCAACTACATAAAGTAATTTACTTGGCTGATCTGGCACAAAAAACATTAATTGCAATTAGGATAATATATATATTGAATTCATGTTCAGAAATAAAAAATAAGTTAAAAAAACATTTCTTAAAAAAACTTACAAATAATCCAGAAGCTATGGACAGGGGGCAAATGTCCAGATTTTGAATAAGGCAAGGGGCTAATGTCTGGGGGGCAAGTGACAAAGGGGCAAATGTCCGGAAGGGGGGCAAATGACCTGGACCCGATATAAACATGGGAAACTGTTCAAAACTCAGATTAATGACCCAACTGTCCAGGGCTGTCCAAAATGTCTGGTTTTGTTAGCAAAAATCCAGGAGAGGTGTCGCAGCAGAAAGTACATATGAAATGGCTGGATGCCATTTTAAAGTTTTTTATGGCAAACCTGATATATATATGTGTGTGTGTGTGTGTGTGTGTGTGTGTGTGTGTGTGTGTGTGTGTGTGTGTGTGTGTGTGTGTGTGTGTGTGTGTGTGTGTGTGCATTTAACGAACAATAATTTTTTAATCATATCTAATTAAATATGTTTGTGCACACGTGACAAATAAAACTGTGTTAAAACGAATTGGATTTGAATTTTTCTTTAGCCTAGGATGGAATTGGAATTTATTTTTTGCAAGGCGGAATTAGAACTGATTTTTTGGAATTGACAACACAGAATTGACCCCATGCCTGATATACTTCCTTCATATGTATCGCTTGTTCTAATACTATTGTGGGTTGCCGACAGTTGCCCCCTCCCCCACGATATTCATTACAGTGTTATCAGTCGACTTAGAATAAAATGTAATTAATACATCTCTATGAACTTCCGGTTATTACATGTGGGGTTTAATCTGATCAATAAAGCAAATTAATTTTATATAATTTTGCCTTATTGTCAAGTCACAATAATTCAGACAGAAATTGTAGTGTCATTATAGAAAGCAGACATGTAATCTGACAGTGTTCAAATGGGTAGATGACGATGCCTTAGTTAGTTTCCTTTCCAGCTAGACATTGCATGGGTGAAATGCATTTTACTTAAATATTTAAATACTTTTAAAAAGTTTTTATAACTGCATTTGCACTTAATCACAATGAAAGTATTTGTATATTTTAAATATTTCCATAAAGAATTTGAAATGTAAGCAGCAACAGTAGGCTTCTGTTGCACTATAGTCTATACTGTCTTTTGGTCGTGTTTCTCCCATGCATCTAACCCCCCCCCCAGGCTTAGCCTTGCTGCTTGCTCTCTAGGCATTTAGAACACAGGAGTATGAGACTTATTATGACTGTCAATAAATAATATCAAATTATTTTCTTGAATAATTTTGCCTAGTACATACGCCATGGCCCATGTTATAAGGTTGCAGTATATCCTGTAGCACTTACTGAGTTATTGTTATTGTTTTGAGTACGGCCACGTATAGACTGATCACGTCGAAAATAAATCGGCGGATTGGAAAACACTCGTAATTATATCAAACTATTAACACTTACTCGCACTTTATTGTATTCATACATTTCGATTTACTGTGGGTCATATATATGCTGACGTTGAAGCACAGCTGTGCTTATTGGGGTGGAACTATATTGTAATCGTAGTGATAAGTCACAATGGTAACGGTAATCCAATTTACTAACCTGGTTTCGGGTCGTCGCTTCCTACGCATCGCTCTGCCATCTGATATATGTCGCAGAATAGTCTGTAGATGCATGGTCATATGCGAAAAAAAAGATCTAAGATGGAAAGGTGTCTTTGACCAAGAATGACATGTTGATGCTCACCGTCTGTCCATGCTCATCACATAGTCTTTTGTCTTGTAATCTGCATCGGAAAAGTGGTCACTCGCAGAGCCTGCGGCTGGCGGACACGGCAATTTCCGCATTTGATATGCCACCTTTTCCGCTGCAAATTCTTCCTCGGAAGTCGATCAAAAGTTTTTTCCTTGCATTTGTAGTACTAGTTGATATATCCAGGAGCCATCCAGTGCACACCAGTTTTCTTTTTATTCGATTTTCCATGCGTTTCGGCCGTTTTTCCGAGAGGTTTTTACTGTGTGAACGCGGTGCCAGGAGCTCGTACTCAAACCACTCTGCCGCTGAGCCCCCCGCAGAGCAATATGGCGCCGCCCAGCGAAGATAATGGCAAAGTTAAAAAGGATATTACAAAATTACCGTGGCGTTGCGCCCATCATATAAGGGTGATATATACTGTAAATGGTATGTTATTATGTTTGGGCTATGGTTGTTCGAGTGCTTCACCCCCCCTTTAATGTCAGTATCATTCATATAATCATATCGATTAAATGAATGAAAAAGTATGCGTAATTATATTAAAACATATATTTATGCAGCAAATACTTCCAGCTAAGCAACTACCAGTCTTATTTTAATTAAAACTATATTTAAGAAATAAATGGTGTGGGAAGACAAAATGTACTATATTCATGATTTCGCATTGATGAAGTCATGGACATCGATTTATTATTATATACGTTGAAAGAAAGTTGCAATTATAGTGCCTTTTTCATCGGAGGGAGACAGTCTTGGAAGGGTGTAAGGTTCTTCCGATCAACGGGATATGTGGTAGAAATATCCATCTCTGACGTTTCTGTATAATGCGGTTAATGCAGTACGTTTTTTGATGATTCGCCAACATAAAATAACTTAAATGTTTAAATGCGTAGTTTAGGAAAACACTGGTATTGGGATACTGAACAGTGATTGCTGTGTGATTATTGCATTTAAGCTTAACTATTTTAAATTACATATATTTAGTGCATGAAATGCATCCAAGTAAGAAACTCATTTAAATAATTGACTTGGTTTGAAAGAAAATTGTCGTTGTGGTGTCTATGAACTTCTTACTCCTGTAAATTCTGATTAAATAAGTTTTGATGGATCACCAATATTAAAATAGCGTAAAGTGCTTAAAATCTGCAATTTAGAAAAAAAACTGGTATTGGACTACTGAAAAGTGATTGCAGTGTAATTATTGCATTTAGGCAAATTTATTTTAAATTATATATATTTAGTGCACTAAATACCTCTAGGTAAGAAACTCATTCAAATATTTGACTTGGTTTGTAAGAAAATGTTCGTTCTAGTGTCTGGGAACTTGTTACTCAAGACAGTTCTGATTAATCATCGACCGAAAGTATGCTAAATGCTTAGATGCAGCAATTTATACTGTTATTTGAATATGAAATATTGCTTGATGTGTAATTATCGCAATTTAAGAGTAATTATGCTTAATTGCATAAGTAATGCTGTCAATACATCCAGCTACAATCAATCAAATTCAAACAATAATCTCATTTAAAGAAAATAGACTTGGGACCCAGTACGGTGCATTCAAGACGCCTCATTAGAAGTTTTATGCAGAGTTATTTTTTATTACATACTTTGTTTATTGCAATTATGGTACCCTGGAACTGATTTTCAGAGGAACGACCCACGTAAGGTGTAATCATTTGCATCGATCTTCAAAATTACACACTATGTGTCAATGAAAAAGGGTATTACGTTGAGACATATAACAGGAGACGGCGAATAGAAATTACTTATTTACGGAGCTATATTACATGTAATTTGGTAGGCAGGCAACGACAACTTTGATGTGGCTTTTATGGTTGCAGTTGTTGCATCTCATTGTGTCGCTCGATCACGTTCGTCGTCAACTATTTCGAATAATTTATGTGAATATCCTATTAACTGCTTGCATTTAATATTGCATCTTCCTCATTTTGCATACACACACACGCACGCACGCACGTACGCACGCACGCTCGCACACACACACACACACACACACAAGCACGCACGCACGCACGCACACACACACACACACACACACACACACACACACACACACACACACAAACACACACACACACACACACACACACACACACACGTATATAATTGTGGTCTGAAAAATATTATCGCTGTTACTTATCATGTGTGGTTAGCGGTAGTGTTAATTATTGCAGCAGATAGACAAGCAACTATTGATGTTTTGTGTTCTGTTTCAAATGTGTATCGCGTAAAAGCGGCAATTTCTGCTGTTATCAAAGATATCACTAGGGCCACTGCATATGTTTGGATTTATGGGGGGAGCATCATATTTGAACGCACTGCTTACAGTTTTATTAAAGTTGTGATCAGTTTTACACTGATTTTTAAAATGAGATATGTGTCTGGAACCACCCGTTGTTAGTACATTGATACGGGGCGCCATAGTCCGCCTGTCTCCGTTATGTATGAACCCTATACTATAATGTAAATTAATATTATTTTAACATTGCGCAATGTCCTTAAGAGTTCAATGCGCATATACATATACAGTATTCACGTTGTATTCCTCCCTCCCTGCCTCCCTCCTCCTTCTCTCCCGTAATCCCTATCTCACTCCCTTCCTCTCTCTTGAATGAGCTCCAGCAGAGATATTCCGCCTCACTTCCGCCGTAGACAGCATGAAACCTGTCTTAGAGCGACCGTGGAGTACATGAAAGCGCCGTGTACTTCTACGACCAAACAACGTACATCATCTACTAATATCATGTAACTGACTACAAAATACCGCTACTACCTTGTTTTATTCTAACCAATATGACTACATATCGTAAAAAGTTGTGAAGATATTTCGAAATGATACATTTATACTCTTCCTTTTTTTCTCTCATACGTTGCTTCCACCATCCTGGCTTCTGCTTCAGGCACTCCCATCCATCTCACTGTTGCCATCACCGTCTCTCTAGGGACTGTGTCATAGGCCTTCTCCACGTCAACAAATCCCACTGCCATTCTCCCTTGTATCTCCAACCTCTTCTCTACCATTTGTCTTAAGGCAAACATCCTATCAGTCGTCCCTCTGCCCTTTCTGAATCCTTGTTGTTCTTTGCCCAATTCTTGCTCTATTTTCTTTCGGATCCTAACATCCAGGATCCTCTCTAGCAGCTTCATGATGTGACTTAGAAGTGTGATTCCTCGGTATTTCCCTGGGTCTTGCACATCTCCCTTCTTCTTCTTCCATATTGGGACTATTAGCCCTGTCCGCCATTTATCTGGTACTTTACCATGCCTCATACATGTATTCAGCAGCCTCTTTGTCCAGCTGATTCCACTCTCCCCCGCTGCCATTACCATATCCACACGCACCTCATCGATACCAGATGCTCTTCTCTTCTTCATCCCTTTCATCCCGGTTTGCATCTCTCTATCCGTAATATCAGTTAACTACAATTTCCCCTCTACATATGATGGTAATTCCAGATCTTTGTTATTTTTTCCTGGTTCAGTAGCTCCTTGAAGTAGCTTTCCCAGACCTTCATCACTGCCTCTTGTTCTGTCACTAACTTCCCATTTCTATCCTTCATCACCGTCCCACCCATAACGACCTTACTATTCTCATCCTTGTCTCGGGCCAATTTGTATATCATCTTCTTTCCACCATCCTCATCTAGCTTGCTATATACATCTGCTTCCATATCTCTCATCGCCTTATCAACAGCTCTTTTTGCCGCTCTCTTATTCTGCCCGTATGTGTGTATCATCCTTGCATCCGTTTCATTTCCTCTTTCCTTGGCCTTCTCAATTTCTTTCCATGCTTCCTTCTTTTCGTATACTGGCTCTGCAACATCGCTTGTCCACCATCCTTGGTTACTACTCCTTGACATTCCGCCCGTTCCTGATGTTCCTCCACATAGCTCCTCTGCAGCTCTCACAAATGCTTCTTTGTACTTTTCCCACTCTTCCCCAAACCACCAACTTCTTCACTGAGTTCTTCATACTTAACAGTCAAAGAGAACAAAAGGAAGAGTTGTGGTTGGATCTGTGTTGTCAGAAGAGTTTCCAGTTAACATCGGTTTGAGGCAAGGAACTGCCCTTTACTCTTTATCAAGGTGATGGAAATATTCAGCAGAAAGATCAGCACGAAGGATAATCTCAGGAAGATGATGTACGCAGATGATCTGGCCATAATAGCAGAAAGCAAACAAGACCTACAGGAAGTGTTGGAGAAATGGAAGGGGGTGTTCGAGAAGCACGGACTGAGAATGAGCCTAGAGAAGACAGAAGTTATGTGGGTTGGACACCAGAGAGAGGAGTTGAACATCAGTTTGGATGGTAAGGAGATCAAGCAAGTGGATGGTTTTGTGTACCTTGGAGGAATGGTTACGGAGGATGGGCATTCAGCAGCAGAAGTGCGACGTCGGACACAAGCGGGAGCGAATGCTTGGAGAAAGGTAGAGGGAGTCATGTTGGACAGCAACATTTAAAAAAAGCTGAAAGGGAAAATCCTGAGAACATGTGTTACACCAGCGTGCATGTATGGTCTGGAGACAGTAACGTTGACAGAACAACAAAAACAGCAGCTGCAAGTGTGTGAGAATAGCATAACTGGGTTCGGGGAATAACAAGAACTAAGAGGGTGGCCAGAAAAAGGATGAACGATCTAAGGAGATGGGCAGGCCACTTGGTAAGATTGGATGCAAGCAAACTAGCAAAGAGGGCAGAGGTGGAAAAACATAAAGGACTCGGGAAAAGGGGAAGGCCACAGCTGAGATGGGAGGACTGAGTGAGGACGGACATGAGAAGATCGGGGGAGGATGAAAGATGGAGAGAGGGAGCGGCCGATAGAAAACTATGGAAAGAAAGAACAGAAAGAGTGGCTCGACAATATGTTACATGACCCTCACCCCTGTACATCAGGGAACAAGGAGGAAGAGCACATTTATCCTTTCCAAAAATATATTTCTCGTCATATTATAAAGTATTTTACTGATAATTGTTCGTGTTTCTTTTTAAGCATTCACCTGTGTTTAGTGAATGCAACACTTAGTAAGCAGAATACGTACATAGGGTGCTCGGTCTTCACAAATGATATTTGACACTCACCGAAGGTTCTCATGACAAATCATCTTTGTGTGTTGACATTACTTGTACGTTGAAGCGTTTTATTACCATGTGTAGCTAATAATAGAACAATTTACCAAAATAGGTGGTCATGCATGATCCATGGAAATACATCTTAATGATACAATATTGAGTAACACAAACTGAATAGCCTGACGCGGTGTAACATGTTTGTATGTTACATTATATCCGTTCTTGAAATGCACACCAGTGTATTTCATGCAATGTGTGATCTATCATTAAAAAAAAATTGTTAAATAGTTAAATGCTGCGATGTTATCAGTTTGTGTGCTAGAGCAATTAATGTATTCGTTTCTTAAAATTCCAACAGGTCCTCGGATCCTGTAACATGACTGAAGGTTTTTTCAGTTTCAGCAGTTCTTCGGAGTCGGTAACTTGACTGAAGGTTCGTTTCAGTTTCAAAAGGTTCTCGGACCCAGTAACTTGACTGACGGTTTCTTTAAATTCCAACATTTCCTCGGATCCAGTACCACGACTGGAAGTTTGTTTCAGTTCAAACAGGGCCTCTGACACAATACCTTGTCTGACGGTTTTTTTCAGTTCCAATAGATTCTCGAACCCAGTAACAGAACTGACGGTTTGTACCATTTCCAAAATGTGATCGGACCCAGTAACATGACTTACGGTTTGTTTCCGTTCCAACATGTATTCGGAATCAGATGAAGGACGGTTGGTTTGTTTCAGTTGCAAAAGGTCCTTATACTCAATAACACGACGGACGGTTTGTCTAAGTCCGAACAGGTCCTCGGTTCTAGTACCAGAACCAAATACCAGGGGTGACAATTTATTTGAGTTCCAACAGGTCCCAGTACCAGCATTCAGTACCAGGACTGACGGTTTGCTTACGTACTAACAGGTCCCCTTTCAAATGTTCCTACTCTAGAGTGTGTGAGTTTACAATATATTTGTTTCCATTTCACTGCATGTGGTATGGCTAGAAACAAGATAAAAAGACCAACGGCTTCCACATTCTCTTTAGAAAGACAAAGGCAATGTGGGGTGATCGAAATGCCGATGTCTCGAAACGGTAATAGAAGGTTTCGAACAACATCCCCAAGACCGAACTTCCAAAGCTCTACAAGCCGACGTACCATTTGTTTAATGAAAATAATTATCGTAATTTAAGAGTATTTAAATGTATACATACACACACTCACGCACGCACGCACGCACGCACGCACGCACGCACGCACGCACGCACATTGTATAAAAATGTGCAATACAGTGCATGCATTAGTTTCAATCAATCACCTACATATAATTAGTTAAATATGTAAATGTTGCTGTATAAACGGGTTTTCTTGTTAAATCAATTTGGTAAATGATAATACGTGATACAATTTAGCAGTACTTACATGTACATTTATTTTAAATGTAGTGCACGTATCAAGCAAATGCCAATCTATTTTATATAATACGTCAGTTCAGTCATTAATGAGTATCAAATGCTACATCTGTCTTCATTCATGACGCTTTAAGAAAGTTACTGAAAATCACCAAAATTTTCCATTAGCTGCTGACAAGAAAATTGTTGTTATGAAGCCTGTTATGCAAAGTAATCAAACATGCCAAGTAGTTTTAAGCTACTTTCCACATCTGCCTATCGATCATATAATAATTAATTATCCTAAAATGGCAGGTGGCAGGGAAGGGGGGGCTACTTGTTGACGGCGTTAAACAACTGCCCTTTGCGGACAAATGTATTCATGTAATTTGGCAGGTGGGCAACTACAACTTTGATGTGGCTATTACCGTTACAGTTGTTTCAAGGCATACTGCCTGCGAGGACAGCGTGTGCTGTCTGCGAACGGGCTATAATGAAAACAACATTAACAAATTAATTATGTAAGGGCAACTCAGTCACGATATTTTTGCATTACAACCTGCTTTTTATCTGGAAATATAAGCAGCGTATTGGAAGGTGTTAAAATTATCACCTGTGCAAAACACATTTATCTCTGCCAAATTGTAACCGAGCGATTTCATTTTAAAAATCAAGTACCTCGCAAATTGTCGCAGTTGCACAGAATACATTTGATTATCCGCTAAACGGAAGCATAGCCTGATTGCTTGAGATGAAGGGGAAATATAAAAACGGAATACTTGCCTTTCATACTTAATATGGTGTGTGTCTTCTGTTTGTTGTTTGTTTCCGTCAGCCAGTTACTACAGTTCACACTTTGTAAACCCAACACACAATCCAAAGCAAGACGGCCAGCGACGGGAGCCACACATACTAGGCACGATTGTCACCGAGCGCCGAGCCAAATGTCGCGTAACCTGGGGCAGGGCGGCCCCTAAAGGAACATAAACCGGTGACAACATATACGCAAAAAAATGGTAACTTAAGAAACAATACTATAAACAATTTAGTTTACTACCGTATTTATACAGGATTTGTATACTGTACGCCCCCGACACATACCATAAATGCGCTGGATACTCAGAAATAACAAATGCAATAACGTCTGTGTGCGGTACTGATTCCAATCTTGGAAACTTCAAATGGACTTGATATTTTGGCAATTGTTGATGTTTTTATTTTTTTTAACCAGTATTAACATTAATGAGATGGGCAAATTATATATGTGCAGATAGCTCTTGGTGTATGCAATCCATGTTAACATTTCATTATTTAAACCTAACTATAAAATTCACGTTCTGAGAGACAAAATAGCATTGTGTCATCATCATTACAAGTGCAAGTGAACCTCGAGAAGACATTATGGCTATAACACAACCAGGCAGGCGAACCTCTGAACCTGTTGCATTTCCAAATACCTCCAAATTACTTCATTATTGTAACGTTTGCAACAGTCTCTTTCCCTGTTGTTTCTTTCTCATCCGTCTCATTGCTCACATGTTAAGTAAAGGAGCCTGAATTGCTATGTCCATGACCAGTTTTTTTTACAAGTTTTGCCACCCCTAACTGCTCTATTCCAATCCCACGTGTCATACAAATATATAAAAACCTATATCTTATGCGATTGCATAGCAGTGACCGGAATCAACATAGCACGATGTTCTGAGAAAAAGAAAGAAGCCTGTGTCGACGGGTCGGCAACCCCGATCGGTGGCAGTACATGCATCTAGCGGACCAGTCACGTCGACCCGCCAAAAGAACGAGCAGCAGCCGCCATCGCTAATCGTCAATACCGTACCGTTGGAATGTCTATTAAAGAGTCGCACACGTCGCAACGATGCAGCAATGTATCATAGACGTGATAGTAGAAAATGTTGTGTCGAGCACGTATAGACTATCATCATAATGATTCGCACTTACCGCCAGCCACCACCGCCGCCGCCGCCGCCGCCGCCGCCGCCGCCGCCGCCGCCGCCGCCGCCGCCGCCGCCGCCGCCGCCGCCGCCACCACCACCACCACCACCACCACCACCACCACCACAACCACCACCACCACCACCACCACCACCACCTCCACCACAACCACCACAACCACCACAACCACCACAACCACCACAACCATCAAAACCACAACCACCACCACCTCCACCACAACCACCACAACCATCACAACCACCACAACCATCAAAACCACCACCACCGCCGCTAGGCCTTCTATTAAAAAGCTGCACACATCGGCGAAGCAACACTTCACCATGCCACCACTAGGATACCGAACGACGACCACCATAGTAGGTTTATCATTGGTGTTGTTTATGGTACTGTATATCTCCGCTTTCGACGGTAGACAATGCATTAATTAATTGGTGTCCTGGTGCGAAGGATGTGTAGCGGGGGTGGCGCGTATCGACACCAATAGGACGCGACCGGACGACGCAAAAACGAATTGTTAAAAGGCATCTACTTCACTTCGAAACGCGTCGGGATTCACGGCGGTCCCGACGCGTTGCGGCGTGTCGCGCAAATTCACGTGAACGTCGTAAATAAATGGTTGACAGAATTAGACGCGTACGCGCTTCATAAACCGGTGAGAAGTCGTTTCACGCGCCGCTGCGTCGTGGTGGGAGGTCAACATCAGCAGTGGCAGGCTGACCACGTAGATTTTCGAACCGTCGTCGATCGTTAAGGCGTTTAAAGACCTGTTGAAGGGTATCGTGCGTATGACGATGCAAACCTTCAAAGAACTGAAATTATTCAACTGATCTGTGCAAGCGTTGTTGAAGGAGCACAGCTTCCATCATTTCTCGTCTCACAACGAGGAGACAAAGGCAAGCATCTTCGAGCGGTTCAATCGCTCGCTGAAGCCGCGCTAGTTCTCTACCAAATATCAGACGGTGCGGTACATCAACGATTTTGTGCGGTCGTATAACAACACCTATCATCGCAGTATAGGCATGGCACCGTCGCGAATGAACGCCGCGAACCAGGAGGTTCTATGGCAACGCTTGTACGGTCACGACGGCAAGGGTGTGGCAAAGGTCAAGGTGGATGATCTCGTGCGTATTTAATAGTAAATCAATGTCTATAACTTCGCCAATGCGAAATCATGAATCCAGCACTTGTTTGTTTTATTCAATAAAATTACAATTTAAAGGAGATTGATAGTTGCTTATATGGATGTATTTAAATTAAATTATACAGAATGTTTTATTCACATACATTATATTATTATTCAAACTTTGTATTATATTATATTATTATATATATACTGCAGTGTGTGTGTGTGTGTGT
The DNA here is from genome assembly GCA_963662155.1 of Lamellibrachia columna. Taxonomy (NCBI): domain Eukaryota; kingdom Metazoa; phylum Annelida; class Polychaeta; order Sabellida; family Siboglinidae; genus Lamellibrachia; species Lamellibrachia columna. The sequence continues at coordinate 42,757,765 of OY759270.1, forward strand.
GTGTGTGTGTGTGTGTGTGTGTGTGCGTGCGTGCGTGCGTGCGTGCGTGCGTGCGTGCGTGTGTGTGTGTGTGTGTGTGCTTTGCCGCTTTGAAACATTGGCAATTTCGTTCACCCCACATTGTTTTCGTATTTCTAAAGATAAAATTGAAGCTGTTGGCCCTTTATATCTGGTTTCTAGCGCACTCCAAGCAGGGAAACTCTAGAGTAGGACAATCTGAAATATATAATTCTTGAAGCTGGGCCAGGGAAACTGTTAGAACAAACCCTCAGTCATGTAATGGATGCGATGACTTGTTGGAATTGACACAAGTCGTAAGTATTGTTACTGGATTGAGGACCTATTGGAGTTGGAGCAAGCCGACAGTCAAGTTACTGGGTCCTTGTATCTATTGAAACTTAAACAAACCGTCAATCATGTTACTGGGTCAGAGGAACTTTAGGAACTGAAAAAATCGTCAGTCCTGTTATTGCGTCGAGGAACTTTTTGTACTGCAAACAATCTGATAAAACTGTTAAGTATTTTTATGTCCGTTTTCATTGCAACGTTTTACAAGTTAAACTATGTTGTGTTGGTAATTAGCTACATATACTGCATGAAATATGTTGCTTTGTACGGATGTAATGCAACATACAACCATGTCGCTCCGTGCAAGGCTATCCAGCTTGTGTTATTCAATATTGTATTATTACGATGTATTGCCATGGAACACGCTTGGACACGTATTGTGTTGATAAGTTGCTCCGTTATAAACTACACACGATAATAAAACATTTTGTTTCAATGTACAAGTAATGTCCAGAAACAATGCTGATGTGTCACGAGAACATTCGTTGTGTATCTAATGTCGGCTGTACAAGCCCAGTACCCTGTGTACGTATTATGTTTACTAAGTGCCGCATTCAGTACAAACAAGTGAATGATTCAAAAGTAACACGAAACATAGAGGGTAAAACAAACTTTAATATGACGAGAAAAAATATGTTAACAAAGGATAAATGTATAATTTTGAAATATAGTTGCAACTGTTTTCACCCCGTAGTCATATTGGTTAGAATAATACAAGTTAGTAGCTGTATATTGTTGTTAGTTATACGACATTAGCAGAAGATGTACGTTGTTTGGTTGTACACGGCGATTTCATGAACGCCACGGTAGCTCTGAGACAGGTGTCACGCTGTCCACGGCGGAATTGAGAAGGAATATCTCTGCTGGAGCTCACTGAATACTTCAGTGGCTGAAATAAAACGTGTCACTTTGTATAACAAAAATAAGAGTGATGAGAGAACATTTGACAATTTGAGAAATAGTTTTTGTCAAATATCGGTTGTTGGCAAGTTTCAATATCGGTATATGACAAATAAAGGTCAATTGTGAATCGACTAGACCTAGAAAGGAGGAAGTAGGAAGGGAGGGAGACAACGTGAATACAATATATGTGTCTGCACATTGAACTTTTAAGGATATTGTGCTATGTAAAAATTAAGTTATTTTATAGGATAAATCATAGGGTTCACACATGAGGGACAAAGGCGGACTATGGCGCCCCGTAGCAATATACTAACCATGGATGGTTCCAGACAAGATATGATCGGAACATTCATGAACCGAAATATATCATATTAAAAATTACTGTACACTTATCAAAACCTTTTATTACACATTAAATTTTACGTTCAAATGTGATGTTTACTCGATAAGCACCCCTCCCCCAGGAATCCAAACATCTTCAGTGCCCGTAGTGATACCCCTGATAACAGCAGACAGTGCCGCACTTACGCGATACACACCTGGACGTGAGTACAAGACACCAATAGTTGTTTGTCTATCTGCTGCTACAATTAACACTACCGCTAACAAAACGTGATCAATAGCAGCGATAACATTGTTCAGACAGCAATTATATATGCGTGTGCAAAACGATAAGGATGCGATATTAAATGCTGGCAGTTAATATGATATTCCCATAAATTGCCCGAAATAGTTGCAATATGACGACCAACGTGATCGTGCGACACCATAAGATGCAACAACTGCAACCATAATAGCCACATCAAAGTTGTCGTTGCCCGCCTGCGAAACTACATGTGTAATATAGCACCGTGAATAAATAATCCCCATGCGCCGTCTCCTGTTATGTTCGTCAACGTAATACATTGTTGTCGTTGACACCTAGGGATTAATTTTGAAGATCAATGCAAATAATTATTCCTTAAGTGGGTCGTTTCCCTTATATAATGAAAAATAAATCTCCGTAAATTCTCTAATGCGGCATCACGAATGCACCATATTGGGTCCCAAGTCTGTTTTTTTCTATTTAAATGAGATTACTATTTGCATTTGATTGATGGCAGCTGGATATATTGACAGCATTAAATTTGCATTTCTACGTAATTACTCTTAAATTGCAATAATTTCCCTTGCAAGCAATATTCAAATAACAGTGTACATTGCTGCATTTAAGCATTTAGCATACTTTCGGTCGATGATCAATCAGAACTCTGTGGAGTAACAAGGTCCCAGACACTATAACGACAATGTTCTTGCAAAGCAAGTCAATTATTTAAATGAATTTCTTGCCTAGAGGTATTTAATGCACTAAATGCAATAATTACACTGCAATTACTTTTCAGTAGTCCAATACCAGTTTTTTTTTAAACTGCGGCATTTTAAGCACTTAAGTTCTTTCAATGTTGGTGATCCGTCAAAATGTACTGCATCAATCGCATTATATAGAAACGTCAGAGACGGATAACATAACATACTTTTTCAGGCCACTGAATTTATATGTTAACGTTTACGTTATAATGGATATGGATATTTCTGCCACAGTTCCCGTTGACCAGATGGACCCTCCACACTTTCAAGACTGCCCCCCTCCGATGAAGGGACACCATCACAGCAACTTTCTTTCAAGGTAAATAATAATAAATCAATGTCCATGATTTCACCAATGTGAACTCATGAATCCAGCACATTGTTGTCTCGAACACCATTTATTTTCTTAAACATTTAAATGAGATTTGTAGTTGCTTAGTTGGAAATATTCACTGCACTAAACATATATTAAATATAATTACGGTTAATGCTTTAATCATGTAAATGAGACGATTATATGAATGATACTGTAATTGACTCATGCATTGTATAGAATATAAATCTAAGTACTCTTAAAATACATTATTTATTTTTATTAATCATTATATTGCGTTGTGGCTAAGTGGTAATGCTTTGGACTTTCGACAGAGGGGACGCGGGTTCGAAACCCCCTATTGCAGTTACGGAGTTGGGCAATTTCGTTCACCCAACTTTGTTTTTAGGAAGATACAGCAAAAGCCGCTCGTCCTTTCTACCTGGTGTCTATGTCATATCCCATTCAGAGAAATGGAAACAAATATATCGTGGACTCACTAATTCTAGAGTAGGATCTTTTGGAACTGAACTAAATAACTATATCAATTGCTTTAACACAGAAACTGATTACACTATTATGTATGACTTTAGCTGCAATATTTTTCGTAGTCTTAAAAACGTTTTTATTTCATGCAAGGACGTAACGCAAAATACAGCCATGTCGCACGGCGCTAGGCTTCCAGCTTATATCACTGAATATTACGTCACTAAGATGTATTGCCATGGATCATGGGTGTTTGTCTATTATAAACTACACAGGGCAATAAAACGTTTTGCTTCAATGTACATGTAATGTCAAGACACAATGCTTCGGTGATTGACTAATATCGGTTATGCAAGGCCAGCACCCTGTGTACGTATTCTGCTTAATAAATGCTGCATTCAGTACAAACAGGTGACTTTTTCTAAAGAAACACGAACAACAGTCAATACAATCAACTTTAATATTACGAGAGAAATATGTAAACAAAGGACAAGTGTAACATTTCGAAATATCATCACAACTACATTTGCTGTTTAGTCATGTTGCTTTGAACAATACAAGTTAGTAGCGGTAATTTTGAGTAAGTTATACGATTTTTAGTAGAATATGTACATTGTTTATTCATACTACGTATGTACTCCACGGCCGCTCTCCGACATGTGTCAAGCTGTCTGCAGCAGAAATGAGACGGAAAATATTTTGTGGAGCTCACTCATCACTTATATGGCAGAAATAACAAGTGTGACTTTGTATAGAAAAAACAGTACCGTGTGAAGAGTGAACTAGACAATTTGAGAAAAAGTATTTGCCAACTTAAATGTCGGCACTTTGCCAAATTGACCTTGACGGCATATAACAAATAAACATCAATTGTGAATCGAATAGACCTGGGATGGAGGAATGCAGGGAAGGAGGGAGAGAGGGAGAGAAGAAGAGAGGGGAGGACATAAGTAATGAGGAGAGAGGGAGGAAATGAGAGAGGAAGGAATATATATGATGAGGATGAGGAGGCAGGAAATGTGGAAGACAATTTGATTACAGTATATGTATGTGCGCATTGAACTGAAGGAAATTCCGCTATATAAAAATAAAGTTGTTATTACTGGATACATAAAAGTGTTCATGCATCACGGACAGAAGCGAACGATGGCGCCCCCTACCAATCAACTAACTAAATGGGGATCTTATTTAAAAAAACAATGTAATACTTATCAAAACCTTTAGTGAATCATTAAGCAGTACGTTCACATGTGATGATTACTCCATAAGACATCCCATTTGAACTAAAACACTTGGACGTGAGGATCATAGACCCTGGTCTATTGTGTTCATGTACTCTGAAGTGTTGGGACCTTCTGGTGAACCTGAACCCACGTCCAGTATAACCGGGGCTGTTCTCAATTGTTGAAGGGTATGATCATTTACCTATTTTGTTACGACAAGGGTCTTAACTTATTCCGGAAGAGGCAGAACTATTCATTATTGTGCATACATCGAATAGACAGGTAGAGGCGACAGTCGCCTGCTTTGACAACAAATGCATCTTTACTTGCAGCATCAGATCCGTTAGCTTATGATTATGACAGAGAGATGCATATGAACCTTTCAACCTCTCCCGAGTCTACGTCCGTCCTGCTTATTTCACCCCTGTTACACGTGCACCCGTCTCAATCCCTCAAGTTACTTTCTCATCCGTATCATCGTTCACATAATTTCATACAGTAAGCTAGTCTGATGAGTTTATGTTAATTTTATGCATAATTATTTTAAATTGTATATATTTCATGCGATAAATACCTCCTGGCAAGAAACTCATTGAAATAATTGACTTGGTTTGTAAGAAAATTGTCATTATAGTGTCTGGGAACTAGTTACTCCAGGCAGTTCAGATCAATCATCAATCGAAAATATGCTAACAGCTTAGATGCTGCAATTTATACTGTGATTTGAATATTAAACAGTGGGTGCTGTCTCCGACCGGGCCACAATGAATATGTGGTTATGTCTGCTGCACAAGATAAGTGACCACTTATGAAGACACTGATGTATCCTTTTCTGATTAAGTCAAACAATTTGCTCGTCTCTTCTACCTGAAGCTATACGACAACTTTGACAACAATTTGGATGAAGCCAGAGCCCATGCATTCAGTACGACAAAGGCGGACCTCAGGTGCTTTCCTCCGACGGAAGATTCATTTCACTACCATATGCTGCGTGCACTCTCCGAATTCTCTTTTACAAAGCTGCTTAGCAGAATCACCCCAACGTACCCGTCCCTACATAATTTTAGAGATAGATTTGTGGTGAAAATTTGTTTTCAATCGTGATGGACAAACCATCCAGACCTCTAGCGGTGAATGGAATGCAATACTGTACATGTGTCAAGAGCAAATGCACAAAGAGATGCTCATGTGTTGCTGCTGACGTGAACTGGGTGGTTGCCTGCAAGTGTTCAGCTAAACCATACACATGTGCTCGTGTCCTTGTTTCTGAAAATGACGATGTTGAGTAGGGTTGTGTAGCACTGGTCAATAGCAAATAGAGCAGGATGTCAATACATTTCATTTAGTACTATTATTTTGCTATATATGTGCAAATGGAACTTTTATTGAAGCATATGTAATTGTACCAAAATACTCCAATTATAATGAAATGGTAATTCGAAGTTGTTTATAAAGTTCGTTTATACATATACTATTATAAATGTTAGTAATAATTTAATAAAAATGGGAATTTCTTTGTCGGCTAGCTGGACATTCAACATGGCTGACTTAATTCGAGTTATCCATATTATACTCTTATGTACACAATAAAGTAAGTCTCAAGATATATAACTACTTATTTTGGTCCAACATGTAGGATGAAATTGTATTTTAGAGATAGACAGTTTTCACATGTCTGTTTAATACATGACACGAATCAGTTCTTATATATAGCAGTATTCAGAATGTAGTATCGTTCAGCGCGCTTTATATTCCACCCCCTGCAGAACCTTACACTCCACCCCTGGCAGACCTTACACTCCATCCCCTGGTAGACCTTACACTCCACCCCCTGGCAAACCTTACACTCCACCCCTTGGCAGAACTTACACACCACCCCCTAGCAGACCTTTCACTCCACATCCTGGCAGACCTTAAACTCCATCCACTGGGGTATCTTATGCCCCATTGTATATTGACAGGTACTAAGTTATATAGCAGAGTGAACTGGGACAACGAGGTACAACGTATATTGCCCAACTAGAACGCGGACAACCAATTTCAATAAAGCTAAGTGAGGATGTCATGGTGTTTCCCTCAATAAATATTACATTGAAATTATAACCAATGACAACGATATCATGAATGATTTCAACAGGCATTGATGAGACTTACAGTTGATGTAATATATCATGTTGACCAAATCAAATAAAGGAATGGATAACAGGGATCAGAAAGTATTTATATGATGTCATCATGACTGGACACATGAGTAAGGACTAATTAACAATTACTAGATTACCAAAACTTAATGACGTACGATCAATACTATTTTGACTGACGGAAGCATATATGTATTACAAAATATAAAAAAAGTAAAAATAAATGGGTACATGTTAAAAATTACCCATTAGTAAGATCCAGACAATTTTTACGATAGATGCACTGTTCTCACTGTACAACCATTGTGTGGTGCAACATCACTGGTGCACTAACCGTCAATTGTAGAGCGATTTTTTGCAATAAAATGTCATGGTGTTTTGACTGTGTGGTGGGCGTGACATTTATTTGAGTGAGGTGACCAAAACATAAAATGCAAGCCCATTGGTTATTCATCTGATATTGAGTCACATGACATCGCATTTATAAAGGCGTTGCTCATAAAGTAAAGTATGCACTGCAACAACAGCACAAACATACAGACGAGCAATATCCAGGTACGTGAACATTTGACGTTTTAACTGATTCCAATTATATACGTTCGATAACTTCACTTTCATATTTACTTGAACTGAATAGCAGTATGTTTACTATAACAAAGTATGTAGCTGCATTTTTTTTACCATAGTTTCGTTTGCATGCGCCATATTTATATATATATATATATATATATATACACACACACACACACACACACACACACACACACACACACACACACACACATAAAAATAAATAGTGACATATTTCTATTTTCGACATAATATATGCATAACAAGATTACATGCATGTATACACGCGTTCATGCATACATACGTACATATATACATACATATATGCATATATGTATACATACCTACATACATACATATATACATACATACATACATACATAAATACATAAATACACACAAGCATACATACATAAATGCATGCATACATACATATACATTCAAAGACTCACGGACACAAGCACGCTCCCACGTACGCACAAACAAAGCCACGTGCACACGCCAGCACGCACGCACAAACACACGCGCGCACTCACCCTCACACACACGCACGCACGCACACAAACACACATACACACACGCACGCACGCACGCACGCTCGGACGCACGCACGCACGCACGCACGCACACACACACACACACACACACACGATACTAAGTCAATGTTGCTCGTCGTGTTTCGTAGGTGAAAATTGTACAAGTAAAATGGCGAATGTACGTGGACTGCTGTTGTTGAGCCTCGTGTGCTTGCTGCTTTGTCAGGTAAAAGTTGAAAGTATTATTCCATCTGTTTAGAAATATGTAATTATGCACATTTAGTCTAAAGTATATGTGATTGAGTACCTGTTCAGTAGATTTACCAGCTTGATAGGAGGATGTGCTACAACGTGGAATGCCTAATAAATAAATTGCGAGGATCGCAATATAAACTGTGTTCGCCACATGTGCGTATCCCTTGTTCTTAAGCATATACTACATATTTTAGATGAATACATTTTCAACAACGTGCACTGCGAGTGTCTTTGATATCACAGTGTATTTTCATTGTTTAGATGATGTCACTGAGCGAAGCTTGCACTAAAAAGTAAGTGACATAAAAGAAGTGAGCCGATAACCATCAGTCACACTGATAATATATGTGACACTTGCGACATCCCCTCTTTGTCGTCAGCGATCATTAGCGGAACCTGTTATGGTGTCGCATGATCACGTTCATGGTCGTATTGCAACTGCATTAACTGCTGCATTTAATGTCGCATCCGCATATTTCTATACCACCAACACGTTCTCCTCGGTTTGTCTTCTCATATATAATTGCGGTCTGAACAATTGTATTGTTGTTGTTTATTGGTGTCCTGTGTTCTCCTTCAGGTGTAACATGCCTGGGTGCGGCACTTTCTGCTGTAATTATAGGACTGAGTGCCTCAGTACCTGCGAGTGCAAACAAAATGGGATGTATGGATACACCATCACATCTGTACGTACTGCTGAATGAGTAATTAAAGTTGTTGATAAGGATTACATCGTTTTTTATATGGTTAGTAGATTGCTGGGGGCGCCATAGTCCGCCTCTTTCCGTCATATGTGAAATATATTATTTATTATGTGATAATAACTTTATATTTATATAGCGCAATTTCCTTCAGTTCAAATCGCAAATATATATATACTGTACTCACATTGTCTACCACCCTTCCTTCCTTCCCATTCTGCCTCTCTCTTTCTTCCTCTCTCACTCCCTCCTTATCTCATCCCACCCTGTCTACCCCCTCCCTCTCTTCCTCTGTCTCTTCCTATGTTCCTCAATACCAGGTATGGTCGATTCAAAATTGACGTTTATTTGTCATATGCCGATATTGAAAGTTGCCAAATTGGACAAAGTGCTGACATTTAAGTTGGCAAATGATTTTTATCAAATTGTCAAATTCACTCTTCTTTCTTTTATACAAAGTCACACTTTTTATTTCAGCCACAGAAGTGTTGAGTGAGCTCCACAAGATAGATTATGTCTCATGTCTGTCGCAGAAAACATGACAACTGTCTTAGAGCGACCGTGGAGTACATGAAAGCGCCGTGTACTTCGTGCGACCAAACAACGTACAGCTTCTACTAATATCGTATAACTGATTCAAATATACCGTTACTAACTTGTATTATTCTAGCCAATATGACAACACAGGAAAAACAGTTGTGATGATATTTCGAAATGATGCATTTGTCCTTTGTTAACATTATGTTTCTCGTCATATTAAAGTTTCTTTCACTGATTATTGTTCGTGTTTCTTTAGAAGCATTCACCTGTTTGTACTGAATGCAGCACTTAATAAGCAGAACACGTAGACAGGGTGATGGGCCTTCACAACCGACATTAGACTCTCACCGAAGGTACTCCTGACAAATCAGTATTATTTATTGACATTTCTTGTACATTGAACAAAGCGTGTTATTACAATGTGTAGATAACTATTGAACAACGTGTATTATACATGGCAATACATCTTAATAATACAATATTCAGTAACATAAGTTGGATAGCTTAGCGCGGTGCAACATGTCTGTTAGTTGCATTACATCCTTGCATAAAATAAAACCGCTTTTAAAACTATGAAAAACGTTGCAGCTAAAACTCACATACATAATAGTGTAATCAGTTGCTGTGTTAAAACAATTAATGTCTTTATTTATCTCAGTTCCAAAACGTCCTACTCTAGAGTTAGTGAGTCAGCGATACATTTGTTTCCATTTTATGCTTGGGATATGATCTAGAAACCAGAGAGAAAGGGCAAGCGACTGTAACTTCAGAAAGACAAAGATAGTGTTGGGTGAACGAAATTGCCCAAGTCTCGAAACGGTAATTGGAGGTTTCGAAATTCCGTACCTTCGACCGAATGTCCAATGCACTACCACATAGACACCGCACAATTTAATTAATGAAGATACCTATTGTAACTAAAGAGTATTTAGCATTACATTTATATTATGTGCAGTACATATATTGAGTTAATATCAATATCATTCATAACATCATATCAGTAGTACATTGACAAGTTTCGAGCTCAAATGAAGTTCGTCTTGACACCGTCTTCTGCGTCGTATTAAGAGTACTGGTCAAGCGTCTTAGGAACATCAACAATAACATCAAAGGTGAAACCATTGAGGCAAAAGGTCAAATTAATTAGATCAAATGTCAAACAACGAGGTCAAATTAATTAGGTCAGATTTCGTGTTTTGGGTAGAATCGTGTTATAAACAAGTGCGCCGGTGGGCATGCTCAATCGACGAAATAGCACGCGGTGGAAGTATTCGTTCACCTGCATCGTTGCCAGCCCGAAACGGTGAGGTAAGACCACTTTCTTTACACGACCACTTCACTATGCGTCCTCGACGATAGAATCGCCACCCGAAAAACTGTCATGGGAATTTCACTTGAAAAGTTAATTAATTAAATTATAATTAACTCAGAGATTTTCCAATTAAATTATATTAAATTAACCTCACACATTTATCAGGTCAATTACATTAAATTAGATTAACCTCCAAAATTCTTCAATTAAATTAAATTAACAATTAACTTTATATAAATTAACCATTAACAATTATATTATCTTTTTGGTAGAAATGCACGTACGCAACGCTTATGGAAACATTACCAAACTTGAACTTCGAAGAAGGCTTACCGAACGCATCACCGTTCGACCCAAATACGAAGAACTTCGTGGTCAAAGTCGACCTCATGGCGGAAGCGGACGGTAGGTTCGCAACTTGTTCTCTAAAAAGAGACATAACGCCGACACATCCGTCCTCTACTTTGTACAGTTCATGTTCCCAAAACAAGGAGAGTCGCACCATCAGTATGAAATCGCCATATATGATGCTGTTCAGGAACCCGCTTAATAGCCAGAGAGATGTATCCAGGTCGCGTGAAATTCGTGCAAAAGTCGTTCAAAGACGCGACGTCGGATCCGTACGGCTATCTGTTGATCGATCTGAAACAGGAAACATGGGAAGACCTGCGACTGCGCACAACCATCTTTCCGGACGACGCCGTTCAGTACATCTACCTGATAAGGACATAAACAAACAGCCGAGCCACTCGAGTCGGCATTTACGAGATGTCGGAGTGCATGGAAACACAAATGTTGTGTCTGCAGTTGCTCGAGAGAAAGAAGAACGCGAAATTGAAGAAAGCCATCATCGCCAACGCCGACGTCGATTTGATCCGTAGCATCGACAAGTGCGCGCATAGCATTCTATAAGTGAACTTTCGATTGACCCGAGGCAGAAGGTAAAGCTACGACGGTACAGAAAGCAACTCAGAGCATAGACGAATAAAGGAACGGGTGAGGCGTGTCAAAGAGCGATCATACAAACCGGTGTTTTCCTACCGGCATTGCTGGCTCCGTTAGCGACTTCGGTCATTCTAGTGTTTCTCCGAAGTTTGCTACAGTAGATGGAGCACACCAGGAAAATGGGCTTGGTGGAACCGTGGCTGCTGTAGGTCCTCCTACCGCAACCGCATTCAGATTCGGTCGGAAACATCATTCGAAGTCTCGACGACGAAATGAAAGCGATCATCACTCGAATGGATTTACAAGACCGGGAGAAGTTAACGCTGTACAATCAGCTCTTAAGTCGCTACAACGATATGAACGATATACGCGCGTAACAACCGACACGAGTGAAAGACGGGACGACGAAAAACGACGTGCCGGGAGAGAAGCAGAGGAAACGGAAGCGGCGGGTTCGGCAGCTGTATCACCCAATAACATCGACTGGACGATGAAAATATTCTAGTGGCGGCCGCGATACTGTTACTCGTACCGCGGGAAGTTTGATTTCGAATGTTACATCGATAATGATCAACTCCCGCATAATAGCTAAAACGTCCAATGGGTAGCCAGACACGAACTGCTGAGCGTGAGCGTGTCGTCGAACGTGCCGGGGCACGAGCAAGCAGGCTGTTTCGTCACCGACGGAGACTCGTAAAGCTTAGCTACCCGTATGATGAGAGCGCTAGAGTCAATGAGCGAGACAGCGTAGGTCATTTTGAGAAATTCGTACCGAAGATGTGCTGGATGGATTTGTGGCATTGTAGACTGCGTGGGATGAAAAGATGCTCTCCGTCGTATCGATCAGGAGGTCGTAGACGGCGTTCCTACTTCTGTCTATTTCCAGCACCGTTTCGAATTCCCCGTAGACGACGATGTTCTGCGTCCGCTGAGGCGCTGCAGCGAAATGCACCTGGATTCTTAGGTTGTACCAGGTTGAATTGCGATCCGTCACACGCAATGGGGTCAGATCGAACAGGGTGTACCCGTTGCCGAAGTCACCCCGCGTCAGGTCGTTGCCTTCATCCTGGAAAGGCTTTTCAATCGCCCATAACTTTGCGCATAGTCGCGGTGGAGAAATGCGGTTGGAGTTATTTGGCCGGGTTCGGTCGACCGTCCACGTACAACATCAGAAAGTGTATGTCGTTGCTTTGCGTGGAACAGGGTTTTGTTGTAGGTGCCGTTGTAAGCGTCGTTGTCGATGCAACACAACACAACTCGTTTCGACCGGGTGCCGAGGTACAGGTTGTCGTCCGTATGAGACATGTCATGACGCCTTGCGGTATCGAGTACACCTTACAGACGACGCGACGCAGCGGGTACTTGACCTTCCCCTTTTCGAGCGCGGCTGCATGGCCCAGCTGAACGGTCAGATTCAATGTGGCCTTTCTCGCGAACACGGCGGCCTCGATGATGTTTATTTTATAACCGGGATCGTTGCCACTTGCCACCAGCGCGAAAGCGTTCTTATTTCGTTCTAGACGGATCTTCACATTGACGTAGTTGAGCATGTAACGCGTGCGGTTACCCTTTATTCTTGACGAGCGCGCAGGCGTCGATCCAACTGTTGAAAGAAAAGGGGTAGCCGCACTAGGACACCAGCAATCGCGTCTTCTTCTCCACTATCCGTCGCTTCTGCACCGATTCAACGCGCTACAGTTTATCTTTCGAGTCGGATATTTGTTATAGTTCTGGTCCGGCACACGGGTGTAAGGAAGCGGGAACTGCATGTATCGTGAAGACCTCCTTGCTCCAATTTGCCATGTACCCCTTCTCGAACCATCGCCTCGCCTTGCTCATACGCACGATATCATCAACCTTGACCTTTACCACACCCTTGCCGTCGTGACCGTACAAGCGCTGCCATAGAACCTCCTGGTTCGCGGCGTTCATTCGCGACGGTGCCATGCCTATACTGCGATGATAGGTGTTGTTGTACGACGGCACAAAATCTTTGATGTACCGCATGTGCGTTGATGTACCGCACCGTCTGATATTTGGTAGAGAACTAGCGCGGCTTCAGCGAGCGATTGAACCGCTCGAAGATGCTCGCCTTTGTCTCCTCGTTGTGAGACGAGAAATGATGGAAGCTGTGCTCCTTCAACAACGCTTGCACAGATCAGTTGAATAATTTCAGTTCTTTGAAGGTTTGCATCGTCATACGCACGATACCCTTCAACAGGTCTTTAAACGCCTTAACGATCGACGACGGTTCGAAAATCTACGAGGTCAGCCTGCCACTGCTGATGTTGACCTCCCAACACGACGCAGCGGCGCGTGAAACGACTTCTCACCGGTTTATGAAGCGCGTACGCGTCTAATTCTGTCAACCATTTATTTACGACGTTCACGTGAATTTGCGCGACACGCCTCAACGCGTCGGGACCGCCGTGAATCCCAACGCGTTTCGAAGTGAAGTAGATGCCTTTTAACACCTCGTCGTCCGGTCGCGTCGTATTGGTGTCGATACGTGCCACCCCGGCTACACATCCTTCGCACCAGGACACCAATTAATTAATGCATTGTCTACCGACGAAAGCGGAGATATACAGTACCATAAACAACACCAATGACAAACCTACTATGGTGGTCGTCGTTCGGTATCCTAGTGGTGGCATGGTGAAGTGTTGCTTCGCCGATGTGTGCAACTTTTTAATAGAAGGCCTAGCGGCGGTGTTTGTGGTTTTGATGGTTGTGGTGGTTGTGATGGTGGTGGTGGTTGTGGTGGAGGTGGTGGTGGTGGTGGTGGTGGTGGTGGCGGCGGCGGCGGCGGCGGTGGTGGTGGTGGTGGTGGTGGTGGTGGCTGGCGGTAAGTGCGAATCATTATGATGATAGTCTATACGTGCTCGACACAACATTTTCTACTATCACGTCTATGATATATTGCTGCATCGTTGCGACGTGTGCGACTCTTTAATAGACATTCCAACGGAACGGTATTGACGATTAGCGATGGCGGCTGCTGCTCGTTCTTTTGGCGGGTCGACGTGACTGGTCCGCTAGATGCATGTACTGCCACCGATCGGGGTTGCCGACCCGTCGACACAGGCTTCTTTCTTTTTCTCAAAACATCGTGCTATGTTGATTCCGGTCACTGCTATGCAATCGCATAAGAATTCGTCTCGATCATTCCATTCAGCATTGGTGTCTGCTTTAAGTCAGTCCACCAATCACTTGGCTTTCTTTCTCAGGGTGTTCGGGATACTGTCCGCGATGTCGGTTTGTACACGATCTACAACTGCCGACCCCGCCGCTTCCGTTTCCGCTGCTTCTCCCACGGCACGATCTTATTTACGTTGGCCCGTCGTTCACCAAGGTCATTCGTATCGGTTGTTGCGCGCGTATATTGTTGATGTCATTGTAGCGACTCAAGAGCTGATCGTACAGTGTTACCTTCTCCCGGTCTTGCAAATTCGTTCGAGTGATGATCGCTTACATTTCGTCGTCAAAATTCCGCGTGATGTTTCCCACTTTATATAAAGGCGGTTGCGGTCGGAGTACATCCAACAGCCGCGTGTCCACCAAGACCGTTTTCCTTGTGTTGCATCTACTGTAGCAACTTGTGGAGCAACGGGAGAAGTACCGAAGTTGCAAACGGATCTAGAAATGCCGATAGGAAAAATATGATGCTTACTTGATACAACCCAGATTTATTCGAACACTTGCAGGTATCGATATACTTAGACCATTTATGACAGCAGAAAGCCAGGCACCTAGGCATTTGACACCTGAATGAGAACACAATACACGAGTAAACAACAATGCTACAATTGTTCAGACCGCAGTTATATATGCGTGGACAAAACGAGGATTACGTGTTTGTGGTATAGACATATATGGATGCAATAATATTCCCATAATTTACCCGAAATATGACCACAAACGTGACAGTGCGACACCATAACAGGTTTCTTGAATGATCGCTAACAACAAAGAGGGGGTGTCGTAAGAGTCACATATATTATCTGTGTGACTTATGCTTATCGGCTCACTTCGTTTATGTCACTTACTTCGTTCTAATGCAAGCTTCCCCCAGTGACACCATCATTACTTTGTTCCACGTTGTCCACTCTGCTGTACAAAAGAGTACCTGACAATATATAGTGGAGAAGTCAAGTTTGTGCTCGAAGGAACAAATCTGCCAGGGTGTGGAGTGTAAGGTCTTCCAGGGGGTGGCATATAAGGTCTTCCAGGGGGTGGAGTGTAAGGTCTTCCAAGGGGAGGAGTGTAAGGTTTTCCAGGGGGTGGAATGTAAGGCCTGCCGGGGGTACATTGTAAAGCCCTTTGAACGTGTCTAAATACTGCGCTATATATGAACTGATTTGTGCTATGTATTAAACCAATATCATAGTAATTTCGTATTAAAATACAATTTCATTTTCACACATAATGTGAAAAGTTACGTTAACATTAAATATATATAAGCAAATTGCGCACAATTCCAATGTAAAACAGTTCGTTAATTGGCATGATCGTGGAAACACCTATTTAAAATGTCTTCTTCAGTAAGAACCTTAATTGAGGTTACGCACGTACTCGCTGTTTTTCTGTCATTGTGAACGGTGACTTGTGTGGGAAGCCGCAGCGGTTGTTGTGACATTTTGATGGATGTATGTGTTTACATGGAACGGTCACTGCAGTTCGTGTTATGTAATTTAGACCATGTACAGCATCGTTTAAATAACATTATATTCTACAGTATGTCCATCTCAACTAAGACGTTGTTTGTGAGAAATATGGTGCAAATTAGGTTTATTATTTGAATGAAGCAAACTACAACGCGTATCGCTTAACGAAATCACGGATCACACAATCAGTCGTTTAATATAACCAAAATAGCTGGGACAGAACCACTTCCTATTGGCGTTGTGTTAAAAGGCACACCTTAACACGTTTGCTTTACGCCCGGGCTTATTAGATTCAGATACGCGAAACATTTGGATTATTATCTTTGTAGCACGAAATAACACGTGTTGTATATGAAAAAAAACTATGTTTTTTTAAAATCTTGGTCAATGTTAATAATGAGAAAAAAACGACACATTGTTCAGGTAAAACGTTACATATACTGAAATATTATTGATGTTAGTTATCGCTACGCAGCCTAGTCATCGCGATATTTATGTAACTACGTTGCGATTTTCTTCTTAATAAATAATTTCTTGGTCGATAAAACCAATTAAATAAAATGTCGCAGCTCCTCAATTCGTTATTTTCACTAGCCTCATTTCAAATTATTTAAAAATAAAAAATTAAACCTAGTATCCACAATAACACGTCAGCTCGTTTGTGCAACTTTTGTATGCTTATTTGGGGGCAATGATCGGACAAACTATTACATTACTGAATGAATCTGATACATTTGACCCATTGAGAAATGTCGTAACTACGTCATGTGATTGGCTAGAGTATGGAATTGACGTCCATAATCGACATCGTGATTGACCCGCACAGAGATTATCATGTCGGATATACACTATGTTTAACTTTATCAGATCTAACGACTAAAGTAACCTATGTTGATGATGTCAAAAAAGCATTTTTAATCGACTGCGGATGTAACATTAACTGCTCACAATACACAGTTGAACATGTATGATGTATATATGTATGATGTATATATGTACGATGTATATATGTATGATGTATATATATATATATATATATATATATATACATCATACATATATATATATATATATATATATATATATATATATATATATATATATATATATATATATATATATATATATATATATATATATATACATCATACATATATATATATATATATATATATATATATATATATATATATATATATATATATATATATACATCATACATATATATATATATATATATATATATATATATATATATATATATATATATATATACATACACACATATATATATATATATATATATAAATATATATATATATATATATATATGCCAATACAAGCGACTTTTCCCTATATTCCATTTGCACCCACATAGCACAATAATAGTATTAAATGAAATGAATTGACATCCTGCTCTATTTGCTATTGATCAGTGTTACACAACCTCAACATCGTAATGTTCAGAAACAAGGACACGAGCACATGTGTATGGTTTAGCTGAACACTTGCAGGCAACCACCCAGTTCTCGTCAGCAGCAACACTTGAGCGTCTCTTTGTGCATTTCCTCTTGACACATGTACAGTATTGTTTCCATTCGCCGCTAGAGGTATGGATGGTGTGTCCATCACGATTGAAACAAGATTTTCACCACAAATCTTTTCTAAAATTATGTAGGGGCGGGTATGTTGGGGTGATTCTGATGAGCAGCTTTGTAAATGAGAATTCGGAGAGAGCACGCAGCATAAGGTAGTGAAATGAATCTTCCGTCGGAGGAAAGCACCTGAGGTCCGCCTTTGTCGTACTGAATGCATGGGCTCTGGCTTCATTCAAATTGGTGTCAAAGTTGCCTTATAGCTTCAGGTAGAAGAGACGAGCAAATTGTTTGACTCCATCAGAAAAGGATACATCAATGTCTTCATAAGTGGTTACTACGGTTATATATTGTGCACCAGACATAACTACCTTTTCATTATCGCCAGGTCGGAGAAAGCACGCACTGTTTAATATTCAAATCACAGTATAAATTGCAGCATCTAAGCTGTTAGCATACTTTCGGTTGATAATTAATCTGAACTGCCTGGAGTAACTAGTTCCCAGACCCTATAACGACAATTTTCTTACAAACCAAGTCAATTATTTCAATGAGTTTATTACCTGGAGGTATTTATCGCATGAACAATATACAATTTAAAATAATGTTGCATACAATGCAGCAATTACACTGCAATCACTGCTTAGTATCTCAATACCAGTTGTTGTCTAAACTGCAGCATTTAAGCTTTTAAGTTAGTTTATGTTGGTGATTCATCAAAACTTACTGTATCAACCTAATTATACATAAAAGTCAGATACGGATAACAACATACTTTTTCAGGCCACTGTAAACATATGTAAACGATTACGTTATAATGCAGATGGATATTGTTTGGACATTTCCACCGTAGTTCATCGTTCATCAGATTAAACACTCCACCGTTTCCAGTACTGTCCCCTCCGATGAAGGGACGCCTGTTATGTAGGGATACCTATGGATGGATACATACGTGACTGCACGATACAGTAACTACTGTGTTAGTTATCAATGTTAACAAGTAGCCATCCCTCCCTACCACTTGCGTTGGACAACATTTGTGTTGGACATCTGCAGTGATTAATATGCAGTGTTGGTATGTTACAGACACGTGTCGTAGAGCGGCCGTGGAGTATATGAAAGCGCTATGTACTTAGAAACAACGTACATATTCTACTAAAAATCGTATAACTTATTCAAAAATACCGCTACTAACTTGTATTATTCAAAGCAACATGACTAAACAGCAAATGTAGTTGTAATGATATTTCGAAATGTTACACTTGTCCTTTGTTTACATATTTATATCGTGATATTAAAGTTGATTGTATTGACTGTTGTTCGTGTTTCTTTAGAAACAGTAACATGTTTGTACAGAATGCAGCATTTACTTTTATTGCCATGTGTAGTTTATAATAGTACAACATATATGATCCATGGCAGTACATCTTAATAATACATTGTTTAGTAATTTAAGCTGGATAACCTAGCGCGGTTCTACATGGCTGTATGTTACATTACATCCTTGCAAGAAATAAAAACGCTTTTAAGACTACGAAAAACATTGTAATTAAAGTCAAATACATAATAGTGTAATCAGTTTCTGTGTTAGAGCAATTGATGTAGTTATTTAGTTCAGTTCCAAAATATCCTACTCTAGAGTTAGTGAGTCCACCATTTATCTGCATGGGATATGACATATACACCATGTAGAAAGGACGAGTGGGTTTTGCTATATATATTGTCACGTACCTGGATATTGTTTGTCTATATGTTGCTCAGTGAATAATTTACTTTGAACGCAACGCCTTTATAAATGCGATGTCACGTGACTCAATATCCGATGAATAACAAATGGGCTTCCATTTTGTGCTTTGGTCACCTCACTTAAATAACTGTCATGCCCAACACATTAAGTCGAAACACCATGACACATTGAAATAAGTCGCTGTATAATTGACGGTCATTGCACCACGGATGTTGCACCATACGTTGGTTGTACATTGAGAATAGTGCATCTATCGTAAAAATTGTCTGGAGCTTACTAGTGGGAAATTTCTAACATATGTTCCCATTTATTTTTACTTGTTTAGTATTTTCTAATACATACATGCTTCCGTCAGTCAAAATAGTATTAATCATACCTCATTTAGTTTTGGACCACTAGTAATGGTTAATTAGTCCTTACTCATGTGTCCAGTCATGATGAACTCATATAAATACTCTATGACACCTCTCTTCCATTCCTTTATTTGATTTGGTCAACATGATATATGCATCTACTTAAGTCTCATCAATGCATGTTGATAACATTCGTGATATCATTGTCATTGGTTATAATTTCAAAATCATATTTATTGAGGGAAACACCATAAAATCCCTTCTTTGCTTTACTGAAAGTGGTTGTCCGCGTTCTAACTGGGTAATTTACTTTCCTCCACGTTGTCCCAGTTCACTCTGCTGTATAAACGTGTACATGGCAATATACCGTGGTGTATCTAATACATATCGCGTAGTATCTTCAGCGTGGCTGATTACTTCCCCGAGAAATCGAGTTGATGCTTAAGGAACATGTCTGCCAGGGGGTGGAGTTTAAAGCCCTTTGGACGTTCCTACATACTGCGCTATATAAGAACTGATTTGTGTGATGTAACGTTAACATTAAAAGCTATATCAGCAAATTGCGCATAATGCCAAAATAAACCAGTTCATTAATTGGCATAATCTTGGAAACACCTGTTTAAAATGTCGCCTTCAGTAAGAACCTTAATTGAGTTTGCCTACGTATTCGCTGTGTTTCGGTCTTTGTGAACGGTGACTTGGTTGGTACGCAGCGGCGGCGGTTGATGTGGCATTTTGGTGGATGCTTGTGTTTACAAGGAACGGCCAATGCAGTTCGTTGTATGTAATTTAGTTCATGTACAGCATCGTTTAAAGTAACATTATATGTTACAATATTGCCATCTCCCAAAAAAAAATTTGCCGGAAATATGGTGCAAATTAACTTTGTTATTTGAATGAACCAAACTACAGCGCACTCCGCTTAACGAAATCAGGGATTACACAATCAGCGTTTTAACATAATCAAAATGGGCGTGGCATAATCATTTCCTATTGACGTTGTGTTAAACTGCACAACTTAACACTTTTGCTTAATGTCCGGGCTTAGTAGATTCAGATACACGAAATATATGAATGTGTGTCTTTGTAGCACGAAATGACAGGTGTTGTATCTGAAAAAAACTATGACTTTATGGCTATAGGTCAATGTTAGTGATGATAACAAAACGACACATTGTTCAGGTAAAACGGTAAAACGTTACATAAACTTAAATATTATTGATTTTAGTCGTCCCCAAAGCAGACAAGTCCTCGCGAAATTTATGTAGCTATTTTGCGATTTTCTTCTTAATAAAATAATTTGTTAGTCGAAAGTACCAATTACATAAAATGTCGCAAATCCTCAATTCTTTATTTTTGCTAGCCTCATGTCAATTTCTTTTTACGAAAAATCAAATCTAGTATCCACATCAACATGCCAGCACGTTTGTGTAACATTTGTATGCATTTTATTGTGAAATCATCAGACAAACTATTAAATTACTGAATGTTTGGGGTAGAATTAGTTGAAGTGCTAATAGGTGAACATTATTAACTGTATCATGTGATCGGCTAGTGTATGATAGTCACAACCATAATCGGCACATCGACCCGCGTATAATTTATAATTTTGGATATTCACTATGTTGAACCTTACAAAATCTAACGACTAAAGTAACTTATTGTGCTGACTTAAATAAAATGCAATAATAAATCGACTGCGGATGTTATATAAACTATTCACACACTACACAGTTGGACATCGAAGAACAACAGTTTTATTAATGACGTGAAAATGTTATATAACATACACATGTAAAGAAGTAGCTAATTTACTTGCAATCAGATTGGTTAGAAAACGGTTATTATATAGTGAATTTAAACAAAACTAAGTTTACCATCAAATAATAATGTTATATTTTAATAAAGTTATACTCATGCGACACCAATTATTATTATTAGTTGAAGTGAAAAGGAAACTGAAAGAATTTAAAACAAAAGTGACGAATTTGAGCCATGGTGGAATTTCGTAACTGCATCATGTGATCGGCTAGAGTAGGGAAGTGACGTCCATAATCGACATAGGGATTGACCCGCAATGAGTTTACAATTTTGGATATCCACTATTTTGAACTTTACCAGATCTAACGACTAAAGTAACTTATTTTGACGACTTGAGAAAAAATACATTTTTAATCGATTGCGGATGGCACATAAACTATTCACACACTGCACATTTGGATATGACTTTCCCCTATACTTGTCGACACTTGTTTGTCGAGACTAATACATCGGTCCATTTTCTACAATTTACATGTTCGTCGGAATCATATGATTAGTACGTCGCAACGTTCTGAAACTGGACAATGTATTTCCCCATTCGTGTTACTTCAAAAGCGACAAAGAAGTGGGCAACTCGGTCTGTCTAATTGATATTACATGCTGACTAAAACTTCATGAAACATGATCTTAACTGCAGACAGTTGCCAACACAAGGTTGGTTTTAAGAGTCAGTGTTCGTTGTGAACAAACGGGACACATGGTTGTTACTGTGAAAAATGTTAAACCTTTTTTGTTCACTAAATGTGAACGAGTTTGGAAAGTAGTACCACCCATAAGTAACAGGAGAGCCTGGTTCGAATCTTGGATGGATTGACATGTTGTGGCACATTGTTTTCACTAATATGCACTGGATTGAATTGGTGTTTATTATCCCAACATAGACTGGCAAAATTGTTTCACACCCTCAGATAATACTAATAGCCCAGACTATACATTTAAAGAAGGCATGATACATAATTTTCTGTTCCAACACGTCACACTCCCACAAGGGGGCGATTAGGAAATCAATCGAACACTCTTGATTTAGAGTTTCAGCAAATGAAAAAGGTATGGTAGTTCATGCAATGTACGAACACCTACTTGGTAACAGTTGGACATGTACTTGGTAACAGTGATCGCTCTGTTATTATTACATTTAGGTGTTATGTACTTGGTAACAGTGATCGCTCTGTTCTAATTATTACATTTAGGTGTTATGCAGAAATAGCAAATCATACACGACTTAAATATTATTACGACCAAGGGAATGTTAAAGGTATGAAAGCTAATAGACCACACAGAATGGGGCGATATATGTGGCACTATGAACGACAAAAAAACATATATTAAAACATAGAGGATCAATTCATCCCTCATCGACTAATGAGTAATATTAACATACATGAATTGAAAGTTCCCTAATAAGGAATCGGTAAAGAAAAATAAGAAGAAACACACTTAATGGAAGCGTTATATGGAGAAAAAAAAGGAAATACTATACTGCATATTGTAGGGCTATGAATCAGTGCCGTAAAATAACAAGGATGATACATAAGGAATTTGTGATGAAGCTACCAAAAGAGGCTAAGTCAAATTATTAACCAGTATGGAAGTATATGAACCCAAACCAAGAATCGGGAAGGTGTTTCATGTCTGAACATAAACCTAATGATCCTAAATCTAGACTCACATACTCTGATAGGGAAAAGGCAAATGTCTTATGAAAAACATGTTCAATGTGTAATTTTTTTTACTATATAGACATATTGTGACGTCTCTCATATTCCATCAGTGGAGTTAAACCACAGCATGGCTATTGTTGAGGAAAATGGTAAATAGAAGTTGTTAATCTTAAAGTGTGTAAATCAGTAGAACCAGACAGTGTTCACCCTATGTTGTTGAAAGAATTGTATAATAATTTATGCAAACCACTAGCTAGGCTATTTAATAATTCACTTGATGTGGTTGAACTACCAAAGAAATGGAAACAGGGAAGTATCTTTGCTATATTTAAAAAAGATAGTCGTAAAAAGGCAAACATATATAGACCATTCAGTCTTACAATTATACTATGCAAATGCATGGAACATGCATGTCAAAGAATATATTGCTAGCCATATGATGAAAAGTTTACTTTTCTGTACCCAACAATTTGGCTTCATTAAAAGTCGTTCTTCTGTACTCCAATTGTTAAATGTTATGGAGTCATGACCAAAGCATTAGATAGAGAGAATCTATAGACTTTATGAAAGCTTCTATGACCGGGTACAACAGCTATGTGTAAATTTCACAAACTCTGAGTGGGCAATTGTTACAATCGGAATTCCACAGGGTAGTGCTTTAGTAGTAGTGCTTTAGTACATATCCTATTTGTTTTATATATACATGATCTTCCGAAGAATATAGTTTCGGATGTGATTTTTTTTAGATGATACCAGGGCTTTTAAAAAGATTAATAGTCCAGATGACCATCATACACTACAGGATGATGTAGATTGCCTAACATATTGGTCAAGTCAATGGTTACGTAGATTTCACCCAGACAAATGCGAGTTGATGTACTTAGGAAAACAGTACATCAGGATTATATTTGATTTTCCTTTTCATGTTCCTAAGACGCTTGACCAATACTCTTAAGACGATGCCGAAGACGGTGCCAAGACGATCTTCATTTGAGCTCGAAACTTATCAATATACTAATGAGATGATGTTATAAATTGCGCGGTGTCTATGTGGTAGTGCACAGGACATTCGGTTGATGGGACGGAATTTCGAAACATGCCATTGCTGTTTCGAGATGTGGGCAATTTCGTTCACCCAGCAATGTTTTTGTCTTTCTGAAGATACAGTTGCTGGTCCTTTCTACCTGGTTTCTATATCATATCCCATGCAGAAAAATGGAAACAAATATATCGCGGACTCAATAACCTTTTATAACTGAAATAACTAAATGCATAAATTGTTTTAACACAGAACACTATTATGTATGTGACTTTTAGCTGCAAAATTATTTAATAGTTTTAAAAGCGTTAGGCTATCCAGCTAATGTTATTAAATATTGTATTATTAAGATGTATTGCCATGGATCATGCATGTTGTTCAATAGTAAACTACACATGGTAATAAAACGCTTTGCAACAATATACAAGTAATGTCAACAAACAATGCTAGTTTGTCAGGAGAACCTTCAGTGAGAGTCTAATGTCGGTGAGAAGGCCCAGCACGCTATGTGCGCATTCTGCTTACTAAGTGCTGCATTCAATTCAAACAGGTGTATGCTTCTAAAGAAACCCGAACAATAGTCACTGAAAGAACCTTTAATATGACGATAAACATATGTTAACAAAGAACAAATGTATCATTTCAAAATATCATCGCAACTGTTTTTCCTCTGTAGGCATATTGGCTAGAATAATACAAGTTAGTAGCGGTATCTTTGAGTAAGTTACGGGATATTAGTAGAAGCTGTACGTTGTTTGGTCGTACGAAGTACACGGCGCTTTCATGTACTCCACGGTCGCTCTAAGGCAGGTTTCATGCTGCGTGCGGCAGACTTGAGAAGGAGTATCTCTGCTGGAGATCACTCAACACTTCTTTGGCTGAAATAAAATGTGTGACTTTGTAAAACAATACCGTACGAAGAGAGTGAATTTGACAATTTGATTAATAGTATTTGCTAAATTATATTTCGGCACTTTGCCCAATTTGGCAACTTTCAATATCGGCATATGACAAATAAACGTCAATTGTGAATTGACTAGATCTGGTATTGAGGAACAGAAGAAGGGACACAGGAAGAGAGGGAGGGAGTCAGGGCGGGATGAGAGAGGGGGAGGGAGTGAGAGAGGAAGGAAGAGAGAGGAGGAGGTGAAGGAAGGAAGGAAGGGTGGGATACAATGTGAATAAAGTATATGTATTTGCGCATTTAGCTGAAGGAAATTGCGCTATATAAATACAAAATTACTATGACATAATAAATAATACAATTCATATATGACGAACAAAGGCGGACTATGGGGTCCCCTATCAATCAACTAACCATAGACATCGATCCACCCCAACCACACCTGCAGGCAAAGAGGCAGCTAGCCGCAGTAGGACAGCAGAAAGTTTTGCACCCAGGGACGTTACACCTGAAGGAGAACAAAATACACCAATAAACAACAACAATACAATTATTCAGACAGCAATTATATATGCGTGGGCAAAACGAGGAGAACGTGTTTGTGGTATAGAAATATGAGGATGCGATATTAAATGCAGGCAGTTAATATGATATTCCCATAATTTACCCGAAGTAATTACAATATGACCACCAACGTGATCATGCGACACCATAACAGGTTCCGTTAATGATCGCTGACGACAAAGATGGGGTGCTGCAAGTGTCACATATATTTTGTGATGCTTATCGGCTCACTACGTTTATGTCACTTACTTCTTTTTAGTGCAGGCTTCACTCAATGACGTCATCTAAACAATGAAAATACACTGTGATATTATACGCACTCGCAGTGCACGTTACTGAAAATATATTCATCTAAAATATGTAGTGTATGCTTAA
Source organism: Lamellibrachia columna (assembly GCA_963662155.1). NCBI lineage: Eukaryota > Metazoa > Annelida > Polychaeta > Sabellida > Siboglinidae > Lamellibrachia > Lamellibrachia columna. Next base: position 42,784,111 of record OY759270.1, read on the forward strand.
GAACAAAGGATACGCTCATGTGGCGAACACTGGTTATACTGCGATCCTCGCAAATGCTTTACTAGGCATTCCATAATGTAGCACATTCTCCTAACAAGCTGGGAAATCTACTGAACATGTACTGAAACAAGTATACTTTAAAATAAATGTGCAAAATTACATATTTCTAAACATATGGAATGATACTTTCAACATTACCTGACACAGCAGCAAACACACGAGGCTCAACACCAGCAGTCCACGTACATTCGCCATTTAACTTTTTCAATTGTCACCTACGAAACAAGACGAACAACATTGAGTTAATATCGTGTGTGTGTGTGTGTGTGTGTGTGTGTGTGTGTGTGTGTGTGTGTGTGTGTGTGTGTGTGTGAGTGTGAGTGTGCGTGTGCGTGTGTGTGCGTGAGTGTGTATGTGCGTGCGTGCGTACGTGCGTGCATGGGTGTGTGTGTTAGCGTTCGTGCGTGCGTGTGTTTTGTGTGCGTTCGTGCGTGTGCGCGTGACTGTGTTTGTGCGTACGTGGGAGCGTTCTTACGTCCGTGAGCCTTTGAATGCTTGTGTATGTATGCATGTATGTGTGTATGTATGTATGTATGTATGTATGTATGTATGTATGTATGTATGTATGTATGCATGTATGTATGTATGTATGCATGTATGCATGCATGTATGCATGTGGGCATGTATGCACGTATGCACGTATGCACGTATGCATGTATGTATATATGTATGTATGAACGCGTGCATACATGCATGTACGATTTTTATGCATACATATGTTTCTTAAATAAAGACATATTACTATTTACCTTCATGTGTGTGTCTATATATATATATATATATATATATATATATATATATATATATATATATATGTATATATATATATATATATATTATTATATATATTATTATATATATTATATATATTATATATATATATAATTATATATATATATATATATATATATATATATATATATATATATATATATACATATATATATATATATATATATATATATATATATATATATATATATTATAAGTATTTCTATTAACATCTTCTTGTTTTACCCGGTAATGTGAAACGGCATCTGTAAATATGTCTACTTAGAACAGCGTCTATATATAATACATCACTTTGAGCTATGCGAGTTTTCAATGCACCCATTTTTATATACTTTTTATGCAGGGATTGGTTTCACGATGCGTTCTTAAGAATGAACTGAAGCAGACTTTTGACTTATATTACGCATATCGTAGACACTACATATCTGCCGACTACCCTTCGTACAACATTTCCTCAAACCCGCGAAAAATTTGGAGAAAAATATTATGCCGTATGCAAACGAAGCTGTGGGGAAAAATAACGCAGCCTCAAACAATGCTATATTATACATGCTGCTATGTAGTTCAAGAAAATGCGAAAGTTTACTTGTATGGCAACGTGAGGCTATCGAACGTATACAATTGGAATCAGTTAGAAAAGTTCCTATTATATTGATACATACAGTCCTACAGTAATACTATGGATGAACAAACTCAACATTGTGAATGTGTTTTGAAACAAGATAATGTAAGAAAAAACAATATTTCGCTATACCATTGAAATTAGTTAAAACGTCAAATTGTCACGTACCTGGGTATTGCTCGTCTGTATGTTTGTGCTGTTTCGCAGTTAATATTTTACTTTGCGCGCAACGCCTTTATAAATGCGATGTCACGTGACTCCATATCAGATGACTAACCAATGGGCTTGCATTTTGTGTTTTGATCACCTCACTCAAAAAACTGTCACGCCCACCACATTAAGTCGAAACACCATGACACATTATTGCAATAAGTCGGTCTACAATTGAAGGATATTGCACCAAGGATGTTGCACCACACGTTGGTTGTACATTGAGAACAATGCAACTAGAAAGTTTAGAAAGGTTAATACTGATGGTGATAAACAACATTTACAAAACGATCTAGACAGAATAGTGAAATGGTCTAAGAAATGGCAGATGTTTTTATATTTTGGGAAATGTAAATGCCTACATACAGGTCATGGGAACTTGAATGTAAACTATAAAATGGGATATACTGTTCTGGGTACTACTGTAAAATAAAAGGACTTAGGAGTTACAATAAACGATGATATGAAAGTTTCAGAGCAGTGTGGTATTCAGCTTCAAAGGGTAATCAATTTCTTGGATTGATTAGAAGAAACATAACATACAAGGGAAAAAAGTTAATTATACCTATTTATAAAGCAATAGTTAGACCTCATTTAGAATACTGTATACAAGCATGGAGACCATATCGTAAGAAGGATATAGATACGCGTGAACGCATACAAAGGAGAGCAACTAAAATGATTCCAGAACTTAGAGACCTTACTTATGAAGAACGCCTGAAAGAATGTGGTTTAGCAACTCTAGAGACAATGAGGTTATGAGGCGATCAGATTGAAGTTTTTAAAATATTTAATGGGTATGAAAATATTGATATAAATGTGTTTTTCTCACTCAAGAAGGATAGCAGAACTAGAGGACATGAGATAAAATTAGTAAAGGATCACTGTAGATTGGACACCAGGAAGCACTCGTTCTCACAGAGGACAATAAATGAATGGAACAAATTGTCTACAGATTGTGTAACTGCTAGCAGCGTGAATATGTTTAAAGACAAGGTTGACACATATCTCAGGAGGGCGGGTTATAAGTAGATGAACATTGTTGGAATCTCGATAAACCAATGGCTTCCTTGTCCACTTGCCATCTAGGCCTTTGGCTTGGATGGCAAATCTTGTTAAATCTTGTTAAATCATAAACATTGTCTGGATCTTACTAGTGGGTAATTTTTAACATATGTCCCGATTTATTTTTACTTTTTTTTTATTTTCTAATACAAATATGCTTCCGTTAGTCAAAATAGCATTGATCGTACGTTTTAGTCCTCTAGTAGTTTTAATTAGTCCTTACTCATGTGTCCAGTCATCATGAACTCATATAAATATACTCTGACCTCTCTTATCCATTCCTTTATTTGATTTGGTCAACATGATATATGACATCTACTGTAATCTCTTCAGTGGTTGTCAGCGTTCTAATTTACTTTGCTCCACCTTGTCCCAGTTCACTCTGCTATATAAATTAGTACCTGATAATATACAATGGCGCATAAGATACCCCAGGGGATGGGGTGTAAGATCTGCTAGGGGATGGAGTGTAATGTCTGTCAGGGGGTGGTGTGTAAGGTATGTCAGGGGATGGAGTGTAATGTCTGCCAGGGGATGGAGTGTAAGGTCTGTCAGAGGATGGAGTGTAAGGTCTGCCTGGGGATGGAGTATAAGGTTAGCCAGGGGGTGGAGTGTAAGGTTTGTCAGGGGGTGGAGTATAAGATCTGCCAGGGGGTGGAATGTAAGGTATGTCTGGTGGTGGAGTGTAAGGTCTGTCAGGGGTGGAGTATAAGGTATGCCAGGGGGTGGAGAGTAAGGTCTGCCAGGGGATGGAGTGTAAGGTCTTCCAGGGGGTGGAAAATAAAGCACATTGAATGTTACTACATACTGAATACTGCGGTAAGTCAGAACTGTTTTGTTTTATGTATTAAACTAATGTGATAGCAATTTCGTATTAAAATATTATTTTATTTTGATAACGAATAGAGAAAGTCACGTTAACATTAAAAATTAGTTGAGCAAATTGCGCAGAATACCAAATTAAAACAGTTCCTTAATTGGCATAATCTTGGAAACACCTATTTTAAATGTTGCCTTCAGTAAGAACCTTAATTGAAGTTACGCGTGTACTCGATGTTTTTCTGTCATTGTAAACGATGACTTGGATGGTACGCCGCGGGCGTTGATGTGACATTTTGATGGATGCTTGTGTTTACAAGGAATGACCAATGCAGTTTGTGGTATGTAATTTAGTTCATGTACAGCATCGCTTAATGTGACATTATGTATTACAATATTGCCATCTCAAATCAAATATGTTTGCCGGAAATGTGGTGGAAATTAATTTTGTTATTTGAGGGAACCAAACTTCAACGCACCCCGCTTAACAAAATCACGGATTACACAATCAGCCGTTTAACACAATCAAAATGGCTTTGACATAATTATTTCCTATTGACGTTGTGTTAAAGTGCATAACTTAACACTTTTGCTTTACGTCCGGGCTTATTAGATTCAGATACACGAAACATATGAATCGTTATCTTTGCAGCACGAAATAACAAGGGTTGTTTCTGAAAGAAACTATGGCTTTTTGACTCTTGGTAAATGTTAGTGGTGAGAAAAAAAGAAAGTTGTATTACCCATAAGTAACAGGAGAGCCCGGATCGAATCCTTGATGGATTGACATTTTGTGGCACATTGTTTTCACTAATATGCACTGGATAGAATTGGTGTTTATTATCCCCACATAGACTGGCAAAACTGTAGCACACCCTCAGATAATACTGATAGTCCAGACTCTAAATTAAAGAAGGTATTAGGCAAGGGGACGATTAGGAAATCAATCGAACACTCTTGTTTTAGTTTTAGCAAATGAAAAAGGTATGGTAGAAGATGCAATGTACGAAAACCTACTTGATAACAGTGATAGCTATCTGCTTATTATTACATTTAGGTGTACTGCTGAAATAGCAAATCATACACGACTTAAATAAGATTACGACGAAGGGGATTATAAAGGTACAGAAGCTAATAGACCACACAGACTGTGGCGAGATATTTGTCACTATGAACGACCAATGGTTAGGTTTTATAACTTCATCCATCATCAATTATTGAGTAATATTAACATCCATAAAGCGAAAGTTCCCTAAACAAGGAATCGGTAAAGACATTTAAGAAGAAACACACTTAATGGAGGCGTTATATGGAGAAAAAATATGTCAAATACTGTACTGCATATAGTAGGGCTACAAACCAGCACCGTAAAATAACGAGGATGATACAGAAGGAATTTGACATGAAGCTAGCAACAGAGGCTAAGTCAAATCCTTAACCAGTATGGATGTATATGAACTCCAAACCAAGGATCGATAAGGTGTTTCAGGCCTGAACATAGACCCTAATAATCCTAAATCTAGACTCATATACTCTGATAGGGAATAGGAAGATGTCTTATGACAAACTTGTTCAACATGTCAGGTGTTCTTATTATATTGCCAGATGGTGATATCCCTCATATTCCATCAGTAGAGTTAAAAAACAACATGGAAGAAAAGGTTATTGTTGAGGAAATGGGTAAATATTACTTGTTAATCTTAACATGTGTAAATCAGTAGGACCAGGCGGTGTTCACCCTATGTTGTTGAAAGAGTTATCTAATCATTTATGTAACCCACTAGCTAGGCTTTTTAATAATTCACTTGCCGTGTGTGAACTACCAAAGAAATGGAAACAGGGAAGGATATCTGCTATATTTAAGAAAGATAGTCATACAAAGGCAACAATATATATATATATATATATATATATATATATATATATATATATATATATATACCATTCAGCCTTACAATTATACAATGCAAATGCATGGAACACTATGGCAAAGAACATAATTTTAGCCATATGATAAAAAACAAAATTCAGTACCCAACAGTTTGGGTTTATTTAAGGTCGTTCTACTGATAGAGGAGAATCTATAGACTTCATGAGAGCATTCGATACCGTCCCTCATAAAATATAGACATGCAAACTTAAATCATTTGACATAGACTACTACACACTAATATGGATCGAGGCGTTCTTTTTTGACCGTGTACACCATATCAGTGCAAATGGTACAAACTCTGAGTGAGCAACTGTTACAGATGATACCAAGGTACTTAAAACGATTAATTGTTCAGATGACCATCATGCACTACAGGACGATGTTGATTGCCTAACATATTGGTCAAGTCAATGGTTACTTAGATTTCACCCAGACAAATGCAAGTTGATGCACTTAGGAAAACAGTACACCAGGTTTAGTACACCTGCTTTAGTACACCAGCTTTAGTTAGGAGTCATTTACATTATATAACAGCTATATTATTCAGGGATCCACACTGCAAAAAAGCATATATTTAGGGATGAAGTGGATGAAGTTTAGTGTGGACACCAGCTCTTTTTGTTGATAGATTGGTGCATCTAGATGAATAATCACGCGGTCTGCTTTGCCATATATCTTGCAAAAACTCCGAAAGTTGTACTTTAAGAAGGGTACCCTAAATTGAAAATTTCCGCGACTTGCTTCAGGGAATGTATTGAATATTGCACTCCGTGGAAATCTCTGTTTATAATATATGCGAATAAATAGACAACCAAATGAAAGCCCAAAATCTATTGCATCTCTTGTGCTGTGGTTTGTCGCTATTTCTTGAGTATTTGTGAAATAAGTGCTAATAAGTATAATGAGAATGACTATATTGTTATACAGGAACTCCAAAAAAAGTCACACAAATAATAACATAATTTTATATAAACTGCTAACAATATTTTGATGGCAACATTATAATTATTACCTATTTTGGGGTGAAGCATATGTTTACTACCTACAGTTTTATACCACACTTATATCCATACATTATAAACAAATTCAGTTATCGTGTTGGCAATATAACAACCCAAAACAGCCGAATAAGTATATTTGGTAATTTGCATGATTAAACAGACATGTGAAAACTGTCTATCTCTAAAATACAATTTCATCCTACATGTTGGACCAAAATAAGTAGTTATATATCTTGATACTTATTTTATTGTGTACATAAGAGAATAATGTGAATAACTCGAATTAAGTCAGCCATTTTGAATGTCCAGATAGCCGACAAAGAAATTCCCATTTTTATTAAATTATTACTAACATTTATAATAGTATATGTATAAACGAACTTTATAAACAACTTCGAATTCCCATTTCATTATAATTGGAGTATTTTGGTACAATTACATATGCTTCAATAAAAGTTCCATTTGCACATACATAGCAAAATAATAGTACTAAATGAAATGTATTGACATCCTGCTCTATTTGCTATTGACCAGTGCTACACAACCCTACTCAACATCGTCATTTTCAGAAACAAGGACACGAGCACATGTGTATGGTTTAGCTGAACACTTGCAGGCAACCATCCAGTTCACGTCAGCAGCAACACATGAGCATCTCTTTGTGCATTTCCTCTTGACACATGTACAGTATTGCATTCCATTCACCGCTAGAGGTCTGGATGGTTTGTCCATCACGATTGAAAAAAAATGTCACCACAAATCCCTCTCTAAAATTATGTAGGGACGGGTACGTTGGGGTGATTCGGCTGAACAGCTTTGTAAAAGAGAATTCGGAGAGTGCACGCAGCATATGGTAGTGAAATGAATCTTCCGTCGGATGAAAGCACCTGAGGTCCGCCTTTGTCGTACTGAATGCATGGGCTCTGGCTTCATCCAAATTGCTGTCAAAGTTGTCGTATAGCTTCAAGTAGAAGAGACGAGCAAATTGTTTGACTTCATCAGAAAAGGATACATCAGTGTCTTCATAAGTGGTCACTTATATTGTGCAGCAGACATAACCACCTATTCATTGTGGCCCGGTCGGAGACACCACGCACTGTTTAATATTCAAATCACTGTATAAATTGCAGCATCTAAGCTGTTAGCATATTTTCGATTGATGATTGATCTGAACTGCCTGGAGTAACTAGTTCCCAGACACTATAATGACAATTTTCTTACAAACCAAGTCAATTATATCAATGAGTTTCTTGACAGGAGGTATTTATCGCATGAAATATATACAATTTAAAATAATTATGCATAACATTAACATAAACTCATCAGACTAGTTTACTGTATGAAATTATGTGAACGATGAGACGGATGAGAAAGTAACTTGATGTATTGAGACGTAACATGGGTGAAATAAGCAGGAGGGACGTAGACTCGGGAGAGGTTGAAAGATTCATATGCATCTCTCTGTCATAATCATAAGCTAACGGATCTGATGCTGCAAGTAAAGATGCATTTGTTGTCAAAGCAGGCGACTGTCGCCTCTACCTGTCCATTCGATGTATGCACAATAATGAATAGCTCTGCCTCTTCCGGAATAAGTTAAGACCCTTGTCGTAACAAAATAGATAAATGAGCATATCCTTCAACAATTGAGAACAGCCCCGGTTATACCGGACGTGGGTTCAGGTTCACCAGAAGGTCCCAACACTTCAGAGTACATGAACACAACCGACCAGGGGCTATGATCCTCACGTCCAACTGTTTTAGTTCAAATGGGATGTCTTATGGAGTAATCATCACATGTGAACGTACTGCTTAATGATTCACTAAAGGTTTTGATAAGTATTACATTGTTTTTTTTAATAAGATCCACCTTTAGTTAGTAGATTGGTAGGGGGCGCCATCGATCGCCTCTGTCCGTGATGTATGAACATTTTTATGTATCCTGTAATAACTACTTTATTTTTATATAGCGGAATTTCCTTCAGTTCAATGCGCACATACATATGCTGTAATCAAAGTGTCTTCCACCCTTCCTGCCTCCTCTTCCTCATCATAATTATTATATCTTCCTTTCTCTCTCATTTCCTCCCTCTCTCCTCACTACTTATGTCCTCCCCTCTCTTCTTCTCTCCCTCCCTCCCTCCTTCCCTTCATTCCTCCATCCCAGGTATATTCGATTCACAATTGACGTTTATTTGTTATATGCCGTTAAGGAAACTTGCCAAATTGGGCAAAGTGCCGACATTTAAGTTGGCAAATACTTTTTCTCAAATTGTCTAGTTCACTCTTCACACGGTACTGTTTTTTCTATACAAAGTCACACTTGTTATTTCTGCCATATAAGTGATGAGTGAGCTCCACAAAATATTTTCCGTCTCATTTCTGCTGCAGACAGCTTGACACATGTCGGAGAGCGGCCGTGGAGTACATACGTAGTATGAATAAACAATGTACATATTCTACTAAAAATCGTATAACTTATTCAAAATTACCGCTACTAACTTGTATTGTTCAAAGCAACATGACTAAACAGCAAATGTAGTTGTGATGATATCTCGAAATGTTACACTTGTCCTTTGTTTACATATTTCTCTCGTGATATTAAAGTTGATTGTTTTGACTGTTGTTCTTGTTTCTTTAGAAACAGTCACCTGTTTGTACTGAATGCAGCATTTATTAAACAGAATACGAACACGGGGTGCTGGGCTTGCATAACCGACATTAGTCAATCACCGAAGCATTGTATATTGACATTACTTGTACATTGAAGCAAAATGTTTATTGCCATGTGTAGTTTATAATAGAAAAACACACATGATCCATGGCAATACATCTTAATGACATAATATTTAGTGATATAAGCTGGATAGCCTAGCGTGGTGCAACATGGCTGTATGTTGCGTTATATCCTTGCATGAAATAAAAACGCTTTTAAGACTTCGAAAAACATTGCAGCTAAAGTCATACATAATAGTGTAATCAGTTTCTGTGTTAAAGCAATTGATATAGTTATTTAGTCCAGTTCCAAAAGATCCTACTCTAGAATTAGTGAGTCCACGATATATTTGTTTACATTTCTCTGCATTAGATATGACGTAGACACCAGGTAGAAAGGACGAGCGGCTTTTGTTGTTTCTTCAGAAAGACAAAGTTGGGTGAACGAAATTGCCCATCTCCGTAACTGCAATAGAATGTTTCGAACCCGCATCCCCTCTGTCGAATGTCCAAAGCATTACCGCATAGTCACCACGCAATATTAAGATTAATACAGATAAATAGTGTATTTAACAGTACTTAGATTTATATTCTATACAATGCATATGTTGAGTAAATGACAGTATTTTGCATATAATCGTCTCGTATACATGATTAAAACATCAACCGTAATTATATTTAAATATCCCAGTAGGCAAAATGACGTTGAACATATGTTGTTTAGCGTCAGGTACCACGTTGTAGCAATGTCGGAAACTGGTTGGATTTGAAAGTTGTATCTACGTCAGGTTTCAACTATGTAACGACGTCGGGTTTCTACGTTGTACCAATGTTGAAAACTAGTTCGAATTTGAAAATTGCATTGACGTCGGGTTGCCACGTTGTATCTACGTCGGGTATCGACGTCGTAGCAATGTTGAAAACTAGTTGGATTTGAAAGTTGTATCTACGTCAGGTTTCAACGTTGCAACAACGTAGCAAATTAGTTTGATTTCAACATTGTGTCAACATTAGATCGTTACTGTTTTCTGATAACCAACTTACATTGTTTACAGGTGTTACTATGCACATGTTAGTCCCCCTTCGTCAATGTTGTGTATGTCGGCGTGTACACGTAGGTCTGTAGCGTAAATCGTGTACTAGAAGAGCTGGACTCACCGGAGTTGTACTTTTTTGTCGAAACACTCAATTAACATGGTCATTAAATACGTTTTGAACAAACTAAAGACATATATTCACCTTATTCCGATACATGATACATTTTATTTGACAATGTGTATATCAATGAACCCATGAAATGTAAACCATTCCATCACTATTGTTTGCCCAATTCCTATTATTCAGTATCAAGCAGACATTAAATAGAGCACAAGGCGAGCATTAATCACCAAGGTGACATTTTATTTTCAAAACAGTCAAATAACAGTCATTAAATATGTTTTGATAATAAAACAAACATTAACAAAATAAAAACATTCACTGTGTTCTGACACAACAAATATGATTTTATTAGACACTGTTTACATACCGGAATACATTCAATGTAGATTAATTCCTCTAGTAACCAGTATTCAGCAGCATGCATAATTATTATGTGCTTTCGAATTGCTAATTGTAACAGTAAACAACAGCTGTCATAAATATGGGGTCAATTCTATTTCGGAATGTATTTTTAAGAGCCGATCGGAATTGGAATTGATTTTGGAATTGCTCCATTGAATGCAGGGTAGTCTATTAATTTCTTGTACAATCAGATTTGTTTGGTTCTATTTCAGTTGTTAGAATGTTAACCTACACCTGTCTGGTAACAACCAGGTAGTTGTAAAGAATGTACAGACAATGGCTAAGCCATTATTGAAACAATGCGACAAGACCAGTAGGCTGACCAATTCATGCCTTCAGAAACACCAGCTCAATGACACAATGCACAACAAGCAAGTTAAATACTCCTTTATGTTGTGTTTGGGGATCTACTATGTATATGGCTTCCACACATTCTTAACAAACACACAAGACGCACAATTACATATATATGTATATAGATCAATTACAAATGTGTATTTAGAGCAGGAACTACAACTTCTTTTGATAACAATGAAAGCTCACAACACCATATCATCCAATAAACTGCGACAACCTTAAAATCCGAAAAGTAATAATGGCAAGCTGACTTAAATTTCAATTGAATCCCATGACTGACAACACATTTTCAAACTAACCTTACGATCTCATTTTTATTAAATCACACAATATAGTTTCCTAACTAACACTAAACACTACCAATGAAATAAAAGTATGAGTTTAGATTTAGCACGAAAACTGTTAATCCATTATGTCTAGTCGTTCCTCAGTCTTCACCTTGGTCGAGTGCTTATTTCAGCTATACCGAGAGCGCTGCATTCACCTCTGCTTCAGTTCACGTCTGCTTCTTCAGGTCACTCGCTTAAAAGGAATTAAATAAAGGAATTAACTGACACATCTATTTACCACGAAGGGCAGATGAAACGAATACAAAGCAAACTGCACAAGCTCCAGCCAATCAACATGGCAAATTCCCGATGCAATTTTTAAATACTGCAGTTTTATTCCAATGACAATGACTTTGGTAGTTATATAATAAGGTTGTGCAATTTATACATGACACTACATGTCCACATTTCACTGGAACAAGTGCAGGGTATGATCGAAAACGAGAGGTAAGCGACGGCACCAGAGTATGACGGAAAACGGCTGAGATTAAAATCGGTGAAAGCATGCAAAATACATCACGACAAAGACAACATTATGGTTGTGTGTGTTCAAAACAAACGATCAAATTAAATGGTTCAACAAATAAAAGCGGATGGTGATACTTTCTCGCATATATTAGTGGATTGTTTCACTTCCATCGATTCGTTCGTTCGAACTCAAGGCAGTATGGCGGCACGAGCAATGCATGCTGGAATATGCCGCTGCCTTACTCAATACCAAAATGTGTGGTAAAAGCTGCCTTAAATTACCTAACATTACAAATATAAAGGGTCTTATTATTTGTAATTTTAGTTAAGGCATCTAACACCGCACGTGTTGTATTGTCTTAGAGAATAGAGATGTTGTAGTTAACATTCGCACCTTGAACAAGTAAAAATTGCAACATTGCATGAACGTCAAATGTCCAAGTCCTTATAATGGTGATGACAGGCGTAAATACATCTGGTTGGGTTGTTGACCTGATTTCAACGTTGTGCCAACGTCACATATATCCACGTCGTTATAACGTTGATGATCAGACATTTTAAAACTCCGTATTTATATGTATGTACCTAGTTGGTTGGGCTGTCGACTTGATTGCAACGTTGTATGGACGTAAATTGTTCACGTCATTTTAAAGTTGCAAAGACGTTGGGTTGTGTTGTCGACGTGATTTCAACGTTGAGACAACGTCATATATATCTTCGTCGTTATCACGTCGATGAACAGACGTTGTAAAAATGTTGTATTTATAGATGAAACTAGTTGGTTGGACTGTCGATGTGATTACGACGTTGCATGGATATCAAATGTCCACGTCCTTATAACGTTGATAACCAGACGTTGTGAAGACGTCGGGTTTGGATGTCGACTTGATTTTAACGTTGTGGCGACATCAAGTGTCCACGTCCTTGTGACGTCGATGACCAGACACTGAAACAAATTTGTATTTGTGTTGTTCGACGTCGCAACGTATATACAACTAATAATCAACGTCATACCGACGTTATATGTCGGCTGGGTTAATAATACTTTTTTCGTGGGTTGTTTCCCTGAATCTGTTCCTAGATATCATAATGGCATTTTTTATTTTCAATACAAACTCTCCATTAATTCACCAAAGTGGAGTCATCAATCAGCATAATGCGTCTCAAGTTTGTTGTTTTTTTATTTAAATGAGATTACTATTTAAATTTGAGTAGTAGGTAGATTGGTATACTGACATCATTAAGTGTGCATTTAAACATAATCACTATAAAATTGCAATTATTACATAGCAAACCATATTTAATATTAAAATACTTGTATAAACTGTTGCATTTAAGCATTTAACATACCTTACGTTGATGATTATTCAGAACTGATTTGAGTAACCAGTTCCCAGAGACCACAAAGGCAATTTTCTTACAAACTTAATACATTATTTAATTTAGTTTTATTTCTAAGCCGCATCATGTATGCATTAGTTGATGTTGGTGATTAATCAACGACATACATGATTACGTTACATGATGCAGATGGATATTGTTTGGACATTCTCACTGCAGATCTCTTTCATCAGAACCCATCCACCATTCCATGACTGTGCCTCCGATGAACGGACACCTGTTATGTAGGGATTCCTTTGGATTAATACATACATGATTGCAAAATACAGTAACTTATGTGTAATTTAACTAGGTCACCATGTAGCCATCCTTCCCTACCACCTGTGTTGGATAACATAATAAACAGCTGTGATTAATATGCAGCTTTGGTATGTCGTTGCAAATATATTACTGCATTTATGCATACGTTATAACCTGTTTGTTTTATCTCTTGAGCCGATACAAAGTTATAGGTTTTTATATATTTGTATGACACGTGGGATTGGAATAGAGCAGTTAGGGGTGGCAAAACTTGTAAACAAAACTGGTCATGGACATAGCAACTCAGGCTCCTTTACTTAACATGTGAGCAATGAGACGGATGAGAAAGAAACAACAGGGAAAGAGACTGTTGCAAACGTTACAATAATGAAGTAATTTGGAGGTATTTGGAAATGGAACAGGTTCAGAGGTTCGCCTGCCTGGTTATGTTATAGCCATAATGTCTTCTCGAGGTTCACTTGCACTTGTAATGATGATGACACAATGCTATTTTGTCTCTCAGAACGTGAATTTTATAGTTAGGTTTAAATAATGAAATGTTAACATGGATTGCATACACCAAGAGCTATCTGCACATATATAATTTGCCCATCTCATTAATGTTAATACTGGTTAAAAAAAATAAAAACATCAACAATGGCCAAAATATCAAGTCCATTTGAAGTTTCCAAGATTGGAATCAGTACCGCACACAGACGTTATTGCATTTGTTATTTCTGAGTATCCAGCGCATTTATGGTATGTGTCGGGGGCGTACAGTATAAAAATCCTGTATAAATACGGTAGTAAACTAAATTGTTTATAGTATTGTTTCTTAAGTTACCATTTTTTGCGTATATGTTGTCACCGGTTTATGTTCCTTTAGGGGCCGCCCTGCCCCAGGTTACGCGACATTTGGCTCGGCGCTCGGTGACAATCGTGCCTAGTATGTGTGGCTCCCGTCGCTGGCCGTCTTGCTTTGGATTGTGTGTTGGGTTTACAAAGTGTGAACTGTAGTAACTGGCTGACGGAAACAAACAACAAACAGAAGACACACACCATATTAAGTATGAAAGGCAAGTATTCCGTTTTTATATTTCCCCTTCATCTCGAGCAATCAGGCTATGCTTCCGTTTAGCGGATAATCAAATGTATTCTGTGCAACTGCGACAATTTGCGAGGTACTTGATTTTCAAAATGAAATCGCTCGGTTACAATTTGGCAGAGATAAATGTGTTTTGCACAGGTGATAATTTTAACACCTTCCAATACGCTGCTTATATTTCCAGATAAAAAGCAGGTTGTAATGCAAAAATATCGTGACTGAGTTGCCCTTACATCATTAATTTGTTAATGTTGTTTTAATTATAGCCCGTTCGCAGACAGCACACGCTGTCCTCGCAGGCAGTATGCCTTGAAACAACTGTAACCGTAATAGCCACATCAAAGTTGTAGTTGCCCACCTGCCAAATTACATGAATACATTTGTCCGCAAAGGGCAGTTGTTTAACGCCGTCAACAAGTAGCCCCCCCTTCCCTGCCACCTGCCATTTTAGGATAATTAATTATTATATGATCGATAGGCAGATGTGGAAAGTAGCTTAAAACCACTTGGCATGTTTGATTACTTTGCATAACAGGCTTCATAACAACAATTTTCTTGTCAGCAGCTAATGGGAAATTCTGGTGATTTTCAGTAACTTTCTTAAAGCGTCATAAATGAAGACAGATGTAGCATTTGATACTCATTAATGACTGAACTGACGTATTATATAAAATAGATTGGCATTTGCTTGATACGTGCACTACATTTAATATAAATGTACATGTAAGTACTGCTAAATTGTATCACGTATTATCATTTACCAAATTGCTTTAACAAGAAAACCCGTTTATACAGCAACATTTACATATTTAACTAATTATATGTAGGTGATTGATTGAAACTACTGCATGCACTGTATTGCACATTTTTATACAATGTGCGTGCGTGCGTGCGTGAGTGCGTGTATGTATACATTTAAATACTCTTAAATTACGATAATTATTTTCATTAAACAAATGGTGCGTCGGCTTTGGAAGTTCGGTCTTGGGGATGTTGTTCGAAACCTCCTATTACCGTTTCGAGACAACGGCATTTCGATCACCCCACATTGCCTTTGTCTTTCTAAAGAGAATGTGGAAGCCGTTGGTCTTTTTATCTTGTTTCTAGCCATACCACATGCAGTGAAATGGAAACAAATATATTGTAAACTCACACACTCTAGAGTAGGAACATTTGAAAGGGGACCTGTTAGTACGTAAGCAAACCGTCACTCCTGGTACTGAATGCTGGTACTGGGACCTGTTGGAACTCAAATAAATCGTCACCCCTGGTATTTGGTTTTGGTACTAGAACCGAGGACCTGTTCGGACTTAGACAAACCGTCCGTCGTGTTATTGAGTATAAGGACTTGTTGCAACTGAAACAAACCAACCGTCCTTTATCTGATTCCGAATACCTGTTGGAACGGAAACAAACCGTAAGTCATGTTACTGGGTCCGATCACATTTTGGAAATGGTACAAACCGTCAGTTCTGTTACTGGGTTCGAGAATCTATTGGAACTGAAACAAACCGTCAGACAAGGTATTGTGTCAGAGGCCCTGTTTGAACTGAAACAAACTTCCAGTCATGGTACTGGATCCGAGGATATGTTGGAATTTAAAGAAACCGTCAGTCAAGTTACTGGGTCCGAGAACCTTTTGAAACTGAAACGAACCTTCAGTCAAGTTACCGACTCCGATGAACTGCTGAAACTGAAAAAACCTTCAGTCATGTTACAGGATCCGAGGACCTGTTGGAATTTAAAGAAACGAATACATTAATTGCTCTAGCACACAAACTGAAAACATCGCAGCATTTAACTATTTAACAATTTTTTTTTAATGATAGATCACACATTGCATGAAATACACTGGTGTGCATTTCAAGAACGGATATAATGTAACATACAAACATGTCACACTGCGTCAGGCTATTCAGTTTGTGTTACTCAATATTGTATCATTAAGATGTATTTCCATGGATCATGCATGACCACCTATTTTGGTAAATTGTTCTATTATTAGCTACACATATTAATAAAACGCTTCAACGTACAAGTAATGTCAACACACAAAGATGATTTGTCAGGAGAACCTTCGGTGAGTGTCAAATATCATTTGTGAAGACCGAGCACCCTATGTACGTATTCTGCTTACTAAGTGTTGCATTCACTACAAACAGGTGAATGCTTAAAAAGAAACACGAACAATTATCAGTAAAATACTTTATAATATGACGAGAAATATATTTTTGGAAAGGATAAATGTGCTCTTCCTCCTTGTTCCCTGATGTACAGGGGTGAGGGTCATGTAACATATTGTCGAGCCACTCTTTCTGTTCTTGCTTTCCATAGTTTTCTATCGGCCGCTCCCTCTCTCCATCTTTCATCCTCCCCCGATCTTCTCATGTCCGTCCTCACTCAGTCCTCCCATCTCAGCTGTGGCCTTCCCCTTTTCCCGAGTCCTTTATGTTTTTCCACCTCTGCCCTCTTTGCTAGTTTGCTTGCATCCAATTTTACCAAGTGGCCTGCCCATCTCCTTAGATCGTTCATCCTTTTTCTGGCCACCCTCTTAGTTCTTGTTATTCCCCGAACCCAGTTATGCTATTCTCACACACTTGCAGCTGCTGTTTTTGTTGTTCTGTCAACGTTACTGTCTCCAGACCATACATGCACGCTGGTGTAACACATGTTCTCAGGAGTTTCCCTTTCAGCTTTTTTGAAATGTTGCTGTCCAACATGACTCCCTCTACCTTTCTCCAAGCATTCGCTCCCGCTTGTGTCCGACGTCGCACTTCTGCTGTTGAATGCCCATCCTCCGTAACCATTCCTCCAAGGTACACAAAACCATCCACTTGCTTGATCTCCTTACCATCCAAACTGATGTCCAATTCCTCTCTCTGGTGTCCAACCCACATAACTTCTGTCTTCTCTAGGCTCATTCTCAGTCCGTGCTTCTCGAACACCCCCTTCCATTTCTCCAACACTTCCTGTAGGTCTTGTTTGCTTTCTGCTATTATGGCCAGATCATCTGCGTACATCATCTTCCTGAGATTATCCTTCGTGCTGATCTTTCTGCTGAATATTTCCATCACCTTGATAAAGAGTAAAGGGCAATCCCTTGCCTCAAACCGATGTTAACTGGAAACTCTTCTGACAACACAGATCCAACCACAACTCTTCCTTTTGTTCTCTTTGACTGTTAAGTATGAAGAACTCAGTGAAGAAGTTGGTGGTTTGGGGAAGAGTGGGAAAAGTACAAAGAAGCATTTGTGAGAGCTGCAGAGGAGCTATGTGGAGGAATGTCAAGGAGTAGTAACCAAGGATGGTGGACAAGCGATGTTGCAGAGCCAGTATGCGAAAAGAAGGAAGCATGGAAAGAAATTGAGAAGACCAAGGAGAGAGGAAATGAACCGAATGCAAGGATGATACACACATACGGGCAGAAGAAGAGAGCGGCAAAAAGAGCTGTTGATAAGGCGATGAGAGATATGGAAGCAGATGTATATAGCAAGCTAGATGAGGATGGTGGAAAGAAGATGATATACAAATTGGCCCGAGACAAGGATGAGAATAGTAAGGTCGTTAAGGGTGGGACGGTGATGAAGGATAGAAATGGGAAGTTAGTGAAAGAACAAGAGGCAGTGATGAAGGTCTGGGAAAGCTACTTCAAGGAGCTACTGAACCAGGAAAAAATAACAAAGATCTGGAATTACCATCATATGTAGAGGGGAAATTGGAGTTAACTGATATTACGGATAGAGAGATGCAAACCGGGATGAAAGGGATGAAGAAGAGAAGAGCATCTGGTATCGATGAGGTGCGTGTGGATATGGTAATGGCAGCGGGGGAGAGTGGAATCAGCTGGACAAAGAGGCTGCTGAATACATGTATGAGGCATGGTAAAGTACCAGAGAAATGGCGGACAGGGCTAATAGTCCCAATATGGAAGAAGAAGGGAGATGTGCAAGACCCAGGGAAATACCGAGGAATCACACTTCTAAGTCACATCATGAAGCTGCTAAAGAGGATCCTGGATGTTAGGATCCGAAAGAAAATAGAGCAAGAATTGGGCGAAGAACATCAAGGATTCAGAAAGGGCAGAGGGACGACTGATAGGATGTTTGCCTTAAGACAAATGGTAGAGAAGAGGTTGGAGATACAAGGGAGAATGGCAGTGGGATTTGTTGACGTGGAGAAGGCCTATGACACAGTCCCTAGAGAGACGGTGATGGCAACAGTGAGATGGATGGGAGTGCCTGAAGCAGAAGCCAGAATGGTGGAAGCAACGTATGAGAGAACAAAAGGAAGAGTATAAATGTATCATTTCGAAATATCTTCACAACTTTTTACGATATGTAGTCATATTGGTTAGAATAAAACAAGGTAGTAGTGGTATTTTGTAGTCAGTTACATGATATTAGTAGATGATGTACGTTGTTTGGTCGTACGAAGTACACGGCGCTTTCATGTACTCCACGGTCGCTCTAAGACAGGTTTCATGCTGTCTACGGCGGAAGTGAGGCGGAATATCTCTGCTGGAGCTCATTCAAGAGAGAGGAAGGGAGTGAGATAGGGATTAAGGGAGAGAAGGAGGAGGGAGGCAGGGAGGGAGGAATACAACTTGAATACTGTATATGTGTATGCGCATTGAACTCTTAAGGACATTGCGCTATGTTAAAATAATATTATTTTACATTATAGTATAGGGTTCATACATAACGGAGACAGGCGGACTATGGCGCCCCGTATCAATGTATCTGTCACCATTAATGCATAGTTAGATAATATATATTTAGATATACGGCATAACACAAAATTGCTTCAGTTCCCCTTTAAATGAACATAAGTACTGCATATGGTATGAATGTAATCTTAAGTACTCTTAATTAATAATATTTACCTTCAATAATCAGATAGTGCGATGACGAAGTTTGCTGTCGTGGTCCACGGTAGGAGCAAAGAGAAGGTGTCTTGGGTGTCTCCCAACACGACCATTTGTGTGCATCAATGAAAGTTTAAACAAGTTGTGACTGGTCCAGAATAATATCAATATAGTAACACAGTTTGACACACATAACACAGCTCAATGAATAGTAACACAGTTTGACACACAGAACACAGCTCAATGAATAGTAACACAGTTTGACACACAGAACACAGCTCTATGAATAGTAACACAGTTTGACACACAGAACACAGCTCAATGAATAGTAACACAGTTTGACACACAGAACACAGCTCAATGAATAGTAACACAGTTTGACACACAGAACACAGTTCAATGAATAGTAACACAGTTTGACACACAGAACACAGTTCAATGAATAGTAACACAGTTTGACACACAGAACACAGTTCAATGAATAGTAACACAGTTTGACACACAGAACACAGTTCAATGAATAGTAACACAGTTTGACACACAGAACACAGCTCAATGAATAGTAACACATTTTGACACACAGAACACAGTTCAATGAATAGTAACACAGTGTGACACACATAACACAGCTCAATCAATAGTAACACAGTTTGACACACAGAACACAGCTCAATGAATAGTAACACAGTTTGACACACAGAACACAGCTCAATGAATAGTAACACAGTTTGACACACAGAACACAGCTCAATGAATAGTAACACAGTTTGACACACAGAACACAGTTCAATGAAGAGTAACACAGTTTGACACACATAACACAGTTCAATGAATAGTAACACAGTTTGACACACATAACACAGTTCACAGTTCAATGAATAGTAACACAGTTTGACACACAGAACACAGCTCAATGAATAGTAACACATTTTGACACACAGAACACAGTTCAATGAATAGTAACACAGTGTGACACACATAACACAGCTCAATGAATAGTAACACAGTTTGACACACAGAACACAGCTCAATGAATAGTAACACAGTTTGACACACAGAACACAGCTCAATGAATAGTAACACAGTTTGACACACAGAACACAGCTCAATGAATAGTAACACAGTTTGACACACAGAACACAGTTCAATGAAGAGTAACACAGTTTGACACACATAACACAGTTCAATGAATAGTAACACAGTTTGACACACATAACACAGTTCACAGTTCAATGAATAGTAACACAGTTTGACACACAGAACACAGCTCAATGAATAGTAACACAGTTTGACACACATAACACAGCTCAATGAATAGTAACACAGTTTAACACACAGAACACAGCTCAATGAATAGTAACACAGTTTGACACACAGAACACAGCTCAATGAATAGAAACACATTTTGACACACAGAACACAGTTCAATGAATAGTAACACAGTGTGACACACATAACACAGCTCAATGAATAGTAACACAGTTTGACACACAGAACACAGCTCAATGAATAGTAACACAGTTTGACACACAGAACACAGCTCAATGAATAGTAACACAGTTTGACACACAAAACACAGCTCAATGAATAGTAACACAGTTTGACACACAGAACACAGCTCAATGAATAGTAACACAGTTTGGCACACATAACACAGCTCAATGAATAGTAACACAGTTTGACACACAGAACACAGTTCAATGAATAGTAACACAGTTGGACACACAGAACACAGTTCAATGAATAGTAACACAGTTTGACACACAGAACACAGTTCACAGTTCAATGAATAGTAACACAGTTTGACACAAATAACACAGCTCAATGAATAGTAAAACAGTTTGACACACAAAACACAGCTCAATGAATAGTAACACAGTTTGACACACAGAACACAGCTCAATTAATAGTAACACAGTTTGACACACATAACACAGCTCAATGAATAGTAACACAGTTTAACACACAGAACACAGCTCAATGAATAGTAACACAGTTTGACACACATAATACAGCTCAACGAATAGTAACACAGTTTGACACACAGAACACAGCTCAATGAATAGTAACACAGTTTGACACACATAACACAGCTCAATGAATAGTAACAGAGTTTGACACACAGAACACAGTTCAATGAATAGTAACACAGTTTGACACACAGAACACAGTTCAATGAATAGTAACACAGTGTGACACACATAACACAGCTCAATCAATAGTAACACAGTTTGACACACAGAACACAGCTCAATGAATAGTAACACAGTTTGACACACAGAACACAGCTCAATGAATAGTAACACAGTTTGACACACAGAACACAGCTCAATGAATAGTAACACAGTTTGACACACAGAACACAGTTCAATGAAGAGTAACACAGTTTGACACACATAACACAGTTCAATGAATAGTAACACAGTTTGACACACATAACACAGTTCACAGTTCAATGAATAGTAACACAGTTTGACACACAGAACACAGCTCAATGAATAGTAACACATTTTGACACACAGAACACAGTTCAATGAATAGTAACACAGTGTGACACACATAACACAGCTCAATGAATAGTAACACAGTTTGACACACAGAACACAGCTCAATGAATAGTAACACAGTTTGACACACAGAGCACAGCTCAATGAATAGTAACACAGTTTGACACACAGAACACAGCTCAATGAATAGTAACACAGTTTGACACACAGAACACAGTTCAATGAAGAGTAACACAGTTTGACACACATAACACAGTTCAATGAATAGTAACACAGTTTGACACACATAACACAGTTCACAGTTCAATGAATAGTAACACAGTTTGACACACAGAACACAGCTCAATGAAAAGTAACACAGTTTGACACACATAACACAGCTCAATGAATAGTAACACAGTTTGACACACAGAACACAGCTCAATGAATAGTAACACAGTTTGACACACATAACACTGCTCAATGAATAGTAACACAGTTTAACACACAGAACACAGCTCAATGAATAGTAACACAGTTTGACACACAGAACACAGCTCAATGAATAGAAACACATTTTGACACACAGAACACAGTTCAATGAATAGTAACACAGTGTGACACACATAACACAGCTCAATGAATAGTAACACAGTTTGACACACAGAACACAGCTCAATGAATAGTAACACAGTTTGACACACAGAACACAGCTCAATGAATAGTAACACAGTTTGACACACAAAACACAGCTCAATGAATAGTAACACAGTTTGACACACAGAACACAGCTCAATGAATAGTAACACAGTTTGGCACACATAACACAGCTCAATGAATAGTAACACAGTTTGACACACAGAACACAGTTCAATGAATAGTAACACAGTTGGACACACAGAACACAGTTCAATGAATAGTAACACAGTTTGACACACAGAACACAGTTCACAGTTCAATGAATAGTAACACAGTTTGACACAAATAACACAGCTCAATGAATAGTAAAACAGTTTGACACACAAAACACAGCTCAATGAATAGTAACACAGTTTGACACACAGAACACAGCTCAATTAATAGTAACACAGTTTGACACACATAACACAGCTCAATGAATAGTAACACAGTTTAACACACAGAACACAGCTCAATGAATAGTAACACAGTTTGACACACATAATACAGCTCAATGAATAGTAACACAGTTTGACACACAGAACACAGCTCAATGAATAGTAACACAGTTTGACACACATAACACAGCTCAATGAATAGTAACACAGTTTGACACACAGAACGCAGTTCAATGAATAGTAACACAGTTTGACACACAGAACACAGTTCAATGAATAGTAACACAGTTTGACACACAGAACACAGCTCAATGAATAGTAACACAGTTTGACACACAGAACACAGTTCAATGAATAGTAACACAGTTTGACACACAGAACACAGTTCAATGAATAGTAACACAGTTTGACACACAGAACACAGTTCAATGAATAGTAACACAGTTTGACACACAGAACACAGTTCAATGAATAGTAACACATTTTGACACACAGAACACAGTTCAATGAATAGTAACACAGTGTGACACACATAACACAGCTCAATGAATAGTAATACAGTTTGACACACAGAACACAGCTCAATGAATAGTAACACAGTTTGACACACAGAACACAGCTCAATGAATAGTAACACAGTTTGACACACAGAACACAGCTCAATGAATAGTAACACAGTTTGACACACAGAACACAGTTCAATGAATAGTAACACAGATTGACACACATAACACAGTTCAATGAATAGTAACACAGTTTGACACACATAACACAGTTCACAGTTCAATGAATAGTAACACAGTTTGACACACAGAACACAGCTCAATGAAAAGTAACACAGTTTGACACACATAACACAGCTCAATGAATAGTAACACAGTTTGACACACAGAACACAGCTCAATGAATAGTAACACAGTTTGACACACATAACACAGTTCAATTAATAGTAACACAGTTTGACACACATAACACAGTTCAATGAATAGTAACACAGTTTGACACACAGAACACAGCTCAATGAATAGTAACACATTTTGACACACAGAACACAGTTCAATGAATAGTAACACAGTGTGACACACATAACACAGCTCAATGAATAGTAACACAGTTTGACACACAGAACACAGCTCAATGAATAGTAGCACAGTGTGACACACATAACACAGCTCAATGAATAGTAACACAGTTTGACACACAGAACACAGCTCAATGAATAGTAACACAGTTTGACACACATAATACAGCTCAATGAATAGTAACACAGTTTGACACACAGAACACAGCTCAATGAATAGTAACACAGTTTGACACACATAACACAGCTCAATGAATAGTAACACAGTTTGACACACAGAACACAGTTCAATGAATAGTAACACAGTTTGACACACAGAACACAGTTCAATGAATAGTAACACAGTTTGACACACAGAACACAGCTCAATGAATAGTAACACAGTTTGACACACAGAACACAGTTCAATGAATAGTAACACAGTTTGACACACAGAACACAGTTCAATGAATAGTAACACAGTTTGACACACAGAACACAGTTCAATGAATAGTAACACAGTTTGACACACAGAACACAGTTCAATGAATAGTAACACATTTTGACACACAGAACACAGTTCAATGAATAGTAACACAGTGTGACACACCTAACACAGCTCAATGAATAGTAATACAGTTTGACACACAGAACACAGCTCAAAGAATAGTAACACAGTTTGACACACAGAACACAGCTCAATGAATAGTAACACAGTTTGACACACAGAACACAGCTCAATGAATAGTAACACAGTTTGACACACAGAACACAGTTCAATGAATAGTAACACAGTTTGACACACATAACACAGTTCAATGAATAGTAACACAGTTTGACACACATAACACAGTTCACAGTTCAATGAATAGTAACACAGTTTGACACACAGAACACAGCTCAATGAAAAGTAACACAGTTTGACACACATAACACAGCTCAATGAATAGTAACACAGTTTGACACACAGAACACAGCTCAATGAATAGTAACACAGTTTGACACACATAACACAGTTCAATTAATAGTAACACAGTTTGACACACATAACACATTTCAATGAATAGTAACACAGTTTGACACACAGAACACAGCTCAATGAATAGTAACACATTTTGACACACAGAACACAGTTCAATGAATAGTAACACAGTGTGACACACATAACACAGCTCAATGAATAGTAACACAGTTTGACACACAGAACACAGCTCAATGAATAGTAACACAGTTTGACACACAGAACACAGCTCAATGAATAGTAACACAGTTTGACACACATAACACAGTTCAATTAATAGTAACACAGTTTGACACACATAACACAGTTCAATGAATAGTAACACAGTTTGACACACAGAACACAGCTCAATGAATAGAAACACATTTTGACACACAGAACACAGTTCAATGAATAGTAACACAGTGTGACACACATAACACAGCTCAATGAATAGTAACACAGTTTGACACACAGAACACAGCTCAATGAATAGTAACACAGTTTGACACACAGAACACAGCTCAATGAATAGTAACACAGTTTGACACACAAAACACAGCTCAATGAATAGTAACACAGTTTGACACACAGAACACAGCTCAATGAATAGTAACACAGTTTGGCACACATAACACAGCTCAATGAATAGTAACACAGTTTGACACACAGAACACAGTTCAATGAATAGTAACACAGTTTGACACACAGAACACAGTTCAATGAATAGTAACACAGTTTGACACACAGAACACAGTTCACAGTTCAATGAATAGTAACACAGTTTGACACAAATAACACAGCTCAATGAATAGTAAAACAGTTTGACACACAAAACACAGCTCAATGAATAGTAACACAGTTTGACACACAGAACACAGCTCAATGAATAGTAACACAGTTTGGCACACATAACACAGCTCAATGAATAGTAACACAGTTTGACACACAGAACACAGTTCAATGAATAGTAACACAGTTGGACACACAGAACACAGTTCAATGAATAGTAAAACAGTTTGACACACAAAACACAGCTCAATGAATAGTAACACAGTTTGACACACAGAACACAGCTCAATTAATAGTAACACAGTTTGACACACATAACACAGCTCAATGAATAGTAACACAGTTTAACACACAGAACACAGCTCAATGAATAGTAACACAGTTTGACACACATAATACAGCTCAATGAATAGTAACACAGTTTGACACACAGAACACAGCTCAATGAATAGTAACACAGTTTGACACACATAACACAGCTCAATGAATAGTAACACAGTTTGACACACAGAACACAGTTCAATGAATAGTAACACAGTTTGACACACAGAACACAGCTCAATGAATAGTAACACAGTTTGGCACACATAACACAGCTCAATGAATAGTAACACAGTTTGACACACAGTTCACAGTTCAATGAATAGTAACACAGTTTGACACAAATAAC
The DNA here is from genome assembly GCA_963662155.1 of Lamellibrachia columna. Classification (NCBI taxonomy): domain Eukaryota; kingdom Metazoa; phylum Annelida; class Polychaeta; order Sabellida; family Siboglinidae; genus Lamellibrachia; species Lamellibrachia columna. Next base: position 42,810,739 of record OY759270.1, read on the forward strand.
ACAGCTCAATGAATAGTAAAACAGTTTGACACACAAAACACAGCTCAATGAATAGTAACACAGTTTGACACACAGAACACAGCTCAATTAATAGTAACACAGTTTGACACACATAACACAGCTCAATGAATAGTAACACAGTTTAACACACAGAACACAGCTCAATGAATAGTAACACAGTTTGACACACATAATACAGCTCAATGAATAGTAACACAGTTTGACACACAGAACACAGCTCAATGAATAGTAACACAGTTTGACACACATAACACAGCTCAATGAATAGTAACACAGTTTGACACACAGAACACAGTTCAATGAATAGTAACACAGTTTGACACACAGAACACAGTTCAATGAATAGTAACACAGTTTGACACACAGAACACAGCTCAATGAATAGTAACACAGTTTGACACACAGAACACAGTTCAATGAATAGTAACACAGTTTGACACACAGAACACAGTTCAATGAATAGTAAAACAGTTTGACACACAGAACACAGTTCAATGAATAGTAACACAGTTTGACACACAGAACACAGTTCAATGAATAGTAACACATTTTGACACACAGAACACAGTTCAATGAATAGTAACACAGTGTGACACACATAACACAGCTCAATGAATAGTAATACAGTTTGACACACAGAACACAGCTCAATGAATAGTAACACAGTTTGACACACAGAACACAGCTCAATGAATAGTAACACAGTTTGACACACAGAACACAGCTCAATGAATAGTAACACAGTTTGACACACAGAACACAGTTCAATGAATAGTAACACAGATTGACACACATAACACAGTTCAATGAATAGTAACACAGTTTGACACACATAACACAGTTCACAGTTCAATGAATAGTAACACAGTTTGACACACAGAACACAGCTCAATGAAAAGTAACACAGTTTGACACACATAACACAGCTCAATGAATAGTAACACAGTTTGACACACAGAACACAGCTCAATGAATAGTAACACAGTTTGACACACATAACACAGTTCAATTAATAGTAACACAGTTTGACACACATAACACAGTTCAATGAATAGTAACACAGTTTGACACACAGAACACAGCTCAATGAATAGTAACACATTTTGACACACAGAACACAGTTCAATGAATAGTAACACAGTGTGACACACATAACACAGCTCAATGAATAGTAACACAGTTTGACACACAGAACACAGCTCAATGAATAGTAGCACAGTGTGACACACATAACACAGCTCAATGAATAGTAACACAGTTTGACACACAGAACACAGCTCAATGAATAGTAACACAGTTTGACACACATAATACAGCTCAATGAATAGTAACACAGTTTGACACACAGAACACAGCTCAATGAATAGTAACACAGTTTGACACACATAACACAGCTCAATGAATAGTAACACAGTTTGACACACAGAACACAGTTCAATGAATAGTAACACAGTTTGACACACAGAACACTGTTCAATGAATAGTAACACAGTTTGACACACAGAACACAGCTCAATGAATAGTAACACAGTTTGACACACAGAACACAGTTCAATGAATAGTAACACAGTTTGACACACAGAACACAGTTCAATGAATAGTAACACAGTTTGACACACAGAACACAGTTCAATGAATAGTAACACAGTTTGACACACAGAACACAGTTCAATGAATAGTAACACATTTTGACACACAGAACACAGTTCAATGAATAGTAACACAGTGTGACACACCTAACACAGCTCAATGAATAGTAATACAGTTTGACACACAGAACACAGCTCAAAGAATAGTAACACAGTTTGACACACAGAACACAGCTCAATGAATAGTAACACAGTTTGACACACAGAACACAGCTCAATGAATAGTAACACAGTTTGACACACAGAACACAGTTCAATGAATAGTAACACAGTTTGACACACATAACACAGTTCAATGAATAGTAACACAGTTTGACACACATAACACAGTTCACAGTTCAATGAATAGTAACACAGTTTGACACACAGAACACAGCTCAATGAAAAGTAACACAGTTTGACACACATAACACAGCTCAATGAATAGTAACACAGTTTGACACACAGAACACAGCTCAATGAATAGTAACACAGTTTGACACACATAACACAGTTCAATTAATAGTAACACAGTTTGACACACATAACACAGTTCAATGAATAGTAACACAGTTTGACACACAGAACACAGCTCAATGAATAGTAACACATTTTGACACACAGAACACAGTTCAATGAATAGTAACACAGTGTGACACACATAACACAGCTCAATGAATAGTAACACAGTTTGACACACAGAACACAGCTCAATGAATAGTAACACAGTTTGACACACAGAACACAGCTCAATGAATAGTAACACAGTTTGACACACATAACACAGTTCAATTAATAGTAACACAGTTTGACACACATAACACAGTTCAATGAATAGTAACACAGTTTGACACACAGAACACAGCTCAATGAATAGAAACACATTTTGACACACAGAACACAGTTCAATGAATAGTAACACAGTGTGACACACATAACACAGCTCAATGAATAGTAACACAGTTTGACACACAGAACACAGCTCAATGAATAGTAACACAGTTTGACACACAGAACACAGCTCAATGAATAGTAACACAGTTTGACACACAAAACACAGCTCAATGAATAGTAACACAGTTTGACACACAGAACACAGCTCAATGAATAGTAACACAGTTTGGCACACATAACACAGCTCAATGAATAGTAACACAGTTTGACACACAGAACACAGTTCAATGAATAGTAACACAGTTTGACACACAGAACACAGTTCAATGAATAGTAACACAGTTTGACACACAGAACACAGTTCACAGTTCAATGAATAGTAACACAGTTTGACACAAATAACACAGCTCAATGAATAGTAAAACAGTTTGACACACAAAACACAGCTCAATGAATAGTAACACAGTTTGACACACATTACACAGCTCAATTAATAGTAACACAGTTTGACACACATAACACAGCTCAATGAATAGTAACACAGTTTAACACACAGAACACAGCTCAATGAATAGTAACACAGTTTGACACACATAATACAGCTCAATGAATAGTAACACAGTTTGACACACAGAACACAGCTCAATGAATAGTAACACAGTTTGACACACATAACACAGCTCAATGAATAGTAACACAGTTTGACACACAGAACACAGTTCAATGAATAGTAACACAGTTTGACACACAGAACACAGTTCAATGAATAGTAACACAGTTTGACACACAGAACACAGCTCAATGAATAGTAACACAGTTTGACACACAGAACACAGTTCAATGAATAGTAACACAGTTTGACACACAGAACACAGTTCAATGAATAGTAACACAGTTTGACACACAGAACACAGTTCAATGAATAGTAACACAGTTTGACACACAGAACACAGTTCAATGAATAGTAACACATTTTGACACACAGAACACAGTTCAATGAATAGTAACACAGTGTGACACACATAACACAGCTCAATGAATAGTAATACAGTTTGACACACAGAACACAGCTCAATGAATAGTAACACAGTTTGACACACAGAACACAGCTCAATGAATAGTAACACAGTTTGACACACAGAACACAGCTCAATGAATAGTAACACAGTTTGACACACAGAACACAGTTCAATGAATAGTAACACAGTTTGACACACATAACACAGTTCAATGAATAGTAACACAGTTTGACACACATAACACAGTTCACAGTTCAATGAATAGTAACACAGTTTGACACACAGAACACAGCTCAATGAAAAGTAACACAGTTTGACACACATAACACAGCTCAATGAATAGTAACACAGTTTGACACACAGAACACAGCTCAATGAATAGTAACACAGTTTGACACACATAACACAGTTCAATTAATAGTAACACAGTTTGACACACATAACACAGTTCAATGAATAGTAACACAGTTTGACACACAGAACACAGCTCAATGAATAGTAACACATTTTGACACACAGAACACAGTTCAATGAATAGTAACACAGTGTGACACACATAACACAGCTCAATGATTAGTAACACAGTTTGACACACAGAACACAGCTCAATGAATAGTAACACAGTTTGACACACAGAACACAGCTCAATGAATAGTAACACAGTTTGACACACAAAACACAGCTCAATGAATAGTAACACAGTTTGACACACAGAACACAGCTCAATGAATAGTAACACAGTTTGGCACACACAACACAGCTCAATGAATAGTAACACAGTTTGACACACATAACACAGTTCAATGAATAGTAACACAGTTTGACACACAGAACACAGTTCAATGAATAGTAACACAGTTTGACACACAGAACACAGTTCACAGTTCAATGAATAGTAATACAGTTTGACACAAATAACACAGCTCAATGAATAGTAACACAGTTTGACACACAAAACACAGCTCAATGAATAGTAACACAGTTTGACACACAGAACACAGCTCAATGAATAGTAACACAGTTTGACACACATAACACAGCTCAATGAATAGTAACACAGTTTAACACACAGAACACAGCTCAATGAATAGTAACACAGTTTGACAAACAGAACACAGCTCAATGAATAGTAACACAGTTTGACACACAGAACACAGCTCAATGAATAGTAACACCGTTTGACACACAGAACACAGTTCAATGAATAGTAACACAGTTTGATACACAGAACACAGTTCAATGAATAGTAACACAGTGTGACACACATAACACAGCTCAATGAATTGTAACACAGTTTGACACACAGAACACAGCTCAATGAATAGTAACACCGTTTGACACACAGAACACAGTTCAATGAATAGTAACACAGTTTGATATACAGACACAGTTCAATGAATAGTAACACAGTTTGACACACAGAACACAGTTCAATGAATAGTAAAACAGTTTGACACACAGAACACAGTTCAATGAAGAGTAACACAGTTTGACACACAGAACACAGCTCAATGAATAGTAACACATTTTGACACACAGAACACAGTTCAATGAATAGTAACACAGTGTGACACACATAACACAGCTCAATGAATAGTAACACAGTTTGACACACAGAACACAGCTCAATGAATTGTAACACAGTTTGACACACAGAACACAGCTCAATGAATAGTAACACAGTTTGACACACAGAACACAGCTCAATGAATAGTAACACAGTTTGACACACATAACACAGTTCAATGAATAGTAACACAGTTTGACACACATAACACAGTTCAATGAATAGTAACACAGTTTGACACACATAACACAGTTCACAGTTCAATGAATAGTAACACAGTTTGACACACAGAACACAGCTCAATGAAAAGTAACACATTTTGACACACATAACACAGCTCAATGAATAGTAACACAGTTTGACAAACAGAACACAGCTCAATGAATAGTAACACAGTTTGACACACAGAACACAGCTCAATGAATAGTAACACCGTTTGGCACACAGAACACAGTTCAATGAATAGTAACACAGTTTGTTACACAGAACACAGTTCAATGAATAGTAACACAGTGTGACCCACAGAACACAGCTCAATGAATAGTAACACAGTTTGACACACAGAACACAGCTCAATGAATAGTAACACAGTTTGACACACAAAACACAGCTCAATGAATAGTAACACAGTTTGACACACAGAACACAGCTCAATGAATAGTAACACAGTTTGGCACACATAACACAGCTCAATGAATAGTAACACAGTTTGACACACAGAACACAGTTCAATGAATAGTAACACAGTTTGACACACAGAACACAGCTCAATGAATAGTAACACATTTTGACACACAGAACACAGTTCAATGAATAGTAACACAGTGTGACACACATAACACAGCTCAATGAATAGTAACACAGTTTGACACACAGAACACAGCTCAATGAATTGTAACACAGTTTGACACACAGAACACAGCTCAATGAATAGTAACACAGTTTGACACACAGAACACAGCTCAATGAATAGTAACACAGTTTGACACACATAACACAGTTCAATGAATAGTAACACAGTTTGACACACATAACACAGTTCAATGAATAGTAACACAGTTTGACACACATAACACAGTTCACAGTTCAATGAATAGTAACACAGTTTGACACACAGAACACAGCTCAATGAATAGTAACACAGTTTGACACACAGAACACAGCTCAATGAATAGTAACACAGTTTGACAAACAGAACACAGCTCAATGAATAGTAACACAGTTTGACACACAGAACACAGCTCAATGAATAGTAACATAGTTTGACACACAGAACACAGATCAATGAATAGTAACACAGTTTGACACACATAACACAGTTCAATGAATAGTAACACAGTTTCACACACAGAACACAGTTCAATGAATAGTAACACAGTTTGACACACATAACACAGTTCAATGAATAGTAACACAGTTTGACACACATAACACAGTTCACAGTTCAATGAATAGTAACACAGTTTGACACACACAACACAGCTCAATGAAAAGTAACACAGTTTGACACACATAACACAGCTCAATGAATAGTAACACAGTTTGACACACAGAACACAGCTCAATGAATAGTAACACAGTTTGACACACATAACACAGTTCAATTAATAGTAACACAGTTTGACACACATAACACAGTTCAATGAATAGTAACACAGTTTGGCACACACAACACAGCTCAATGAATAGTAACACAGTTTGACACACATAACACAGTTCAATGAATAGTAACACAGTTTGACACACATAACACAGTTCAATTAATAGTAACACAGTTTGACACACATAACACAGTTCAATGAATAGTAACACAGTTTGACACACAGAACACAGCTCAATGAATAGTAACACATTTTGACACACAGAACACAGTTCAATGAATAGTAACACAGTGTGACACACATAACACAGCTCAATGAATAGTAACACAGTTTGACCCACAGAACACAGCTCAATGAATAGTAACACAGTTTGACACACAGAACACAGCTCAATGAATAGTAACACAGTTTGACACACAAAACACAGCTCAATGAATAGTAACACAGTTTGACACACAGAACACAGCTCAATGAATAGTAACACAGTTTGGCACACATAACACAGCTCAATGAATAGTAACACAGTTTGACACACAGAACACAGTTCAATGAATAGTAACACAGTTTGACACACAGAACACAGTTCAATGAATAGTAACACAGTTTGACACACAGAACACAGTTCACAGTTCAATGAATAGTAACACAGTTTGACACAAATAACACAGCTCAATGAATAGTAACACAGTTTGACACACAAAACACAGCTCAATGAATAGTAACACAGTTTGACACACAGAACACAGCTCAATGAATAGTAACACAGTTTGACACACATAACACAGCTCAATGAATAGTAACACAGTTTGACACACAGAACACAGCTCAATGAATAGTAACACAGTTTGACACACATAACACAGCTCAATGAATAGTAACACAGTTTAACACACAGAACACAGCTCAATGAATAGTAACACAGTTTGACACACAGAATACAGCTCAATGAATAGTAACACAGTTTGACACACAGAACACAGCTCAATGAATAGTAACACAGTTTGACACACATAACACAGCTCAATGAATAGTAACACAGTTTGACACACAGAACACAGTTCAATGAAAAGTAACACAGTTTGACACACAGAACATAGTTCAATGAATAGTAACACCGTTTGACACACAGAACACAGTTCAATGAATAGTAACACAGTTTGTTACACAGAACACAGTTCAATGAATAGTAACACAGTGTGACCCACAGAACACAGCTCAATGAATAGTAACACAGTTTGACACACAGAACACAGCTCAATGAATAGTAACACAGTTTGACACACAAAACACAGCTCAATGAATAGTAACACAGTTTGACACACAGAACACAGCTCAATGAATAGTAACACAGTTTGGCACACATAACACAGCTCAATGAATAGTAACACAGTTTGACACACAGAACACAGTTCAATGAATAGTAACACAGTTTGACACACAGAACACAGCTCAATGAATAGTAACACATTTTGACACACAGAACACAGTTCAATGAATAGTAACACAGTGTGACACACATAACACAGCTCAATGAATAGTAACACAGTTTGACACACAGAACACAGCTCAATGAATTGTAACACAGTTTGACACACAGAACACAGCTCAATGAATAGTAACACAGTTTGACACACAGAACACAGCTCAATGAATAGTAACACAGTTTGACACACATAACACAGTTCAATGAATAGTAACACAGTTTGACACACATAACACAGTTCAATGAATAGTAACACAGTTTGACACACATAACACAGTTCACAGTTCAATGAATAGTAACACAGTTTGACACACAGAACACAGCTCAATGAATAGTAACACAGTTTGACACACAGAACACAGCTCAATGAATAGTAACACAGTTTGACAAACAGAACACAGCTCAATGAATAGTAACACAGTTTGACACACAGAACACAGCTCAATGAATAGTAACATAGTTTGACACACAGAACACAGATCAATGAATAGTAACACAGTTTGACACACATAACACAGTTCAATGAATAGTAACACAGTTTCACACACAGAACACAGTTCAATGAATAGTAACACAGTTTGACACACATAACACAGTTCAATGAATAGTAACACAGTTTGACACACATAACACAGTTCACAGTTCAATGAATAGTAACACAGTTTGACACACACAACACAGCTCAATGAAAAGTAACACAGTTTGACACACATAACACAGCTCAATGAATAGTAACACAGTTTGACACACAGAACACAGCTCAATGAATAGTAACACAGTTTGACACACATAACACAGTTCAATTAATAGTAACACAGTTTGACACACATAACACAGTTCAATGAATAGTAACACAGTTTGGCACACACAACACAGCTCAATGAATAGTAACACAGTTTGACACACATAACACAGTTCAATGAATAGTAACACAGTTTGACACACATAACACAGTTCAATTAATAGTAACACAGTTTGACACACATAACACAGTTCAATGAATAGTAACACAGTTTGACACACAGAACACAGCTCAATGAATAGTAACACATTTTGACACACAGAACACAGTTCAATGAATAGTAACACAGTGTGACACACATAACACAGCTCAATGAATAGTAACACAGTTTGACCCACAGAACACAGCTCAATGAATAGTAACACAGTTTGACACACAGAACACAGCTCAATGAATAGTAACACAGTTTGACACACAAAACACAGCTCAATGAATAGTAACACAGTTTGACACACAGAACACAGCTCAATGAATAGTAACACAGTTTGGCACACATAACACAGCTCAATGAATAGTAACACAGTTTGACACACAGAACACAGTTCAATGAATAGTAACACAGTTTGACACACAGAACACAGTTCAATGAATAGTAACACAGTTTGACACACAGAACACAGTTCACAGTTCAATGAATAGTAACACAGTTTGACACAAATAACACAGCTCAATGAATAGTAACACAGTTTGACACACAAAACACAGCTCAATGAATAGTAACACAGTTTGACACACAGAACACAGCTCAATGAATAGTAACACAGTTTGACACACATAACACAGCTCAATGAATAGTAACACAGTTTGACACACAGAACACAGCTCAATGAATAGTAACACAGTTTGACACACATAACACAGCTCAATGAATAGTAACACAGTTTAACACACAGAACACAGCTCAATGAATAGTAACACAGTTTGACACACAGAATACAGCTCAATGAATAGTAACACAGTTTGACACACAGAACACAGCTCAATGAATAGTAACACAGTTTGACACACATAACACAGCTCAATGAATAGTAACACAGTTTGACACACAGAACACAGTTCAATGAAAAGTAACACAGTTTGACACACAGAACATAGTTCAATGAATAGTAACACCGTTTGACACACAGAACACAGTTCAATGAATAGTAACACAGTTTGACACACAGAACACAGTTCAATGAATAGTAACACAGTTTGACACACAGAACACAGTTCAATGAATAGTAACACAGTTTGACACACAGAACACAGTTCAATGAATAGTAACACAGTTTGACACACAGAACACAGCTCAATGAATAGTAACACATTTTGACACACAGAACACAGTTCAATGAATAGTAACACAGTGTGACACACATAACACAGCTCAATGAATAGTAACACAGTTTGACACACAGAACACAGCTCAATGAATTGGTATTGACTAGTGTTTATTCCCATGGCCCACGGGTGGACAGTTCTCATGTCCCCACTTGCTCTTCCATAGTTCCAGTTTGGAAGCTTCAGTGCCCTGACCCTGTTCTGTCTAGACAACAGTGGTGGAGGTCAGTCAGGGTAGGAACATCTTCTGATTAGATAAGCAGAAACCGACACAGTCGTGCAACATTTTCTTTCCGAAACAGACAACGTATGTAAACTTACGAATCATATCACATTCTCACGCCCCGATGACGCCGACAGTGTGGAAATGGCGGCGATACGATGCCGATATGGAAGATTTATCAAGATTGCCATACACGACAAAATCCCAGTTGGCAAGTGGACAAGGAAGTCATTGCCTTATCGAGAGGCCAACATTTTTAATATGTGTGTAACCAGCCGTCTTGAGACATGTGTCAACCTTGTTTTAAACATATTCACGCTACTAGCAGTTACACAATCTGTAGATAATGTGTTTCATTAATTTATTTTCCTCTGTGAGAACGAGTGTTTCCTGATATCCAATCTACACTGATCCTTTACTATTGTTTCCTCGTGTCCTCTATTTTTATTATCTTTCTTGAGTGAGAAAACATATTTCTATAATTTTTTTTACACCCATGCAATATCTTAAAACATCTGATCTACTCTTAACCTATTTGTCTCTTGGGTTGTTAAACCATATTATTTTGGCGTTCCTCATAACTATGGTCTCTCAGTTCTGGAATAATTTTAGTTGCTCTACTATGTATTATTTCAAGCGTATCTATAATCTTCTTATGATATGATATCCACGCTTGTATACAGTATTCTAAATGAGGCCTAGCTACTGCTTTATGCAAAGGTATATTTCGTTTGTTATCCTTGTGTGTTAGTTTTCTCCTAATCAACCAAAACATTTGAATACCCTTTGAAGATGCATCATTTTCATACCAGCACTTAATGGCACCCCTAAATCCTTTTCTTTTCAATAGCACCTAGAACAGTATTTCGCATATTATTGTTTACATCCAAGTTCCCGTGTCCTGTATGTAGTAATTTACATTTCCCATACTTGAATAATTTGTGTAGATCATTTTGTAGATGTTGTTTATCACCATCATTGTTATCCTTTCTATAGGAGTTTGTGTCATCCACACATTTTAGTACGTTCCTTGTCATATTATTATATATTAAGAATAATATAGGTCATGATACTGATCCTTGTGGTACCTCACTCAAAACTGTTTTCCAGTTTGAAACCTCTCCATCTCCAACACGCTGTCTTCTGTCAGTCAGCCATGGTTCTGTCCCATCGATTATGCCATCGTCGATACTATGGGCTTTTAATTTAAATAATAGTCTTTGATGTGGTACTTTTTCAAAAGCTTTCTTAAAATCTAAGTAGATAATATCTACTGGTGATTCCTCATTTACTAGTTTAGTGATTTCTTCAAAAAACATGACACATTTGTTAAACATGACCTCGCTTTTAGGAACCTATGTTGATACCAATTTAGTAATATATGCCTAACATGGACGTCTACCATACGGTATTTAATGTCCCTTTTGTAATAATTTACAAATAACTGATGTTAAACTCACTGGTCTGTAATTATCTGACTTTTTCTTGAAACATGTATTTAAATAATGGTATGCTATTTGCTTCCTTCCATTTAAAGGAAACCACTACTTTTGTAATGACAAATGTAACACTTTTGCACTTTTTTTATACTAATTTGGTCTACCCTTTTCATTTAGTAGTTTTGGAGGAATTCCATCCACCCCAAGTGATTTATTATCCTTAATTGCCTTTATGTTCTTAGCTAACATTTATGGAGTTACAGTTAAATGCCCTAAATAGTCTGGTTTAGCTTCACATCGCACTGAAGTATCCATTTATGTTTTCTGCCATTACGCACACTACGTTTCCCCTCACTCACTCGTCACTCGCTTGTTCCGTAGAAAGGCATGTTGTTTGAACAAAGGCTAAATCGGCGAACACATATGTCTACTTCCGTGATCGGTACCCGCCACCCGTCGTTGAACGAGGGATTGATCTACTTTGTTCGTTTCGTCAAGCCCTACGTACTTGCGTTATACAGTACAAGAAGACGCACACAACAGTTGTTCGCTGACGTGTTGTCTTCGCAACCACAGGGACCACATGGAACGGATATATTTCTCTAGGTAAGGCCGCGGAGTCCCCGCCTCAGTGAACTTCAATGAATGTCAAGAGAATTTTGAGACTTATGAATGCACAGTGATGCCTTTACAATATTTGCTATTGGGTAAAGTAATTATCAAGACATGATTTAAGCAATGTAGTCGGTATTGGATCAAGATCACAGGACCTATTTTGGGGCATTATTATTATTTTCTTTACTTCATCAACTGTAGCTGGTGTAAAAGAAACAAGTAGAGAATTTATTTGCGGATTGTCCAAATGATTGTACATGATTTAAAGTACGATCTCAAAAAGCAGACCGGACGAGACAAATGTGTTCTTGGAATAACTGGATAACGAGTAACACAAAGACTTGATTGAGACAGGACTTTGTCAACTTTTATTGTATTTTCAGTGTTATTTGAGACAATATTTGTACAATAATTATAGTTGGCTTTACCCATTTGTTTGCTGCAGTAGTGACACTGTTTTGTATAACGTGACCTATCCAAATTGATGCGTGATTTTCCCCATTTTCGTTCAAGTATATAGTGATCAATATCTGGCATTGCTATGTGATATCATCTAGGCAACGATAACACATTGTGATGTAACAGGTAATTACACTGCACGACGTTGACATTGTATGTGACTAATACATGCATATGTAGCGAACACATTTCGATGGATTTAATGTTTGCTCCAAAATGCTGGTAGTGTGCATCACCGAAGACAATACCAGTGCGAGGAGTTGACGCACACAAATATGCTGACACAACCGTTAACATTATTCGATGTATGCGCAATAGTGACAAGTCTCTTCTTGAAAAATATAAAGTCCCTTATGGTAAATAACACAGCAGATGAGCTCGTCAAGACATGAACAGCCCCGGATAGGCTGGACGTTGGTTCACTTTCATCAGACGGTCCCAACACTTCAGTGGTAGTATGCATGAACACAATATTACGAGGCTGGACAACTTACGATCAGTTAAAACTCCAACAGGTTCGGTCAAGCATACACTAACATATATGTACATTGTGAGTTGACCTATTGGCTCCCCAGAGGCGTAAGATGATATCCACAGCTGTATAATATTGTCATAATAGTTCCACAAGCCAAATATAAATATGTTATCTTTGTCCATAATTTTGTAGTAGAGCAATTATTGTCACAGCCCACACTAGTGGATAAATATATGCAGAAATTATTATGCATTAGCATAAACATGTTCAGAGCCACATCTATAGAAGTGGAAGGAACGTAACAACACAATAATTGCGTGAACTGCTAGGCCGTTTAACTGCCGCATCACAAACACGTCTTGATCGCTATGATAATTACATGAACATAACAATATCATATGTGTCGAGAGCCATGTAATAGAGCGTTTATTTTGTCAAGCCACGCTATAAGGTAATTGGATGCGACAAACGAAAGTTGTCGAACAGCCAATTTCCACATAACAATCTCGCATGAATCAAAGTTGTCCCTTGTATATTAAACGTTGTTTGCTCTGAAATTATGGCATTATAAGATAATTATATTTAAATGCATGCAAGTTTAGATAAAAAAAATTGCTATTGGGATACTGAACGGTGATATTTGTTTTGGTACCCATGCCCCTATCTACTGCCGCTGAAAGTTTGTCCGCGAATACTGCCGCCCCTTTCCACTTCGATGAAGCCCATCCTTCATGCACATATCAGCCCTCCCAACAAAACTTCCCCATAAATCCACAAATCCAACTTCCTCTACCCTACATAGCTTCTGGACTAACATGTTAATTGCCATCCCCCGACAATTTCGATATTTGTGACCCCTCCTGCCCATTACAGGTAAAATCCCTGACAGTATTACCTGCTCAACCCGCGTCTGTTTTAGTGTTCTGACCAACTGCCTATATTTCCTAACTATGGCAGTTGTACCCTCCCTCTCTACGTTATTTGTCCCTACGTGTACTAAAACAGATCCACCCTTACCCGAACCTACGATGTTTTTTACCCTCTCAGTTATCGCCTCTATTTTGGCTCCAGGCAAGCAGACCACCACATCATCTCCCTTGTTTAAGACTCTGTCGGTCTTCCTAACTATCGAATCCCCCACAAACACCCTCGCTCTCTTCCTCACCCCTTCTATCACTGCTGCATAATAACTCTTCCGTTCGATCCCTTCCATCACATTATGTCCTGACCCCTTCCCTCCTGTCTCCCCCACTTCCCACTCCTTTGCTCTTGTCTCTCCCACTCCCCTCTCCTTCACTCCGGTTGTTTTCCCTCCCGTCTCCCCCACTCCCTTCTCCTTCCCTCCTGTCTCCCCTATTCCCCTCTCCTTCACTCCGGTTGTCTTCCCTCCCGTCTCCCCCACTCCCTTCTCCTTCCCTCCGGTTGTCTTCTCTCCCGTCTCCCCTACTCCCTTCTCCTTCCCTCCTGTCTCCCCTACTCACCTCTCCTTCACTCCGGTTGTCTTCCCTCCTGTTCCTTTCCTTCCCGTCTCCCTACGACCTGTCACCTTCCCTCCTCTCAGCGTCCTCCCAGGCTGAGGTGAGCTCTCCCTAGCATCTCTTGTGTCTTTTCCCACTTTATCGTCTACAGTTCCCCCACCGGAACTACTGGCACAACCCCCCTGTTCCCTTCCCACCATTGCCACAACGAGCAGCTTCAGCTCTTCCAACTCCACCTCTAGTTGCTTCATCTTCGTACATCCTCTACACTCAAAACTAAAAGTATCTGCCTGGACCTCAGCCCAGGACTTCTCGCATCCAGACTTGACGAAGTCCACCCAGTTACTGCAACTGCCACAAATTAAGTGCCTTGTGGCCTTTAACTGCCGTTTGCACGGCGCCATCATACAATTTAGTTTGAATTAGTTTGCTACGTTAGCCTTGAATAAGGCTGTTTTTTGTGATCAAAAGAACACTTTAGGCTAATATACTTGCTAAATATGTCTTCTATTAAGCTCGCATGAGAAAAAAACCTGCCACCTAGCGAATACGGAGAACACTATGTAACAAAACTACGAAATCAGTGTGTACTAATTTACGCTAAAATCCTGCTGTTAATTCCTTTTTACCGAAAACGTTTACTACCACTAAGTCAGATATTACCTTATGTATGTAATTTAAGTAAATATATCACTTTATCTTATATATATATTAGACAATGTAAACGATAGTTCGATGCACGAGTTGAATTCACGACCTGTAAACAAACTCCCTTTTATCACTCGTTGAGTTTGAATCCGGGAAAAAATACTACCTCTGTTAACAAAAACGGTTTCTTAATATATGTCAACAAGAAGTTTGTGAACAATATATGTATAATAGTAATACTTATTCTAACCAATATTCCAATGTTACTGAATATTCACTATGCTATCTCAATTTTCGTATGGTAAACAACCCTATTAACGCTCGCTGACTTTCCTGACAGAGTCCGAAACTAACTTACTCTTAAATACTCCCTCTGACTAATAATTAACAAAACCTGTTTCCTAATATATGTCTACAATACGTTTGTGTATACTATATATGCAATAGTAATACTTATTCTATTTGATATACCGCGTTTTTCTGTAAATGATCTACACCAAATTCAAGTCGCTGCACCAAGTTCAAGTAGCCGGAAGTGTAATTATATTTAAATGCATACTTAATGCTGTCATTATATCCAGCTACCATCAATCAAATTCAAATAGTAATTTCACTTAAATAAAAACCAGTCTTGGGAAACACTATGCTGCAATATTGACGCCGCGTTGACTTAATCATTAAGGTTACAGTTATTGCTACGCCTACGCCATAGGAAGACACTGCGCGTTGTATTTGTACAGGCTATAATTAAATTAACATTCACAAATTAGTGACGTAAAGGCAAACCGGTCACATTGTTTTTTATGCATTGAACATGTCTAGTTATCTGGACATATAAGCAGCGTATTGGAGGGGGGGGTCAATTTACCGTCTCTGCAAAATACTACCAAATTGTAACCGGGCGAATTCATTTCAAAAATCAAGTACCTCTGGTAAATGCTACTCTGACATCATTTGCCAAATAAGCATCGCCACCAATGTCAACCATATTGATTGCATTCCTTAATAATGTATATTGGAAACTTGACAATAAATGTGTAAGTCTGCATTAACAGGAAGATAATACCTAAATATAACAATAAAATACAATAAAGAAGACTTCTGTAGCGCCGAAATCCTCAGAAAAACCGTGCTCAGCACCGCACCAATTATGCTTTAATCCGCATTCAGCAGGCGTCGGCTCACGTGATCTGCATTTACAAGGGGAAACACGTCAATATTTCAACATATAGCACTTCGCTGGTCAGAGGGTAGGGACAAGAGTATCTATTATCAAGGTAAATTGTCTAATCAATTAAATATCATTAAGATTGAACATCCATTGCAACAGTCATCAGAAAGATGGAACTCTATGTGTTGATAACTCTATGTCCATACATACTTTCCATGTATATCATGAGCAACTGATCAACTGGAGCTTACTAATGAGTATTTTTAATATATGTCCCCATTTGTTATTGCTTTGTATTAGTATTTAAATGATAAACCAAAACTGATTGCAATTCAACTTTTTCTTATGCAACTAGCTCACATTGTACTTGCAAGTACATAGGCTTGCGTAACGTCGAGGTGATGGAAACTATCACTTATTTTGGTGACATTGTCATAGCCAAAGGACATATACTACGAGTAAAAAAAATACATTCAGTCTCATCAAGCATGGTCACAGCATTCATGATATCATTGCCATTTATTATAATTGAAAGTCGTATTTATTGAGGGAGACACCATGACGTCCTCAGTTTACTTCATAGAAAGCGATTGTTCACGTTCTAATTGGACAATTTGATTTGCTCCACGTCGTCCCAGGTCACTATGTTGCTTAAATGAGCACCTGACTATATATTTGCAGTTGCTACTTGATATACCTTTGTCCAAGACGCAGATGGGAGCAAAACCCTCTCCGTTTCTAGATTCGATTAGCTGGATTTTTAATGGTTTTCAAAAAAAATATGATAATCTTTAATCTTACTGAATGGATTTTTTTTCAGCATTTAGGAATTGGTTTTATATGAATTAATCAACCTAGAAAGCGCCTATAAAAAGTTGTGGCTGAAAATTGCGATTAATAAATATATGGGAATAGTTGATTGAATATATTGTGATGTATAAAATACCTCTTGCGCAGTATTTACAGCGTGGTTGATTGCTTCCCAGAGACGTCGAGTTGGTGCTAGAAGGAACAGATCTGCCAGGGGGTGGAGTGTAATATATGCCAGGGGATGGAGTGTAAGGTCTGGCAGGGGGTGGAATGTGAGGACTGCCAGTGGGTGGAGTGTAAGGTCTGCCAGGGGTGGAGTGTAATGTCTGCTATGGGGTGGAGTGTAAGGCCTGCCAAGTGGTGGAGTGTAAGTTCTGCCAGGGGTGGAGTATAAGTTCTGCCAAGGGGTGGAGTGTAATTTCTGCCAGGGGTGGAGTGTATGTTCTTCCAGGAGGTGGATAGTAAGGTCTGCCAGGGGGTGGAGTGTAAAGCGCTTTGAGCGTTCCTACACACTGTATGCTGCGCTATATAAGAACAGATTTGCGCAATGCATTAAACCAATGTCTTAGCAATTTGGCATTAAGGTAGTATTTTATTTTGACAATGTATTGAGAAAGCAATTTTAAGATTGATAGCTATTTCAGCAAATTGCGCAGAATACCAGTATAAAATAGTTCGTTATTTGGCATAATCTTGGAAACTCCTATTTAAAATTTCGTCTTTAATAAAAACCCTTAATCGAGGTTGTGCACGTACTCTTCTGTCATTGTGAACGATAACTAAGTTGTGGCGCCCCAGCGGTTGATGTGACATTTTGATATATAAAGCACGTGCGCCTGTACCTTTTGATCTTCACGTGGTTCTACCGATTCGGAATACTTCATTAATCGAGCACAGTATTAAATTCAGTTATGCACTTCATCGTTTGAAGTAACATTATATTATATAGTATTGCCATATGAACTAAAACTGTTTTGTGGGAAATGTGGTGCACAATAACTTTGTTATTTGAATGAACCAAACTACAATAGACTGCGCTTAGCAAAATCACGGACAACACAACCATCCGTTTAGTAGAATCAAAATGGCTGGGACGGAATCATTCCCTATTGACGTTGAGTTAAAATGCGCAACTTAACTCATTTGCTATACGCCCGCGCTTATTATATTCAGATAAACAAAACAAATGAATGTATTTCTGTGTAGCACGAAATAACAGGGTTGTTTGCTTGTAAAGAAAACTGTTTGACTATTTTTCAATGAAATGATGAAAATGATGAAAAAAGTATGCATTGTTCGGGTAAAACGGTAAAACATTACATTAACAATTATTATTGATATTAGTTGTCGCAACGCAGACAAATCCTCGCGAGAATGTTGTAATTACGTTGCGATTTTCGTCTTACTCAGATAAATTGTTGGTCACGGATACTAATTAAATAAAATGTCGCAGCTCCTCAATTCGATTTTTTCGCTAGCCTCTTTTCCAATTCGTTTTGTTAAAAATTAAACCTAGCCCCCACAATCCCATTCTAGCTCGTTTGCACAATTTGTGTATGTATTTTGTTTATTACTGAATATTTGGTGTATCATTAGTTGAGGTGAAAAGGAACTGAACGAATAAAAAATAAGTACGAATTCACCCTTGGTGAAATTTCTTAACTGTGTCAAGTGATTGGCGGGAGGATGGAAGTCACGTCCATAATCGGCATGAGCATTGACCAGCACAGTGCTTATCATATTGGATATCCACTATTTTGAACCTTACCAGATCTAACGACTAAAGTCACTTTTCATGATCTCTTAAAAAAATGCATTAATGGCACAGTTTCATAATATGCTCATGTTCAAACTGGCGTCCCGCAGGACATCATTTTAAGACCGCCGTAGAATTTATCGAATGTGCACGAATTTAGAAGCAGACGATTAATGTGTGCGGTTCTACAAGGTTGTGTAGTATTCTTGTCACCGATACATGATCAAATGACGAATACTTGATTTATTTTCGCCCACGTCTTGTGGTTGTAACTTCATCGTAAAGTGACTCGGTCCCACCTTGTATACGTTGGTTGTGATGGCTACTACAAGAGTTAGACACTCTCCATCACATCTACGAACGTCTTCAACTTAAGTATACAAGTCAACATTCTTCTCCGTCGAAAGACTTAAGGTCAACCTAACGGCGCGTTAAGCCTTGCAAGTGCCACCGATATTCGTTGCTTAAAATACAATAACTACATTGAAATCACTGTTCAGTATGACAGTGCCAGTTTTTCTAAACATTTAGGTTATTCTATGATGGTGATTCTTCAACATATACTATATCAACCGCATTATACACAAGAGTCAGATACGGATTATATAACATACTTCTTAAGGCCACAGTAACCATGTGTATATGTTTACGTTATAATGCAGATGGATATTTTTACAACAGGTCTCGTTGAATAGACGAAACCTCAAACCTTCAATTCCTATATACCATAATGGCAATTTTTTTAACTATGTAATAAAACAAAAATTTCCATAACTTCACTAATGCGGCATCGTGAATGTAGCATATTGCGTCCCTTTTATGTCTAGATGAGATTTCTTTTTGTATTAGAATGGTGGTAGCTAAATATATTGACAGCACTAAATAAGCAATGCATATAGCTACACTTAAATTGCAGTAATTACACAGGTTTCCGTTATGGCGACGACGTCCTGTTCATGTTCATCAATGTAGTCACGCATGAGTAGCTCCTGTTTACGTATGGATCTTGCGTTAATCAGGGCGAACTTCGCACAAAGGTGAGAGTAACTTCGCGCAATGTAAGACCCGTTACCTGAGGCTGTAGAGGACAGTGCAATCAGGTTGGCACTGTTAACACCCGTTTGTTTATCAACACAGCTGACCTGGCGACACCATCCGCTGGGCACCCTTGTTATTGGTCTGGATCCACGTCTTATTCCGGCTGTTGCGCCACACCTCGTTGGTCGTCGACACAAATGCAATCGCTCAATTGTTGCCGTCCACGGGTGACTAGGCGGCTGCATGCATGTCCGTAGGTTCATCAACAATGTTCTGGACAGCGACATGCTTCAGCGGACACTTCCCCAAACAGGCAATGTTCTGGTACGGTGAGCGCAGCTTGGCAATGCTGGCACGTGTATGCGTGGTTCAAACAGGTTGATAGCAGCACCCACGCCCCAGAATAAAGGGCAGTTTTGAAAGTCAATGTAAAAAGTGTAATTAAAGATATAAAAAGTCACAGACCTTCCATTTGTACACTATGTATATTCACGACTTATAATACGCAGCACGAAGATAATCCAGGATTTCAAAACTTTATAAATAGAGATAATTGACAGACCGGGAGCAGCCACACACAGCAGCGCTACAACCTCTTTATCGTCACCAACAAGCAAGATATTCTTATTGTTGGTGACTTCAATCTTCACTGTGAACTGAGTTTTGCACCCAGTGTAAAGTTATTGAATAATATTTTAGCTGAAAATAATCTACAACAACATGTTACAGATTCAACACACATCCGGGAGCACAGGCTGGACTTTCCATCGTGTCATCTACGACGGCGTACACCAGTAGTATATCAGATCATTACAGTGTTGTTTTTCTTATGTCTTCTGCAAACCCAGTGCCTGTTCGTACTATGAAGCATCTGCTCGATTTATGTGGATTAAAGCATGACCGATTTGAAGCTGATTTGTTGGAACATGTCGCTTCTTTGGACCCTAATATGGATGTGAGTGCCATAGGTGACCAGTACGAGCATGCGGTCATATCAACCGTTGACGTGCATGCCCCCGTCACGTCAATAATGAAAACGTGCCGACGGAGAAGCCTTGGTATAATGATGACACATGCAATGCCAGGGCATTGAGACGTTCAAATGAGAAGAGGTGGAGGAAAACGAAGCTCGAGATCCATCGAAAGATTTATGCACAGCACCGAACAGCGGTCAACGCCTTGAACACTCGAGCTAAGTAGGCTCACTATCAATCAGTGTTGTCATCACTTGACCAGCGGACATGTTTTCGTGTGATCAACACCCTGCTAATGCCACCGAGAATGATTCGACCACAATCATCAAGCACTGAAAAAAGTGTGCAGTGACTTCGCCACTTACTTCGCTGAAAACACACAAGGATCCACGAAAAGCTGATCAGTGATGAAGAATTGTTCCAATTACGTCGTCGATGATGGCAGCCAACCAGTATCATACCAAATAAATCGACTACTACCTACGACTGACGAGGAACTGAGGAACATCATGAAACTGTGCCCCTCTAAGACATGCAGTATGGATGCCTGCCTAACTGAACTCCTGAAGAGAACACTGCGTATCCACATTCACTATTTGGTGGCCATGGAAAATAAACATAACCATGCCATGCTGTTTGTTATGCTAGATTTATTAGCAGCATTCGACACTATTGATAACGCGTACTTGTTGACACTTCTGCAAGATGAAAATGGTGTGCATGAAACGGCACAATCTAGGTTCCGGACTTACATGGAAGACCACACTTATCGCGCCCAGATTGACTCAACAACATTATAGCATATTCCTCTACAGTGTGGTGTACCACAGGGCTCTCTCCTTGGGCCAGTTAGTTTTACTTTGCACATCACACTAGTGCAGTGCTTATTCAGAATACATGCATCCTACAATCCAGCTGTGCCATACGACCAAGCGGAAAGAGTGAGGCGACTCATATACTGCATTAGGGAAGTCAGACAGTGAGGCGACTCACAGACTGCAATAGAGAAGTTAGACAGTGAGGCGACTCAAAGACTGCAATAGGGAAGTAAGACGGTGGATGACTCTTCTCATGCTGAAGGTGAGTGATGATAAACTGACATGATAATTTTGACATAAAAGCATAATCTCTAGTTATGTAGAGTTTGCTCCATGACCATTGGAGCTTACATAATTTTACCAGTAGACCGTGTACGAAACTTGGGAGTTCATATTGACCAACATCTGAAGATCACACATTATATGACAACTGTATGTGCTACTTGTAATTACCATCAGACGCTCATCAATACGTCACTATCTTGCAACAGAAGCCACGAACAGTTATGTAAACGCACTTGTGAACTGTCACCTAGATTACTGTAATTCGCTCTTTGTTAATCTTCTGGCATCTCAACTATTTCGAGTGCAACGAGTACAGAACAATGCCCCTATACTAATAACGCGCACCAGTATGCACGACCACATAACACCAGTATTAATGGGCTTACATTGGCTGCCGGTAGCAAGTCGAATACAGTTCAAGTTGCTAGTGTTGGCTTACCGATGCGTCATTGGTTTGGCGCCGATGGGCGTCTACGCAAGGACTATGCGCCCACACAACACCAATGCATCAATAAGAAGAGGATTGGTGAATCTGCATTTGGAACAACAACACCTCGACTTTGGAATTCACTGGCCGCAGACATTCGTTATTCCAAGACGCTAAACATTTTAGCAAGTCTTTAAAGACTCACCTTTTTATTAGTCACTTCAAATATACGTCAAATAATAGCATTATGATGGACATTAATTTTGCAATACGATTCTCAGCAGATTTTAAGTTGTTTTCAATATTATTTTATTTATTTATTTATTTATAACGTAATTTAATTGATTTATTTATTGTGGCTTTATCTACCACTTATATCGAGAGTTAGCAAACAAATATGTATATATATATATATATATATATATATATATATATATATATATATATATATATATATAAACATGTTTTTATATTTAAATAGTATTTTTACCATGTGAATAGTATTTTATACCATGTTACAATGTACAACGCATTGATCCACATAGAGATAATTAGGGTTTTTAAAAATGCTGTATTATTATTATTATTATGTGGACCACCGTCTGACACTGTAGCCTAGGAATAGCTCAGTTTATTTGATATGATCTTGAAGTAGTGTTACAACTTCAGTGTCTGCCCTAGAATTATATGTATGTGTGTATATATATATACATATATATATATATATATATATATATATATATATATATATATATATATATATATATATATATATATATATCCATTAGTAGGGTTTTGATTCAGCATGCAATCATACGTAACTACAATCCCACTAGAAAAAAACCTGATATGACAATGAGAGGATGTAAGGAAGCATGTAACCCATTATGTTCATTACCTTGTGGCATTAACAAACTGTGTGTAGGCTCTCAAACAGGTAACTCTCGAAGTGCCAGAGACAGCACGGGAGGCTCCGTTCTAGACCGTCCCAAACACATGGCGGTGTTCCCGCTGCACGGAGTCGGCGGTTACAGCAGCAAACATGAGTCGGACTGCTACTGTCAATATTACAATCGAGCCAAATATGCATTTCTTCATAACAAGCAGGCTTCATATCACCGTCGTTTAAACGTCATGCTTTGTGAATAATCTGTCAATTGGATATTTAGCTGTCATCAACCTCCATTTCCCTTTAGACATGTTAGGGTAACAAAACCGTGGACCTACCGTATCGAGTCGACAACCGATATGACTTCGCCCAGCACCAAGCACCCAATTATAAAACGAACAAACAAAATATGCACGGCTTACGAAATAGTGTCAACGCGTACAGTTTTTCAGTTAAAATGACAACAAAGTGTGTTGTCGTGATCCACAGTAGGATCCGGGAGAAGGTAAAATGCGCTTCTCCTACCACGAGTATTTGTGTGCATGCAGTGTAAGTGTGAAAAGGTGTGCCAGAAGCAGAATCATATCCATCATTAGTAACATAATATGACACACATAACAATTTCATTCAAAGCAGCTGCAGCAACATCATTTTAAAAACTCACCCTCCCTCTTCATCTCTTGTAGCCAATCTAGGCGTCTTAGCTGGTATTGGCTATTGTTTGTGCTCATGGGTGGGAAGTTGTCATGTGTCATCTTTCTCTTCCACAATAAATGTTTGTTGACTTCAGCCTTAGCCTGTCACCATACTCGAGGTTCTTCAGTTCCGGGACTATTAGTGAGTTGTCCGGTGTAGCAGTATATATCCTTCCACTGGATAGCTCTCCCCCGAGGGAAGATAACATAGAATATCTCCCCCAGCCTGGATATCTTACTCCCCTCCCAATACCCAAGTTGTCTTGACTCCAAACTATTTTCCATCACAAATAAAATCAAGAACAAGATGCAATTAAAACAATATTTAATATAAATTTTATGTAATTATCAAAATATAAAATACTTTTTAAATAAGGCACAAACGTGAGTACAATAATGCATTGCGTGTCTACTCTTATCACACAAATTCCCGTCCCGCTTCGTTGCACCATTATTGG
Organism: Lamellibrachia columna; assembly: GCA_963662155.1. Lineage (NCBI taxonomy): Eukaryota > Metazoa > Annelida > Polychaeta > Sabellida > Siboglinidae > Lamellibrachia > Lamellibrachia columna. The sequence goes on from OY759270.1 coordinate 42,835,735, forward strand.
CAATCACTGCAAGTGTCACCGATGAAACACTTTTTTGTGACAGGAGAGCTTTCACCTGACACACTTCTGCTTCTTAGCAGCCAGGTGTCCCCGACAGCTGCTAACAACTTTCATCGTGCACACAGGAGAGTAGGGGACGGCAATTTTTTTTTAATTGGGAAAGGTGTGATGTTTCCCTTCTGCAAACAAGTGGCCAGGTGTTTTCTAGACATGTTAACATCAAAGTTGAAGGTACGGCGTTGGCCCCACACTTAGCAGCAATGGCTATCACCCCACAATCAGCCGTGTTGCCCTCAGTGGAGGGTTCATCTTAGCAACGAGAACTGTGGTAGAAATATCCATCTACATTATAACGTAAATGTCTACACTTGGTTACAGTTGCCCAAAACAAGTACGTTATGTTATCCGTCTCTGACGTTTCTGTATGATGCGGTTGAATAAGTAAGTTTTGATGAATCACCAACAATAAAATAACTTAAATGCTACAATGCAGCAGTTTAGAAATAATACTAATAATAACACATTTTATTTGGTATAGCGCCAGATAAAATTTTTTTCGTAGCGCTTCAAAACATTAAAAAATATATAAAATAGTGTAGAATTGCTAAATAAGGAAATAACTAAATAAATAGTAAAACGAACTATTCAAATATGAATATAGCACAATAATTATAGCAATAATATTAATAAATAAATGTATATGTATGATTAATAATAATAATAAAAATAGTAATTTGTAAAATATTGTTTATAATAGTTTAAGTGATCAAATGTATTGGTAAAATAATGTTAACTAGCATGAATACAATTACTTAAATAGTCATAATTAAATTACTATGAATAGAAGACATTGTTCATAAGGAATATACGCTAATATGCGATACGAAAGAAGTACGTCTTTAGTCGACATTTGAGGCTGGCGAGAGTGTCACATGTTTTCATAGAGTTAGGTAAAGTTTTCCACAGGGACGCTGCAGCCACTGCCAACGAGCCGTCACCAGCCTTGATACGACAGCGATTCACTTCCAAACTGTTACAGCTGGCTGGGCCCAGTGCTCTTGCCTGTTGATATGGGCGCACGAATTCACACAGATACACTAGCGCTTCGGCGTGCTGCTATTGGGATACTGAACATTGATTGCAGTGTAATTATTGCATTTAAGCATAATTATATTAAATCACATATATTTAGTGCATTAAGAACCTCTAGGTAAGAAACTCATTTAAATAATTGACTTGGTTTGTAAAAAAAGTGTCGATACAGTGTCTGGTAACTGGTTACTCCAGGCAGTTCTGATTAATCATCAACCGAAAGTATGCTAAGTGCTTAAATGCAGCAATTTATACTGTTATTTGAATATCAAACATAGCTTCCTGTGTAATTATTGCAATTTAAGAGTAATTACGTTTAAACAGAAACTTAATGTTGTCAATATATCCAGCTACCATCAATCAAATTCAAATAGTGATCTCATTTAAATAGGAAAAAACAGACTTGGGACCCAATGTGGTGCATTCGTGATGCCGCATTAGAACGTTTATGAAGATTTATGTTTCATTACTTAATAAAAAAATTGGCAGGCGGGCAATGGCAACATTGATGTGGCCATTATGGTTACAGTTGTTGAATGTTATTGTGTCGCACGATCACGTTGGTTGTCATGTTGCAACTATTTCGGGCCCATGTCTCAAAATGGCAAACCACACACACAACCTCACACACACACAAACACAAACACGTACAAAACACACACAATTAATCTCCTTTAAATTATGATTTTATTTAATAAAACAAACATGTGCTGGATTCATGATTTCGCATTGGCGAAGTTGTAGACATGTATTTTCTATTAATAACTTTGTAAGAAAGTTTACAGTTATAGTGCAGTGATTTGTAAAGCTAAACCTCAGTGTATCACGTAGCCATATACAACAGGTGGCGGGGAAGGGGGCCACTTATTCAAGGTACTATATTACACAATATTAGTGGACGATAGGAACCGTTAATCGATGCAGCGCACGCACCCGCTGTGTTACTGTCAGTGTGGACGGTGACACGGGTGATACGGCGCCTCTTTGATGAGACATTTTGATGGATAATGCACGTGTCACGAATAATACAACAACATGCACATACTGCGTTTCCCCTCACATTCTCGTCGCTCAATTCTTCCGTAGCAACGGCATCTTAGTTTTATTACCGTCAATATGTCGACACAAATCAAAACACGAAATTATAACCTAATTATAACGAATTTCGCAGTAACTGCGAACAATACCAATAATGCACTCACACGTATATACATTCCACACGTGTCCACATTGTCAGCTGAATACAGTTACTTATATGCAAATAAAATCACTGATATCGTATAAATTGCTTATCTTTAGGTACTAGATTCGTTTGTATCAGCGCTGCACACTCTTGTAACTGTCGCCTGACCCCTGAATTCGCCGCATGCCAGCACAGTGGCCATTATGCACAACGCATCAACTTTACAAAATCGGTCAACGGAATGGGTCGACATTGAGATGTATCTGTAATGATATTTGCTGCCATCTGATGCGGTTGGTCGAACATCCACCATTTCCAATACAAAGGCGCAGTGTACGTTACCTATATTAAAACATGTATAACTATCAGATAAACATCGATGCATCTTATTAAATGGTGAAAGAGGTAAAAATTAGCCACCAAGAGCATGCAGAATATGTGACTGATTCGTACAACACTATACTATTTCTTGAACGCGCGTTGAAACCTTAAAATACCGTTACCGTACCTGAACGAACATGGCCATGACAAAAATGCCTACTGTGAACTGGGGGCACGAACCCGTGGCTGACGCATTCAGAATATTTAAGGCTAGAATGGAATTCTATCTCGAAGATCAGAATGTTAATGACTCCCAAGCTGTCACTGCTGGCTGAGCCCAGTGCTCTTGCCTGTTGATATGGGCGCACGAATTCACACAGATACACTGGCGCTTCGTCGTGCTGTTATTGGGATACTGAACAGAGATTGCAGTGTAATTACTGCATTTAAGCGTAATTATTTTAAATTACATCTATTTAGTGAATTAAATACTAAGTAAGAAACTCATTTAAATAATTGACTTGGTTTGTAAAAAAGTGTCGTTACAGTGTCTGGTAACTGATTACTCCAGGCAGTTCTGATTAATCATCAACCGAAAGTATGCTAAGTGCATAAATGCAGCAATTTATACTGTTATTTGAATATTAAACATCGCTTGCTGTGTAATTATTACAATTTAAGAGTAATTACGTTTAAATTATAACTTAATTTTGTCAATATATCCAGCTACCATCAATCAAATTTAAACAGTAGCTCATTAAAATAGCAAAACACATCTGCATCACCATCGGGGGCATGGTGAATAGCAGTGTGGTATAATGTGTGTGTGTGTGTGCATCATGCTAACAACAAGCTCACTGATGTCTTTACTCACTGTCCGGTACAGATGATCGTACACTTGTATCTCACCAGGTACACAGTTCACTGCAGAAATTGTCACCCAGTGATTGCTGTTGCTGTTCAAGATTTTAACAAACTCATCGGTCTGAACTGGAATCTGTCGGCAGTCCCAATGCTGCACTACATCAATCCACCAACGAAGCTGTAGCTCCATATTGATACTGAAGATATGATGCGTGTAGACCCCTTCCTTAAATAGGCGACCAGACATTTTGAAAAGCTCGGGATCAAACGATTTTTGCCTTTGAAGTGGGTGAAAGGATTCAGTTATTGTGTATTGCGTGTGGCTACCAAAAAAAAACATCAAAATTTAATAAACTATATTGCGAGGACACATTGGCAATGTGTCTAGGTCAATATAAAAAGGCGGATCCTTTAAATTTGTATTTATAACAATGGGGTGTTGCCATGCAGAGAAACTGCTCCTAGAATTATACACCTCAGTGCCTTCATAAGAGAGTTGTGTGTTTTATTGTTGAGGTGACCGATTGTGATTAACTCAGTGCCTTGATGAGAGACTTATCATGATTAACTCAGGAATCGCTTTATATAATTCATTCATTCGCAAATTTATAATGTAATAAAAATAAACACACCGACTTTGTATCAAGACTCCGTGAAAAGGCTACAAAGTGTAAATTTGAAAACAATGAACTGAATGAGAGATTGATCGAAATGATCATAGTAACTACTCCTGTAGAAGACTTGCACAAAGATATGTTATCAAAACCTAAAGGGTACTTGATCAAGGACATCTTAGAAAGAGGCCAGTAGCATAAGGTTGTACAGGCTTCGCAGACATCTCTGAGACATATGTCAGTTCCTGTAGAAACTATTGTCAATGTTGTGACACGATCGAGTTGTTCCAACTGTGGTCAACACCATCCTCCCAAATCATGTCCTGCGTACAAAGACAGGTGTCTAGCATGCGGATGAACGGGTTATTGGAAGACACTCTCGAGAAAATGAAGACATATTCCAGACAGTAGATTTGACCAAGACAGACAGCCAACATCAACGAAAAGAAGGAAACAAAGTCAAAAGGTCGGAAAGGAAGATGTGAAACCAAAACTCAGAAACAGGACCGGCGGAGGAATACGATATCTCAAAATGTAGTCCGTTTTGACCGAGACAGTAGTAGTAGAGAATTAGTTCCTAATCGTAAATTCCGGAGCACACGATCACGAATCACTTCCGGTTGCGCGCGCAGCCAATCAGAGCGTCCCCTGACGGTTGTAGGAACACCACAAACAGTGCGCAGCGCCCCCTAGCGACTGGAGCTAACCCTAACCGTCTAGAGCGCCCCCTGGCGACTGAATTACATTTTAATTTAATTTTTTATTTATTTATTTATTATTTTTTTTATTTTTTTTATTTATTTATTTATTTTTATTTTTTTTTATTTTATTTGCGCGCGCAGCCTCACAACCTTCTGGGTAGCCCGAGCGCCCCCTGGTCCGTAACCCTATCCATAACCCTAGAGCGTCCCCAGTGGCAAGCCGTTACAACGAAGCAATAGAAAAGCTACGCAATATTGTCCACAAACGTTAGACAGAGGACTCTGAAGTCTACTGCTATTATCATTAACAGGGTCATTAATAACTGAGATCAAAGGACCTAACGAGGAGACGAGAAACTAGCAAAACACGATATCGTACTATATTTTCTTCATATGTAAATATTTAAAAATAATGCGCTCTTACAATTTATCCATAACTCCTACAGTTTACCCATAATTCCTACAATTTACCCATAATTCTCCTATTGAATAAAAGTACAAGGACATTTTATTAAATTTGTTGTTGTTGAAAATAATGACACAATATCGTCCACAAACGTTAGACAGAGGACTCTAAAGTCTCTTGCCATACGCATATTTTCGTTATATGTCAATATTGTTAAATAGTGCGCTCTGCCACTTTACCCATACTTCCTACAGTTTACCCATAATTCCTACAATTTACCCATAATTCCTACAATTTACCCATAATTCCTACAATTTACCCATAATTCGTACAATTTACCCAGCACACATATGTAATGAAGTGTGTTTGTTCGTTCACCTAGCTATAAAAAGAACGGGACTTTAGTTTCATACAACTAGAATATATATATATATATATATATATATATATTCACTGTATCCACAGTACAGAGGTAGAATACATAGTCACTGTCCCACAGTACACAGCTAGAATACATAGTCACTGTATCCAGAGTACACAGCTAAATTACATAGTCACTTTACCCAAAGTACACAACTAGAATACGTAGTCACTGTGCCCACTGTATGCAGCTAGAATACATATATATATACATACTGTACCCAGAGTACACAACTAGAATACACAGTCACTGTACCCACAGTGTACATATAGAATATAAATTTACTGCACCCAGGGTACACTGCTAGAATACATAGTTACTCTACCCACAGTACACAGCTACAGTACATAGTCACTGTACACACAGTACACAACTAGAATACATAGACACTGTACCCACAGTGCACAGCTAGAATACATAGTCACTGTACCCACAGAACACAGCTTTAATATATATATATATATTCACTGTATATACAGTACACAGCTACAGTACATAGCCACTGTATCTACAGTACACTGATAGAATATATATTCACTGCATTGACCGCCATGTGACATGTATGGAGAAATTGACCGCCATGTGTCATGTATGGAGACATTTACCGCTGTGTGATATGTATGGAGACATTTATCACCATGTGATATGTGTGGAGACATTTACGCCTGTGTGATATGTATGGAGACATTTGACATCATGTGATATGCGTGGAGACATTGACCGTCATGTGACATGCATGGAGACATTTACCACTGTGTGATATGTATGCAGACATTGACCGTCATATGGTATGCATGGAGACATTGACCGCCATGTGACATGCATGGAGACGTCGACTGCCATGAGACATGTATGGAGACATTCACCACCATGTGATATGTGTGGAGACATTTACCACTGTGTGATATGCGTGGAGACATTGAACACAACTTGAAGAAAACAAGACACTGTCATACGCAACGGTTCAATGCAGGCTATGTACGAGCGGCGGTTCCAATGTCAAAAAAGACAAGACGAGTGGGAGCGCACAAGCCAAAGTCCACCAACAGCGACTGACCAGTGTCAAAAAAGACTAGACGAGTGGAAGCGCACAAGTCAAAATTCACCAACAGCGGCTTACCAGTGTCAAAAAAGACAAGACGAGTGGGCGCGCACAAGCGAAAGTCCACCAACAGCGACTGACCAGTGTCAAAAAAGACAAGACGAGTGGAAGCGCACAAGCCAAAGTCCACCAACAGCGATTGACCAATGTCAAAAAAGACAAGACGAGTGGGAGCGCACAAGTCAAAGTCCACCAACATCATCTGGGGGTCATATCATCGCAAAGCAAAAGTCAAAGTCCACCAACAGCGGCTGATCAGTGTCAAAAAGACAAGACGAGTGATAGCGCGAAAGTCAAAGTCCACCAACAACGACTGACCAGTGTCAAAAAAAAGACAAGACGAGTGGAAGCGCACAAGTCAAAGTCCACCAACAGCGACTGACCAGTGTGAAAAAGACATGACGAGAGGGAAAGCACAAGCAAAAGTCCGCCAACGGTGACTGACCAATGTCAAAACAGACAAGGCGAGTGGGAGCGCACAAGTCAAAGTCCACCAACAGCGAATGACCAATGTCAAAAAATACAAGACGAGTGGAAGCGCACAAGCCAAAGTCCACCAACAGCGACTGACAAATGTGAACAAAGACAACACGAGTGGGAGCGCACAAACCAAAGTCCACCAACAACGACTGACCAGTGTCAAAAAAAGACAAGACGAGTGGAAGCGCACAAGTCAAAGTCCACCAACAGCGACTGACCAATGTGAAAAAGACATGACGAGTGGAAGGACACAAGTCAAAGTCCACCAACAGTGACTGACCAGTATGAAAAAGACAAGACGAGCGCACAAGTCAAAGTCCACCAACATCGTCTGGCGATCGTATCGTCGCAAAGCAAAAGTCAAAGTCCACCAACAGCGGCTGACCAGTGTCAAAAAGAAAAGACGAGTGGGAGCGCACAAGCCAAAGTCCACCAACACGCGCGTGCTCCGTGTCGGCGCCGTGAGTGGCGGTACGGAAAAAAAGGTGTAACCCCAACCTGTTGTCGGTTGTATAACCCTCGATAGCCTGCATTGAGACAGTACTGCATTGAGATAGTGGTAAATGTCTCCATACATATCACACAGTGGTCAACGTTTCCACGCATATCACATGACGACCGCCCGTGTTCCGTGGTTTTGGTGGTATGGAAAGAGGTGTAATCCAACCTGTTGTCGGTTGTATAACCCTAGATAGCCTGCATCGAGACAGTGCTGTTTGCCAACCCTAGCATCACATAGTTGTTGGCTCTTAGATAGCCTGCATTGAAACGTTGTGTATGACAATGTCTTGTTTTCTTCAAGTTGTGTGTGACAGTGTCTTGTTTTCTTCAAGTTGCGTATGACAGTGTCTCCACACATATCACATGGTGGTGAATGTCTCCATGCATGTCTCATGGCAGTCGATGTCTCCATGCATGTCACATGGCGGTCAATGTCTCCATGCATACCATTTGACGGTCAATGTCTGCATACATATCACACAGTGGTAAATGTCTCCATGCATGTCACATGACGGTCAATGTCTCCACGCATATCACATGATGTCAAATGTCTCCATACATATCACACAGACGTAAATGTCTCCACACATATCACATGGTGGTAAATGTCTCCATACATATCACACAGCGGTAAATGTCTCCATACATGTCACATGGCGGTCACTTTCTCCATACATGTCACATGGCGGTCAATGTCTCCATGCATGTCACATGGTAGTCAATGTCTCCATGCATATCAAATGGTATCAAATGTCTCCATGCATATCATATGGTGGTCAATGTCTCCATGCATGTCACATGAGGGTTAATGTCTACACGCATATCACATGGTGTCAAATGTCTCCATACATATCACACAGGGTTAAATGTCTCCACACATATCACATGGTGGTAAACATCTCCATACTTATCACACAGTGGTAAATGTCTCCATACGTGTCACATAGCAGTCAATGTCTCCATGCATGTGACATTGTGGTCAATGTCTCCACGCATATCACACAGTGGTAAATGTATCCATGCATGTCACATGGTGTCAAATGTTTCCATACATATCACACAACGGTAAATGTCCCCATGCATGTCACATGGTGGTCAATGTCTCCATGCACGTTACATGGAATTCAATGTCTCCATGCATGTCATATGGCAGTCAATGTCTCCATGTATACCACATGGTGTCAAATGTCTCCATACATGTTACATAGCGGTCAATGTCTCCATGCACGTCACATGGCAGTCAATGTCTCCATGCATGTCATATGGCAGTCAATGTCTCCATGCATACCACATGGTGTCAAATGTCTCCATACATGTCACATGGCGGTCAATGTCTCTATACATATCACACAACGGTAAATGTCTCCATGCATGTCACATGGTGGTCAATGTCACCATGCATGTCACACAGCGGTAAATGTATCCATACATGTCTCATAGCAGTCAATGTCTTCATGCATGTCACGTTGTGGTCAATGTCTCCACGCATATCACACAGTGGTAAATGTCTCCATGCATGTCACATGGTGTCAAATGTCTCCATACATATCACACAGCGGTAAATGTCTCCATGCATGTCACATGACGGTCAATGTCTCCATGCATGTCACATGACGGTCAATGTCTCCAATCATATCACATGGCAGTCAATGTCTTCATGCATACCACATGGTGTCAAATGTCTCCATATATATCACACAGGCGTAAATGTCTCCACACATATCACATGGTGGTGAACGTCTCCATACGTATCACACAGCAGTAAATGTCTCCATACATGTTACATAGCAGTCGATGTCTCCATGGATGTCACATGGTGGTCAATATCTCCATGCATACCATATGACGGTCAATGTCTGCATACATATCACACAGTGGTAAATGTCTCCATGCATGTCACATTGCGGTCAATGTCTCCACGCATATCACATGATGTCAAATGTCTCCATACATATCACACAGGCGTAAATGTCTCCACACATATCACATGGTGGTAAATGTCTCCATACATATCACACAGCGGTAAATGTCTCCATACATGACACATGGCGGTCAATTTCTCCATACATGACACATTGTGGTCAATGTCTCCATACATGTCACATGGTAGTCAATGTCTCCATGCATGTCCCATGGTAGTCAATGTCTCCATGCATATCATATGGTGGTCAATGTCACCATGCATGTTACAGTTGTGTACTGTGGGCATAGTGATTACATATTCTAGCTGTGTACTGTGGGTACAGTGATTATGTGATCTAGCTGTGTACTATGGATACAGTGACTATGAAATGTAGCTGTGTCTTGTGTACTGTGGGTATAGTAACTATGTATTATAGCTGTGTACTTTGGACACAGTGACTATGTATTCTAGCGGTGTACTGAGGGTAAAGTGTGTATGTACTGTAGCTGTGTACAGTGGTACAGTACCTATGCATTCTAGCTGTGCACTGTGTGTTCAGTGAAAAGGTACTGTAGCTGTGTACTGTGGGTACAGTGACTATGCACTTTAGCTGTGTACTCTGGATACAGTGACTATGTTTGCTAGCTGTGTACTGTGGGTACAGTTACTATGTACTGTAGCTGAATACTGTGGGTACAGCAACTATAAATTCTAGCTGTGTATTGTGGGTACAGTGACTATGCGTTCTACTTGTGTGATTATGTATTCTAGCTGTGTAATGGGGGCACAGTTACTATATATTCTAGGTGTGTACTGTGGATGAAGTCAATATGAATTTTAGCTGTGTACTGTTTACTGTACTGTAGCTGAGTACTCTGGGTACAGCAACTACATATTCTAGCTGTGTATTGTGGGTACAGTGACTTTATATTCTAGCTGTACACTGTGGGTAAAATGACTATGTATTCTAGCCGTGTACTGTGGGTATAGTGACAACGAATTCTAGCTGTGTTATGTGGGTACAGTGACTATGTATTCTAGTTGTGTACTCTGGGTACAGTAAATATTTATTCTAGATGTGTACTGTGGGTACAGTAACTATGTAATTTAGCTGTGTACTCTGAATATATTGACTATGCATTCTAGCTTTGTACTGTGGGTACAGTGAATATGTATTCTAGCTGTGTACTGTGGGACAGTTACTATGTATTCTAGCTCTGTACTGTGGGTACAGTGAATATGTATTATATTTGTGTACCATGGGTATAGTGACTACGTATTCTAGCTGTGTGCTATGGGTACAGTGACTATGTATTATAGTTGAGTACTGTGGGTACAGTTACTATGTATTCTAACTGTGTACTTTGGGTAGAGTAATATTGTACGCTAGGCGTGCACTGTGGGTACATTGACTATGTATACTAGCTGAGTAATGTGGGTACAGTGACTATGAATTGTAGTGGTGTACTGTGGGTACAGTGACTGTTATTATGTATTCTACATGTGTACTGTGGGTACAGTGGCTATGTATTCTAGTTGTTTAATGTGGGTATAGTGAATATGTATTTTAACTGTGTACTGTGTATATGTATTATAGCGTTGTACTATGGGTTGAGTGACTTTGAATTGTAGCTGTATACTGTGGGTACAGTGACTATGTATTCTAGCTGTGTACTTTGGGTACAGTAAATATGCATTATAGCTGTGTATTCTTTGTACAGTGACTAAGTATTATAGCTGTGTACTCTGGATACAGTGACTAAGTATTCTAGCTGTGTAATGTGGGTACAATGACTATGTACTGTAGCAGAGTACTGTGGGTACAGTGACTATGTACTTTAGCTGTGCACTGTGGTTACATTGATTATGTATTCTAGCTGTGAACTGTGGTTATTGTGATTATGTAATCTAGCTGACTACTGTGGGTACAGTGATTATGTATTCTAGCCGTGTACTATGGGTACAGTTATATGTACTATAGCTGTGTACTCTTCGTACAGTGAATAATTATTATATTTAACTGTGTACTCTGTGTATAGTGAACATACATTCTAGCTGTGTATTGTGGGTTGAGTGACTATGTATTTTAGTTGTGTACTGTGGGTACAGTGTCTACGAAATGTAGCTGTATACTGTGGGTACAGTGATTATGCATTATTGCTGTGTATTGTGTGTCCAATTATTATGTTGTCTAGTTGTGTACTTTGTGTACAGTAATATGTATTCTAGCTGCATACTGTGGGTACAGTGACTATGTATTCTAGTTGTGTACTCTGGGTATAGTGACTATATATTCTAGCTGTGTACTGTGGGTACAGTGACTATGTATTCTAGCTCTGTACTGTGGAAACAGTGACTACGAATTGTAGCTGAGTACTATGTACTGTGGGTATAGTGACTATGAATTCTAGTTGTGTATTGTTGGTGCAGTGAATATATATTCTATCAGTGTACTGTAGATACAGTGGCTATGTACTGTAGCTGTGTACTGTATATACAGTGAATATATATATATATATTAAAGTTGTGTTCTGTGGGTACAGTGACAATGTATTCTAGCTGTGCACTGTGGGTACAGTGTCTATGTATTCAAGCTGTGTACTGTGTGTACAGTGACTATGTACTGTAGCTGTGTATTGTGGGTAGAGTAACTATGTATTCTAGCAGTGTACTCTGGTTACAGTGAATGTATATTCTATATGTGCACTGTGGGTACAGTGACTGTGTATTCTAGTTGGGTACTCTGGGTACAGTATGTATATATATATGTATTCTAGCTACATACAGTGGGTACAGTGACTACGTATTCTAGTTGTGTACTTTGGGTAAAGTAACTATGTAATTTAGCTGTGTACTCTGGATACAGTGACTATGTATTCTAGCTGTGTACTGTGGGTACAGTGTATATGTATTCTAGCTGTGTACTGTGGGACAGTGACTATGCATTCTAGCTCTGTACTGTGGGTACAGTGAATATATATATATATATATATATATATATATATATATTCACTGTATTCACTATATATATATATATATATATATATATATATATATATATATATATATATATATATATATATATATATATATATATATATATATATATATATATATATATTCTAGTTGTGTGAAACTAAAGTCCCATTCTTTTTATAGCTAGGTGAACGAACAAACACACTTCATTACATATGTGTGCTGGGTAAATTGTAGGAATTATGGGTAAATTGTAGGAATTATGGGTAAATTGTAGGAATTATGGGTAAACTGTAGGAGTTATGGGTAAAGTGTAAGAGCGCACTATTTAATAATATTGACATATAACGAAAATATGCGTATGACAAGAGACTTTAGAGTCCTCTGTCTAACGTTTGTGGACGATATTGTGTCATTATTTTCAAATATTTAATAAAATGTCCTTGTACTCTTATTCAATAGGAGAATTATGGGTAAATTGTAGGAATTATGGGTAATCTTTAGGACGTAATGGTAAAGTGTAAGAGCGCACTATTTAACAATATTGACATATAACGAAAATATGCGTATGGCAAGAAACTTTAGAGTCCTCTGTCTAACGTTTGTGGACGATATTGTGTCATTATTTTCAGATATTTAATAAAATGTCCTTGTACTCTTATCCAATAGGAGAATTATGGGTAAATTGTAGGAATTATGGGTAAACTGTAGGAGTTATGGGTAAAGTGGCAGGCGCACTATTTAACAATATTGACATATAACGAAAATATGCGTATGGCAAGAGACTTTAGAGTCCTCTGTCTAACGTTTGTGGACGATATTGTGTCATTATTTTCAACAACAAAAAATTTAATAAAATGTCCTTGTACTCTTATTCAATAGGAGAATTATGGGTAAATTGTAGGAATTATGGGTAAACTGTAGGAGTTATGGATAAATTGTAACAGCGCATTATTTTTAAATATTTACATATAAAGAAAATATAGTACGATATCGTGTTTTGCTAGTTTCTCGTATCCTCGATAGGTCCTTTGATGTCAGTTATTAATTACCCTGTTAATGATAATAGCAATAGACTTCAGAGTCCTCTGTCTAACGTTTGTGGACAATATTGCGTAGCTTTTCTATTGCTTCGTTGTAACGGCTTGCCAATGGGGACGCTCTAGGGTTATGGATAGGGTTACGGACCAGGGTTGCTCGGGCTACCCAGAAGGTTTTGAGGCTGCGCGCGCAGATAAAATAAAAAATAATCAATAAATAAAAAAAATAAAAAAATAATAATAAAAAAATAAAAAAAAATAAAATTTTTTAATTCAGTCGCCAGGGGGCGCTCTAGACGGTTAGGGTTAGCTCCAGTCGCTAGGGGGCGCTCTGATTGGCTGCGCGCGCAACCGGAAGTGATTCGTGATCGTGTGCTCCGGAATTTACGATTAGGAACTAATTCTCTACTACTACTGTCTCGGTCAAAACGGACTACATTTTGAGATATCGTAATCCTCCGCCGGTCCTGTTTCTGAGTTTTGGTTTCACATCTTCCTTTCCGACCTTTTGACTTTGTTTCCGTCTTTTCGTTGATGTTGGCTGTCTGTCTTGGTCAAATCTACTGTCTGGAATATGTCTTCATTTTCGACAGAGCTTCTTCCATTAACCCGTACATCCGCATGCTAGACACCTGTCTTTGTACGCAGGACATGATTTGGGAGGATGGTGTTGACCACAGTTGGAACAACTCGATCGTGTCACAACATTGACAATAGTTTCTACAGGAACTGACATATGTCTCAGAGATGTCTGCGAAGCCTGTACAACCTTATGCTACTGGCCACTTTCTAAGATGTCCTTGATCAAGTACCCTTTAGGCTTTGATAACTGATCTTTGTGCAAGTCTTCTACAGGAGTAGATACTATGATCATTTCGATCAATCTCTCATTCAGTTCATTGTTTTTAAATTTACACTTTGTAGCCTTTTCACGGAGTCTTCATACAAAGTCGGTTATAGTTTCATCGTATCTCTGACGCATAAGTGCAAACTCCAGACGATGGACGCGAAACTTGTTCTTGACAAATCAACCTGTTCCTCAATGAGGGCCCAAACTGCATTTGGATCTGTCTTGTCGTCGTCGGACAAACTTGATGCCAAGATTATTCTCATTCCTTCATCTCCAAGTGCTATTTTGAATTGTTTGCTTGTTTGTGACGGTCATTAAGTTCTGATATTCGAGATATAATTCCATTCTAGCCTTGACTGTTCTGAATGCGTCAGCCACGGGTTCGTGGCCCCAGTTCATAGTAGACATTTTTGTTGTGGCCATGTTCGTTCAGGTACGGTAACTGCATGTTAAGGTTAAGGTTAACGCGCGGTCAAGAACTCGCATAGTGTTGTACGAATTAGTAACATGGTATGCATATTCTTGGTAGCTAATTTTTTACCGCTGTCACCATTTAATAAGATGCATCGATACTCATATAATGTTTATACATGTTTTAATATAGCTAACTTACATTGTGCCTTCGTATTGCAAGTGGTGGTTGTTCGACCAACCGCACCAGATGGCAGCACATTTAAATGTCGACCCAGTCCTGTGCCCGATTTTGAAAAGTTAGTGCGTTTTGCAGAATAGCCACTGTGCTGGTATGCGGCGAATTCAGGGGTCAAACGACAGTTACTCGGGTGTGCAGCGCTAACACAAACGAATGTAATGCCGAAAAATACGCAATTTACCCGATTGCAGTGATTTTATTTCAATATAAGTAACTCTATTCAGCGCATTTTGTTCTATTTAAATTCTATATCGGCATATTATCGCCGCCATATTCACACCGTTGGCGTCACTGAGTGCGAGGATGTGACGTGATTTGCATGTGATAAGTAAGTGCGGACGCGCTATTTTCCTTCTCACATGCATTGACTGTTTCGCCAAAATTGTGTACGACTGTGTCAGTTTGTGCTTTTCTAGTAAGAAGATGTCCCTACCCTGACACACCTCCACCATTGACGTCGATACTAGCGATGCAGGTGTGACAGGGTATCTTCCCCCCAGGGTATCTTACCCACAGGGGGAAGATATATATTTTCATCCACCCTGGATATCTTATAACCCTTATATATGTGTGTATATACCTGTTCTCATTCTAGAACGTTTATAATTAGCAAATACGAATCAGAATAATTGATGTTATAAGATATTCTGCATGAAAATCGTGTGTGTTTATTTTTATTACATTATAAATTTGCGAATGAATGAATTATATAAAGCGATTCCTGAGTTAATCATGATAAGTCTCTCATCGAGGCACTGAGTTAATCACAATCGGTCACCTCAACAATAAAACACACAACTCTCTTATGAAGGCACTGAGGTGTATAATTCTAGGAGCAGTTTCTCAGCATGGCAACACCCCATTGTTATAAATACAAATTTAAAGGATCCGCCTTTTTATATTGACCTAGACACATTGCCAATGTGTCCTCGCAATATAGTTTATTAAATTTTGATGTTTTTTTTGGTAGCCACACGCAATACACAATAACTGAATCCTTTCACCCACTTCAAAGGCAAAAATCGTTTGATCCCGAGCTTTTCAAAATGTCTGGTCTCCTATTTAAGGAAGGGGTCTACACGCATCATATCATCAGTATCAATATGGAGCTACAGCTTCGTTGGTGGATTGATGTAGTGCAACATTGGGACAGCCGACAGATTCCAATACAGACAGATGAGTTTGAACAGCAACAGCAATCGCTGGATGGCAATTGCTGCAGTGAACTGTGTACCTGGTGAGGTACAAGTGTACAATAATCAGTACCGGACAGTGAGTAAAGACATCAATGAGCTTGTTGTTAGCATGATGCACACACACACATTATACCGCACTGCTATTCACCATGCCCCCGATGGTGATGCATATGTTTTTATCCTATTTTAATGAGCTACTGTTTAAATTTGATTGATGGTAGCTGGATATATTGACAACATTAAGTTATCATTTAAACGTAATTACTCTTAAATTGTAATACTTACACAGCAAGCGATGTTTAATATTCAAATAACAGTATAAATTGCTGCATTTAAGCACTTAGCATACTTTCGGTTGATGATTAATCAAAACTGCCTGGAGTAACCAAAAAGCGTCTTAGGAACATCAAAAGGAATATCACAGATAAAACCAATTAAGTCAAAGGTCAAACTAATTAGGTCAAATGTCGGTTCAGTACGGCTATATGTTGATCGATCTGAAACAGGAAACACGGGAACACCTGCCGTTCAGTATATCTACCTGACGAAGACATAAAAGTACAGTCGAGGCAGTCGAGTCGACATTTACGATATGTCGGAGTGCGTGAAAAGACACGTGTTGTGTCTGCAGCTGCTCGCGTGAAACAAGAACGCGAAATTGAAGACAGCGATCATCGCCAACGCCGACAGCGATTTGATCTGTATTATCGCCAATTGCGTGTATAACATTCTAAAAAGGAACGTTCGATTGACACCAATGTAGAAGGCAAAAGTACGACGTTACAGAAAGCAACTGAGCGCATTTGCGAAGAAAGGAACGGGTGTGACGTGTCAGAGAACGATCAAACAAACCGGTGGTTTCCTGCCGGCATTACTAGCTCCGTTAGCGACTTCGGTCCTTCTCCCGGTGCTTCACAAGTTGCTACAGTAGATGGAGCACACCATGGAAATGGTCTTGGTGGACCCGCGGCTATTGGAGGCCCTCCGAATTAAGGCGCTTAATTGCGTTTTTTCCTAAAATTCATTTATTAAAGAATCGCGGTATGCTTTTCGCCTATCACTATCTTTCTCAGGTAGGCGACCGTTTGTCTACACGTCTGACCGCGCCGCGGCTCTTTTTAAGTAAACATTGAATCAATGCCACGGAGTGAGTTGTCTGTGTCAATGGCGCTGGCGACTTTGTTGTGCTTCCGTTTTTTTCCCTTTTCGTTATCTGTCAGCTTTGACTTTATCTATTATCTTAGTTGATACATGTTTATAACAAGTTTATATTCAGATTACTTTCCAGTTATATGCATAATTGCTAAGTAGTTTCCAGTTCAATATTTATCGATTGACAATCTCAAGTTGTAGATATACTGGATTCTAGTTTATTATGGCAGTCATGGTATGTGTGATATTTAGTTTTATCACAAGTTGGTTGATATTGGATACTTGTTCAAACATATGCATAACTGTTAAGTAGTTTCCAGTCCGATATTATTCGATTGACGGTCTGAATTTGTAAATATACTGGTTTCTACTTTATCATGGCTGTCATGATATGTGTGGATTCGTCAACTGATTTAAATGTTTCTACATGTTGGTGGATACTGAATTGTTTTCAAATTATTTGCATTATTTAAATAGCCTCCAATTCGATATTATCGATTTTTAGTCGCAAGTTATGAAGATACAGGTTCTTTATTTTCTTTTAGCAAACATTTCCGTGGTTCCATCCACTGATATGATTTCACCACATGTCGGTTATGTAACTTTTCACTGATTATTTGATTTACTGCTATTCTATTGTCATAGCCTTGACGCATCGTTGGACTTGGTTGCATTAATATGAGTCTTCCAAGGCCCAGCAATGTTGCAGTTCTGTGTTGTACGGAGCGCATACAATTGTGCAGTAAAATACTATTATGTACCTTCTTCCATGTATAAGTACTGTTTTTAAATTACAGTATATTTATTTATCTGACCCTATTGCTGCGGTTTATTTGACAATGTTGCAGATGCCTCCTAAAAAGCAGGGAAGCTGCCTCGTCGAGCAGCGTGTGTCATTATTTCTGAAGAACCCATAGCAGCTGCTTTGACGCCCGCTGCCAGCGCAGAGGCGATTGCTGCTGCGGTCATGCTTCAGTCAACTGGAGCGGTCGAGGTGCCTACTGCCAGCACCGACGGAGACAGTGCTGCCACCACTTACAGAGACGCTGTCAACGATGAGACCTGCCCGAGCGAGCCGACTACCCGTGTCGACATCTCATCGGTCTGTGCCAATGCCGTCGACCAGCACCACTGTCCCGCCAATAGCGTCGATCAGCACCGCTGTCCCGCCAATGCCGTCGACCAGCACCGTTGTGATAGTGACGTGGACGCTCTACTCAGCGGCCTCCTCGGTGATCGGAAAAGCCAGACAGATAGCTCCTTGGCTAGATCCCATTCCAGCATTAATACCAGCTCCATTGAAATGCTGCTAGCCTAGAGCACCAACTAATCAGAGTATCATTAGCACCGACGACCCGTGCGGCTTATAGGAGTGGTGTCAACACGTTGCGCAACGATATCACATCGGCCTCTCCTGTCACTAGAACCTTCCCTGTCTCACGCAGAAAATTGCTAGTATGAATACATAAGTAATTAAATACAATTGCTTAGAGGCGGCCAATTGATATGTAAATGCTAGGTCAACTTGTCAGTGCGACTAAACCAGTAATTCCTGTCAAATTCACCCAGTTATGTGTGGCTGCAATGTATATGCTCGCATTTCTCGTATTCTAGAGAATGGGATAAATTACTATTCGGGCGTGTGTGCTGGTCGAAAATGTAATATAAAGAATTGATTTATAGATTGTGCCAGGGCAAAATGGCGCGAACAAAACTTCTCTGTTACTCACGATCAGACATGTCAAACCAGGTTAGCAGGCCCATTGTGCTTGAAATAACTCCCAGGTCCACGGTCTGCTCCGTGGCATACATATGTCGTTATTTACACACTCGCGGATCACCAGCAGGACGGGTCTTTATCTTCGCCGACAAGAGCCCTGTGTCAAGAACTTAATTCGCATCTCAACTGTCAGCATGTCTTTCACAAGCAGGTTACGACCCTGGTCTTTACAAGTGCCCCTCATTTTGCATAGGTGCCGCAACAAGGGGTTTTATTGATAGGCAGATTCAAATTATGGGAAATCTGCAGCCTTTTGACATTCCTGTGATGCAGTTCCGACGCGGTATAGCCATGTGAAGATCAAAAGGTATAGGCGATACGATCATTATCCATCAAAATGTAACATCAACCGACGCGGCGTCCCATCAAAGTCACCGTTCACAATGACAACAAAAATAGCGAGTACTTGCGCAACCTCGATTAAGGGTTCTTACTGAAGACGACATTTCAAATAGGAATTTACAAGATTGTGCCAATTAACTAACCATGCACTCCACATCCTGGCAGGCCTTCCACTTCACCCCCTGGCAGACCTTACACTCCACCCCTGGCAGACCATGTATTCCACTCCCTGGCACACCTTACACTCCACCCCATGACATAACTTACACTACACCCCTGGCAGACCTTACATTCCACTCCCTGGCAAATCTTACACTCCACCCCATGATATAACTTACACTACACCCATGGCAGACCTTACATTCCACTCCCCGGCATACCTTACACTCCACCCCATGACATAACTTACACTACACCCCTGGCAGACCTTACACTCCACTCCCCGGCAGACCTTACACTCCACCCCCTGGCAGACCTTACACTCTACGCCCTGGCAGAACTTACACTCTACGCCCTGGCATACCTTACACTCCACCCCCTGGCAGACCTTACACTCCACCCCTGGCAGACCTTACACGCCACCCCCTGAAAGACCTGACATGCCACCACCTGGCATACCTTACACACCACCCCTGGCAGATTTGTTCCTTCCAGCACCAACTCGACTTGTCGGGTGATCAATCAGCCACGCTGTAAATACTGCGCGAAATGTATTTTATATACCATTGTGCATTCATTAAATCAATCCCGTATATTTATATATTGCCCTGTTCAACGTTAACTGTTCAAATGCGTTTTCCGAGTTAATTAATTAATTGATATAATGGATAGTAGTTCAATCTTAATGGTCGTTGATTCATTACACAATTTACCTTGATAATATATACCCTAATCGCTACCCTCTGACGAGCGAAGTGCTATGTGTTTAAATATACTCAATGTTCACGTACTTCTGTTTGTAAATGCCGATATCGTGAGCCGACGCCTGCTGAACGCGAAAAGGGCGTAATATTTATATATCATCTTCCTGTTAAAGCGGGTTTTCAAATGTGTTGTCAAGTTTCCAAAATACATCATCAAGGAATATTATCAAAATTGTTGAACATGGCGGCGAAGCGTATTTGGGAAATTAAGCCAGAATAGCGTTTACCTCAGGTACTTCATTTTTTTATTAAATCGCCCCGCTGCAATTTTGCAGAGACGGTAGATTGAATCCCATATAAGCGCTGCAATAACTGTAACCTTAATGACTACATCAACACGGCGTCAATAACGGCATAGCGTTTCCCAAGTCTGCTTTTTATTTATATTAAGTTACTATTTGAATGTGATTGATGGTAGCTGGATATACTGAGAGTATTATATATGCGTTTAAATATAATTACTCCTATATTGCAATAATTTCAGAGCAAACAACTTTTAATATTCAAGGGACAACTTTGAAGCATGCGAGAGTGATAAATTGAAATTGGCTATCCAACAACTTTCTTTTGTTGCATCCAAATACACTATAGACATTGTTACATTCATATAATTATGATATCGATCAAGATGTCGTGGTGATGCGGCAATTCAACGACCTATCAGTTCAAGCAATTATTGTGTTGCTACGTTCCTACTACTTCTAAAGATGTGTCTATAAATATGTTTAAGTGGCTATGCTACTGCATAATAATTGATGCATCTAATAATCCATTAGTGTGGGTTGTGACAGTAAACGTTCTATTACAAAATTATCGACATAAATAACATATTTATATTTGGTTTGTGGAACTATCATGGCGATGAAGATATGTTAAAGCTGTGGATATTCTCTTAAAGCTCTGGGGAGCCACGAGGTCAACTGACAATGCGTACGTATATTGGCAAAAGCTTGCCCGAACCTCTCGGAGATTGACCTGATCGTTAGGTGCTCAGCCTCATAATAGTGTGTTCATGTATACTACCACTGAAGTGTTGGGACCTGCTGGTGAACGTGAACCAACGTCCAGCCTAACCGGGGCTGTTCATGTGTTGACGAGCTAGCTCATCTACCGCTTTATTTACCACAAGGGACACATCATTCTTTTCAGAAGAGGCTTATCGTTATTGCTCTTACAACGAATAGCACAATGCACAATCATGTACTATCAGCATTTTGGAGCAAACATTAAATCTATCGAAATGTGTTCGCTACATCTGCATGTATTTTTCGCATACAATTTCAACGTCGTGCATTGTAATTACCTGTGACCTCACAATGTGTTATCGTTGCTTAGATGACGTCACTGAGCAAGGCCATATATATATCTCTGTATATTTGAACGAGTATGGCGCAAATCACGCTCACATTTGGATAGGCCACCAATTCAAAACAGTGTAACTACTGCAGCACACAAGCCTTTTCAAACAAGATTGCCCACTGTGATTTTTACCTTCCTTACCAGAATGCGGGTTGTATCGCGCATACGCCGGGTTGTGTCGATGATTATTTCGTCATTAAAACGATAACATGTGAAAGAAAATGGTATTATATCAAACAAATTGCTCATGCCTTAAATAACATTAACACAAACATTTGAGAGAACGGTTGAGGAAAAATAATAAAAACTTTTTTTTCAATTTGTAATCCTATATATTGTTAATTGTCACAACTAAAAAATAAATAATTAGTTTTAAATTAATGATGTAGTATTTAGATTTAGTAAATCAAAGCGGACATTGAAATCGTCAAACATGTAGAGACCGTCTTGGAATTGTAAGGTGGTTTAATGACAATGTGGAAATTCATCAAGCAATATAACTGTGCTTTTTGTTTGTTGTTTCCAGAACTTTGCAACGTTCTATTAACTGACTAGCCTCTATGTCTTGGTTCCTACAAGTTTATGGTGTTACAAGACCTTATTCAACTTGCCAGCCTTTTTCAGAGCATTATCGGCAAGCCTACCATTTTATATGCTGGCACTGAGGGTGGTCACTGCCAGGGTGCGTGTCGTCCTCAATGGTTCTTTTACGTATCCAATTAAATTGTGGCGGGACCGCATTTATCGTGATCATCCGAGTCACGATATATACACAAGTAGTACCTTATAGCTTTTTAAACCTCACGAATATCCACCCATGGTCTACTTCTACATCCGGTTCCGGTTGCGTGCGCAGACTTACACGAGCGCCTCCTAACGGAGAGTAATCGAAGAGTAACCGTAGCGCCATCTAGCGACTGACGCGCGCGAATGCTCGCGTGCGTGGTCTTCTGGGTAAGCTAACACGTGCGCTCTTTAGCGACTGTGACTGAATGGTGGACTGACGGGTTTGGAGGTCTTCTGGGTAACAGGTGCGCTCTTTAGCGACTGCGACTGAATGATGGACTGACGGGTGGGGACACCTAACGGACAGTGCGTTGTGTTGTAAGGAGACGAACAAAAGTGTACGGTGCACACGTATTTTTTATTGAATACAACAAAGCGGTAGCGATACAAGCGAGGCAATCGTAACGACAAAGCGTGTTCGAATGAATACAACGGGCATGATGATGGCGATGAGTTGACTTGCGGATGTTGACCATCGCCCCAGAGGTCGCGAACTTACGGGTGTCTCCACCTCGCCAGAGGTTCAGTACGATATGCGATAGTACGGTATACCCTTTTTCAGTAGGTTAAGCCAATCGAACACGCGACAATTGTTAGCGACCATATCGGTTTGGAACGCGTTTACGAAAGTTCTCATAGGAGAACCGTTACATCGAAACATTATATAAGCCACACAATATTGTCCGCAAACGTTAGACAGTGGACTCTGAAATATCTTGCTATTATGAGTCCACTCGGAACAGTGTTTGTTCAAGAATGCGCTGAACGCAGCGTGAAGGGGCGGTAGACCGTACGAACAGAAGTATTCGCCGCGTCCGTCGGAGGACAGGTACAGCGCTATCCAATGTTCGCCCGGGTTCGTCGCCGTCGTCGGTGTTGCACACGAAGGCGATCGGCAAAGCGTCTATTGTTTTAGGTAGTCCGTCTTTGGGTACAACGCCGCCAAAAACGGACGCGGTGTTCGAATCCATCGCCAGTAGACGAGCGATCTGCAGGGTGTCCATCTCAGTAGTCGTAGATGACGTTGCGATTCTTGTCGATTTCCAGCACGGATTCGAATTCGGCGTAGGCGACGACGTTGGTGGTCTGTTGGAGCCCTTCTAGGAAATGAAATTCGATGCGCAGGTTGCCTTTTTGCACCAGATTGAAGCATGGACCGTCGCACTGGTCGGGGGTCAGGTCGAAACAGAAGAAGGTGTAGCCGTCTCGGTAGTCGTCGCGAGTCAGACCGTTCCCTTCGTCCTGCCAGATCTTGCCGGTCGAGGTGAACAGGCTCGTGTAGCTCCTGACGAAGAGGTTTTTCTCGAAGTTGGGCTGGAAGGGCTTGGAGGGTATCTGACGTCCGTCCACGTACACCGAGTGGAAGCCTATGGCGTTGTTCTTGGCGTGAAATGGGTTTTTATCGTACGTGCCGTTGTAGGCGTCGTTGTCGACGCAGCACAGTACGAGGCGTTTCGGCAGTGTACTGAGGAACAGGTTCTCGTGCGTGTGCGATCGAGCTCCCGCGGGAATGGAGTACACCTTGACGCTGACGGGTCGTAACGGATACTTGACCGTGCTCTTCTCGAGCGCTTTGATGTGAGCCACCTGCACGACTGGGTTGAGGGTGACCTTCGTGACGAACAAGGTTGCATTGACGATCGTTATCTTGTAATCAGGGGCCGCTCCTCCGGACATCAACGCAAACGATGGCTTACTACGCACCAGTCGTATCTTGAGGTCGATTCCGTTGATTAGGAATTTATCCTGCAGAAACATATCTACGTGGAGGCGAACCATCATGTCGACCAGACGACTGCCTGTTATGTACTCTCGTCGAGTCACGAACCCGGGGTTAGGATCGGGTCCGCCTGCCAGCTCGACGGCGCTCATGCGACTAGCCTTGTCCTTGTACCACAGCTGATTCGTCAGTTGCGTCGACTTGGCACCGAGTCCGTAGGTCAACAGCGTTTCCACGTAGGCTCGATACGCGTACGTGTTGGACGACTGAGTCACGAGCGTGCCGTTCAGGGAGACGTCGACCTGACTCCACAGCGATTGCAGCCAGTTGTTCACTGGTCCTACGGGTGCAGCCGCGTCGAGATCGTCTCCGTTGGGTCGCGTCACCTTCACCTGCACGTGTATCATCGTGTTGGCGAGATCTATGTAATCGTCTCCAGAACCGGGGATGAGGAATTCTATCCTCCAGAGTCCAGAGAGGCCGTGGGTTGATGCTCCACCACGTGACTGGCGATGATGCAGTTCTGCGTGGGAGGCACGGTAAAGAGATCCAGCTCGCTCTTGACTCCCTCGCACGACTGTCTATGCACGAATGCCATTGTCGATCTCTCTCTCTCGTTTCTCGGACGTCCGTCTCTCGCGTCGTCTCTTTACTGCAGTGATTGTCGCCTTTGCGGACGGTCGTTTTATACCCTTACCTAAGGCCACGGTGTTTATGACGCGACACAACAAAATGTCCAGTCCACGACCTCGCTGGTATTGCGCACCGACTGTCTATACACGAGCGTCATTGTCGAATATGTCGATCTCTCGTTTCATGGGCGTCCGTTTCTTGCGTCGATACTTTACCGCATCGATTCTCGCCTTTGCACTCGGTCGTTTTATACGTTTACCGGGGGCAGGTCGAAGACCCGTCAACAAGGCATCGGTGACGCGTCGCTTGGCAGCCGTTTTTATGTTCTGGCCTGATAAGACATCGCCGGCTATAAGAACGCCGGTCTTCAACGCTCCCTTACCCAAAGCCACGGCACCTCTCTTGATGAGCGGCATGGCGCTGCGCAACAGACCGCCGAACAGACTGCCCAGTCCGTGACCTCGTTGGTATTGCGCACCGGCGAAGTAGGGCAGCGCACCGCCAGCCTGACGCGCGTAATAATCGTTGTAGTTCATTGGAACAGTCCGGTCTTGCGTCGACGAAAATGAAGCGTCACCGTCACTCGACCGTATTCGAATGACACGCGTCGACCCATGTCGTCTCTTATATCCACTTCGATCGAGTGGAAGTTCGAGCGCAACAGAGGTATGTAGTGAACGTTAGTGAAACGTTTGGACACCCTGTCACCGTGACGTCCGCTAATCGGAATGGATCGCAACAGAGGCGCGAGAGTGGCACCCACTATACGAGACTCCACGACGTCTGTGTATAAGTATAGGGTGTTGAACCCCTGCGTCATGTCCACCACATTGGGGGCCTCGATGTGGAAGGGGCACGTTGAGTCGAAAGTCCGAGAGTCGGAGACGAGTGATGACGCGGACGTAGTAGTAGTCGTCTCCGCCGCTCCGTTGGCTACGGATTCGTGGAATCCTAACATGGAAGTAGTCGAGCTGGGGTACGGTATGGTGAACTTGGTGTTCTCCGTCATGTGTAACGTCATTTTTTGAGTGACGGAACTGTAGCTCATTTGAGCCCACGTCTTCGCTGTTCTCAGACTGTACAGTCCGTTGTTGACGTGGTACAGCAATGTTAACGGGTCGTCGTAATATCCACACGACAATCTCGCACGTCGACTCACGTCGGGATCATCGATCTCGTTGAGGAATAACCAGACATCGTCCTCCGTGACGTTGTACCAAGTGTGCGAATACTGCATCTCTGTCAACCCGCACTCCCACTCGCCGATAAGATCGACACGGTGAGGCAACTCCGTGACATAATGGGTCAAGGTGTTGTCGAGGTGCGTCTTCATACAAGCGTTGCTAGGCAGCGTCATGTAGAAATCAGTCGTCATTGCGTTTCAACGTGGGATTGGGTAGTAGATAACCCAACGAGCTATTCAACAGAGCCGTCCACACATTAGAATCGTCGTGACCGACAGTCAGGTTGTAGATGCTTATCACGATGACCGTGTACAAGATGACGATCTGACACAGAAACACTATCTCCTCTTTGGGACACTTGATACCGAACAGACGCCAAGGAGTGCTGTCGTTCGGTGCGTCGGTGCAATCCTCCTCCTCCTCCTCCTCCTCCATTTCATCCTCCTTCTCTACGACGACAGTGTGCGGTGTCGTGTATTGATCCATAATGACAATCCGTCTCGCGTCGTTTAGTCTTTATAGACGAGTGACTTGGCATCGATCCAGCTGTTGAATTTGGACGGATATCCGAACCATTTCACCAAAGCATTCGTTCGAGAGCCGACCTTACGACGTTCCAGCACCGCTTCCACTCGGAACACTTTATCGCTCGCTATCACCACTTTCTGCAGCTCCAGTTCGTAGAAGGTACCTTCCAGCACGTCGCCGAGATCGTCTCGCAGGCAGTACACGGGCGGTTCGGAGGGGTGAACTTCGTGCACGGTGAACACCTCTTCGCTCCAGTTCGTCTCGTAGCCCTCGTCGAACGTGCCTTTTTACTTGCTGATGCGCACGCGATCCGACACGTTCAACTTGGGCACACCCTTACCGTCGTGTCCGTACAGACGCTGCCACACCTTTTCTTGATTCCTTGCAGTCACCTGTGACGGAGCCATACCGAGGCTGCGGTGGCGGGTGTCGTTGTACGTTCGCACCAGATCCTGAAGGACGTCGATGTAACGCCACGTCTGAACTTTCGTGAAGTAGCGCCACATGCGAGCCTTCAACGTCTTGTTGATACGTTCCACGACGCTCGCCTTCGTCTCCGCGTTGTGCGTGGAGAAGTGATGGACGCCTCGTTTTCGTAAGAGCGTCTGAACGGATTTATTCAGAAATTCCATTCCACGATCCGTCTGTAACGTCTGCGGCGGGTCGTCCGCGAACGCGATTCGCAGAGCGGCGACCAACGATGCGGCGGACTTGCTAGGCATAGGAATGCATTTGGCTCGTTTTGAAAAGACGTCGATCGTTGTGAGGAGAAAGGTCATACCGTTGTTGTCGTTTTTGCAACGTCGTCAAGTCGACGACATCGGCCTGCCACTGTTAATTCACGCCGCCCACGATGACGCATCGTCTCTTGAAACGCCGTCTCGCTGGTTTGTGTAAGCTGTAGGCGTCCTGCTCCAACAACCATCGCGCGACTATTTTCCGAGGCGCATGCGTGACGCTTCGCAAGGCATCGACTCCTCCGTAACTGCCTACCCGAGTCGGGTAGAAATAGACCTTCTTCATCAGTCTCTTCGACATCGTTAAAACAGAAGGTCCGACGCGTTGACGACGGTGACGTTGACGGCTCCCGAGTAGCGACGAACGACGAAGAGTGCGCTGACGTATAGTAGAACGCACGTTATCGCTCCCGCAACGGTAGCGACTGAACAACAGTCTGGCAACGAAACCATAGTCCGAATAAAACCTGTTGTATAAGAATTCCGGCCGCAACGTCACCGAGCAAGGTAAGTCCGTTAAACAATATCGAAGCGACGACGGAACGATGCGCGTCCTGCAGATCCGACAACATGAGTGGGTTACGACTACGACGTAGTCTCCTTATAAGTCGAGCCAGCGAGGCGGCGTGGGTGTGGGATGTCTCGAACGAGCGAGGGGTGTCCAACGTAGAGATTTTCGCGCACTATCGACAGCACGCGGGGTAGCGGCAGACCGTCGAGAGAGAGAGAGAGAGGCCGTTTGTATGTAGGTTCTACTGGCGGCGTTACCGATCAACTCCATGGGTATGTTGACGGTGCGGAGTTGCTTCGCGAGCGACCGCCAACCCGTTGGAGCGTCGGTCTTTCTCTTTCGCAACAGATCGTGAACGAGATCCACCGCGTTAATTCCTGCAATGGGAACACCTTCGTGCACGAGTTCGCCGCGATCGCACCACGCGACGTTTCTTTTGAGATGTTCCATTAATCGTCTGGCTTTGGCTCGCAGACTCTTGGGGACGGTGTCCAAGACGGTAGCCTCCAGTCTTCTAATAGGAGCATCCTCCACCTCCTCCTTCGGTTCCTCACCCCTCGCCTTTGAACCTTCCGTCGATTCGTTCACCGCGATCGTGCGTACCGGTTCCTTGACGCGTTTATCGACCAGACCGTTGTACCGCTGCAACACCTGATTATACAGCGTTACCTTGGTCCCGTCGTCGATGTCCTTTCTATCGAGGATGGTCTTCATCTCCTCGTCGAGGGCATGCACTATATTGCCTACGGTATCCGTTGGAGGAGGAGGTTGCGAACGAAGCGCCTCCAACAATCGAGGGTCTACCAAAGCCATCTTTCGTGCGTGATCCATGCGTCTACTTCTCGGTTAGCACCTGACGAAGCAAGGGTAGCAAGACCGAACCAGCCGATAGGAAACCTCCGGTCTGTCCCTCGCCAACCTGGGGTTTCAGCAAGAGGCGTCTTCTCCTGGCGGCGGTCGTGTTTCTCTGAGCCAACTCGCGTAACTTCGTCCTGTATTTGCCCAATCGTCGCCTCTGTAAAGCGGTCAATGGAATGTTCTTCGTTAGTATGTTGTAAGCACACTCGGCTAGTGCGCACAGCAACTTGGCGTCTGCGTTGGCGATGATGGCCTTTTTCACTTTGTTGTTCTTGTACCTGGCCAGAGTCTGGATGCACAAAATGTGTTTACTCACCAGAGCAGACATGGTGCGAATGAAGAGACGATTCACGCGCCCGGTCTTTTATACCTTCGGCAAGTACACGTACTGCACGTCGTCGTCTGGAAAGACGGCCGTGCGCAGACGCATGTCCTCGGGCGTGTCCTGTTTGAGATCGACCAATAGATAACCGTACGGCGCTGTCGTGGCGTCTTTAAACGCCTCATGTACGAATTTCTTGCGTCCTGGATACATCTGTCGAGCCAAGTGCGACATCTGCGTCGCGTCGCGTGGATTCTTGAACACCACCATGTAGTGAGTGTTAAGACTGATGGTGCGACTCTCTTTGTTTTTAGAGAACAGGTTATGTACGAGATACAGACGTGTTCCTCTGGTGACTTTTTTTAGTAAACAAGGTCGTGACTCGCTCGTTCGTTTCCGCCATGAGATCGTCTATGACGATGAGGTTCCTCGTTGTCGGTTCGAACATGGATTCCGTCGGTAACCCTTCCTCGAATCGCACGTGAGTCAAGTCCGTTGTCGCGTAAGCCTCTTGCCATTCTCCGTAACACCACGTGATCTTTTCGGGGGGTGGATCGATCATCGCGGTGGCGTGATGCAACAGACGCGTCACGAATGTGCTCTTACCGCATCCCGTCGGTCCGCCGATGACGCACGTGAAGGGGTGTTTCCATCGCGCGTCCATGGTCTGTTATGACAGACCGTCGAACTGCGTCGCCTTATCTACACGTCCGTCGGACCCGTGCTCAAGCCGTCCTCGTGCACCACGCGTTTGGCGTAGAAGTAGGTGAGAGCCGTTCGTTCCTGCACGTACGTCATCACGGCCGATTTATACACCCGAAACCCGCGGTTCTTTCCGCTTCCGCTCCGACGACTTGTGAGCACCTCCAGGAACGCCTCCTTGTCGATGGTGTTGTGCCGTTTGCACGTACCTTTGGTGCTGTACTTGTCGGTGGGTCCGAAACAATAGTACGTCTTGCTACACAACCCCACGAACCCGTCGCCCGACCATTCTACCTTGAACAGTCCCGGAGTCCTCTTGTCGAACGCTCGTCGCGTCTTGCAGCACTCTTCGTCTCCGACCCACTGTCTGTTGGCGAGTCGACAGCGCACGTACTCGTCCCGATGCGCGTTGCAACATTCCGACGGGAGCCATTCGGTTCGATGTCGGAAATAATGTTCTCGTAGTGCAGGGGTCACGAGGGCATCGACTGACTCATCGGCCAAGGCCAAATAGGCATTGTCCGTATCCATCTCGCAGTATTGAAATAGAGGACGTTCCACGTATCTGTCGATGAAATCGTAATAGAACTGCAACATGCGCATCTTGGCGTACTGCAGAACGAAGAATCCCACGTGTATAGGCAAGGCATACGTCACTGTTCTCTTGCTCATCTCTATCTCGAACGCGTCGTCGACGACGACGTCGAGTTGCCGGAATCGACGATCGTTGACCAGGCGCGACGCCGCCTTCTCCGTGAAGTAGTTGACGTCGCGATGTCGGTCCACGTTGGTGATGGTTTTTCCGTAGCCCGAGTTTCCCAGCAACTTCATGGTGTCCGCGATGATGGCCCTGTCTCGGTGGACGTCTCCCGCGCGTCTGGCCTCGGACACCGCATCGCCGAATCGACGGAAGCTCTTCGGCGTATCGACGCATGAACGGACCGAGATCCTCGCGTATCAGACTGATGTTCTTGAACACGGGCTGCATCTCGGCAAAGCGATTGCGCAGTTCTTCCGGCACGCAAATGTCGCACTCGATCATGCCGAACACGGTTCCGTCGCGCACGCCGCTCAGGATCTGTTGCGAAGTCAACGTCCACCGAACGTGTCGAGGTCGTCGTCGTCGTGGGAACGCGGCGTCCAGACACCGTTTTACGTGAGGATCTCGTTTCATCTTTTTCCACTCGCACTCCCACAGCTCGACGACCTTGACGAAGTGACGTAGGTAGGCGGTGGTCTTTCGGGTCTCGACGAGCAGTTCGGCCATGGTTTTCCCGTTGACGGAATTGACCTCTGCTCGAGTGCACGGACAACCGTGGAAGAAACAACCTTGGAACTGATAAGCCGTCTTCGTCTCGCTGCACCACCCATCCACTCTATGTTTACCTATCCGTTTCTCTCGTCCGTTGGACTGAGTTCGTATGGAAAGTCCCGTGCGTTCGGATTCCCACGTCAGCCATTACAAGGCCATCTGTCCGTACAGCTGAGCCGATTCGGGTTGGAAGTCGTTCTCAAATCGTCGTCGCGTGTACCATCCCATGGGCATGTCTTGCATGAGCGACCATAGATACAGCGCGTTCGCGTCGTATCCGACGATCGATCGACACGGACGGGCCGCCTCTCCGTACTCGTTTCGACGTAGCGCGGTCATCGCTTTCTCGTGAATGCGGTGAAATATGATCGACGGACCACCGCAAATGTTATCTTTGACGAGATCGTCATACCCGGTACACTGATGCTTTGCTTGAACATGTCTATTCCACGCTGCCGATAGAAGTCAAACTGTCGGTCGACGGCCTGCAGAAAGGGAACCACGTCCCTGTTGTTATACCAGACGAGAAAGTCCCACAACGGCGTCATACCGTTGTCGCGCCATGCCTCCTGACAACTGACGTAATCCTCGTCAGAAATACCTTCGTTCTTCAGTCGACTGAAGAAGGCCTCTTTCGGCGGTAGAACGGTATCGTCGAGCCTCTCCAGTCGATCCATGTATTCGTACGGGAAATGACCTTTCGTCACCTCGCATCCGTACGCTTTCAGATACTTGGCGTAACTGAACCCGGGAGCCAGGTAGTTGGTCATGTCTAGGAATTTCAACCGATCCGTCGAAAGACACATGAAAGCGTTGTTGCGCTTGATGACGAAAAACGGTCCGTCGCCCTCGTTCTCTTCTTCTTCTTCTTCCTCTTCTTCTTCTTCTTATCGCCGCCTCTCTTCTCGTTCCTCTGTCTTCGCAATGGTCAGGAAGTAGGGCACGAGGAACTGTTTGACGATATTGAGATCGTACTGTCCCGAATTGAACCCGATGACGGGTAACTGACGCATCCATCCATACAGTTGTCCCATCAGCTTTTTGTACGGATTTTTTGTACGTCGACTTTTCTTGTCGTTGGCTGCTCTCGTAGTCTCCTCTTGCTCGTCCCATCGCGTCGATTCTTCCGCGAGTTGTTTCAACACGTTCTCGTACGAATCTTTGATGCTGTCGTACGCGGCGTCGCTCATCGATGTCAGAATGGCCATCATGCCGATCACCAACTTGTTGGAGTCTCCGTTCGTGACGAGACATGTCACTCGTTCGTGTCCTGGTACGTTCGACGCCACGCTGACGCTCAGCGGAACGTGACGCGCGATCCAGCGAACCTCGCTGTCGGACGGAAGTTGTTCGGTGTCGAACCAACATTCGAAATCAAAAGTGGCTCGGTACGGGTAGTACCGCAACGACTCGTTCACTCGGATGTTCTCGTCGTCCAGTCGTTTGAATATCGACGGAGTCGAATGGTACACGCCTCCCGAAAAGACTCGACGTACAGAGCCCGTACACGTGCTCTCGTGTACACGTAGGTTCCATGTGCGTTTCCACAACGAGTTGCATGTTCGACATCTGTACGAGCGACAGTACATGCGTACATCGGTGATGAAGGAGAAATGCGTCTCGTGAAGTTTGAGGTAGAGCGTGGTGGGATATTTACAGATCGATCGACGGACGAGTTCGGCGGTTGGTCGTTCGTCGTCCTTCTCGTTCGGTTTTACGAGCCTGTACACGCACATGTTCGTCTGGAACGTGGTCTCGACCCGGTGGAGGTCTTTCACCGAGACTCTGGCAAATTTCTCCATGGGTACACCGTCTTGAGCGTAAGCCTCGTACAGCGTCTTCACAGCTGGTTTCAATCGACGTAAGTCGCATCCTCGGTGTAGGGCCAGACATCGAAAGAGACACAGGTTATCGCCGTACCTCGTGCCGTGGTTTAGATCCGCTTCCAATCCGACGACTGCTTTGTTCTTCTTAATGTAGACCGGAAGGGGTCTCATTCCCACGCATCGGATGATCGATGACACGATTGACAAAGAAGGTGGCATTTGTCACGAGCTCGCACACCCACGCGGAATCAGGTCTTTGATTGATGGCCCATTGCAAGACGTCGGCTTCTCGGATTCGTTCCAGAAACTCGTCAAAGTCCTTGCTGTTGGCGACGAAACTGGGTTCGTCCAGGTATCGACCGCAGCAGTTACAAGACGCGTGATAATACCTGTATCGATCCGTGTTCTTGTTCCTCAGCACGAATGCGTAACTGAGGTTAATCTTGAAGGCGTTGGTCTGCTCCTGGAACACGTTCCTCAACGGTGTTTCTAGAACGGTCGTGTCTAGCGTCGTTAATCTGTAATTGTAACTGCTCTGGAGCGGTCCTCTCGCCACGCATGTCCTTATGGCGGACCAGTGCTCCCGAACGACGTCTAACAAGTTCGTCGACAGAGCGTCTGGGAAGGGAAGACGCTCGGGTGGGTCAACGGGGTCTTCGTCGGTGACTAGCGGGTGAAAAGGTGGTGGTGGTGGTGGTGGTTTGTCACACGCGTGTTTGGTGAAGTAGTCACGTTTGATGAAATTCCTTCAGCATTTAGCACGCGTGAATGTCTTGCTCTTTTTTTTAAGACGACATGTTGTTCTTACGTGATGCTGCAGATCGTTCCATCTTTCGAACGTCGCTTCGCATTTACACGAGTATTTCGTTTTCTTCGCACGATCGTCTCGTGAGAGGGGTCTGCTAGACGAACGCCAGGGGGCGCTATCGAATAAGAATGTTCGTTCGCAGACGGTGACGGATGACTCTTTAAGTGGCTTCGTAGAGCCGCATATGAATCGAGTGCGAGTCCACAGCGACGACATAGATGACGTTTCATGATACCGACGACGTATCTACAACTGACAGACATTGACTCTCGTTATAACATATATACGGTTCAGAACCGTTCGTTATTTATTCGAAGGAATGTTCGTTACGCAAACGGCACCAAGACCGTACGATGGCGATGTCGGACAGACGAACATTCGTTAAAACCAAGACCGTACGTTGGCGACCTCAAACGGACAAACGATGCAAACGGTACCAAGACCGTACGGTGGCGACATCGAACGGACTGCGAGTTCCTTCGTTCGGAGGACGCCGCTCTTTCTACTGCGAGTTCCTTCTCCTAGAGGAGGCTCACACGAAGGCGCTGTCGAACGGACTGCGAGTTCCTTTCGTTAAACATAATTCTTTCGGAGGATTCTTTACAATAAAGATGACTGACAGCTCGCGCTATATATATAATTCTTTACGAGGGACGATAAAGAGTCTACGAAGAATTTCTACGACAACAACACGTTTCATTTTTTTATTATGTTGTAATCATACATACAAATACGATTCGACTTATAGATGATGATGATGACATGGTGGGTTTGTGGATCTTTATGATCTCGACAGTGACCCCTAGCTTACGATCTGTTATCGATACGGCAGTGGCTAGTAGATGGATGAATAACTTGTGGGTTGTTAAACCACGACAGAGGTTAGGTAATGTTGATGATTATAAGTCTTTTCCGCAGGGATGTATATATATATATATATATATATAACAGCATAAAAAAAACAATATATTCACGAATGTTCATTTCTACAGCAGCGGTTATATTCAATGTTCATTTCAACAGCAATGGCTATAATGTTCGTTTCAACAGCAACGGTTATAATGTTCGTTTCTACAAAGTACGTTTCTACAACGGTTATAATGTTCGTTTCAACAGCAACGGTTATAATGTTCGTTTCTACAGCAACGGTTATAATGTTCGTTTCTACAAAGTACGTTTCTACAACGGTTATATATTCAATGTTCGTTTCTACAAAGTTCGTTTCTACAGCAACATTTATAATGTTCGTTTCTACAGCAACGGTTATAATGTTCGTTTCTACAAAGTTAGTTTCTACAACGGTTATGTGTATTCAATAGCGGTTATATTCAATATTTGTTTCGAGAGTGGTTTTAAGTAATGTTCATTTCAAATGCGGCTGAAGTTGTCGTCGAACCTCCATCTGCCACTCCGTCGATATTATTGTGGCAGCGACGTCCCGGCACACGTTGCGAATCACCGTCTCGAGTGACAGATGACTGTTTTGACATTCAAGCATGACCTTGCGACCCATGATTTCTTCAAAGATGACATCGCAGACATCCTGCGTCATGTCCTCGTTTGGATTAAGCGGCTTAAACACAGCCGCGGTATCGTGAGGTGTTGCAATAACGATGGTGTCGGGCAGGACGTACAGCGTCGGCTTCGGTGTCTGAGACTCGCTCTCTGACGAATCGGAGCCGTCATCTTCCGGTTGAGTCAGAGGACAGCCCTCCGGCGGTGGTGAAGCCGGACTCTCGTCGAAGGTCTCTATTCCCCCACGTCATCGATCGAACCGGCATCTCCCGGCTGGGTTATCGCTGGTGCTTTCACCGCCGGTCTCTCGAAGGCCTCCATCCGTCTCACGTCATCATCGTTCACCGGCGCCGCTCTCTTCTTGTATGCCGTCATTCTCGCGCGCAATCTCTTTGACATCCAACTCGGCGTTGCGAAGATGGTGTCGTAGTCGCCGTCGCTCGGCGCCGTCCTCTTGTACGCGTCCTTAATGCGCTGTAAACCACTCTATTGAACAGAAAGATTAGTACATATGCACACACACACACACACACACACACACACACACACACACACACACACACACACACACACACACACACACACACACACACACACACACACATACACACACACACTATCTTTCACGCGATATCGCCACTGCGTTGAGATTACTTCTATACTTAACCAACTCAAGACATGCAAGATCATGGCGTCTGAGGGCATATCGCTCTCTGAATCTAAACTCATTATACGAGCCATCTCATCGCACGTGTATTGCACAGCGGCTTTCTCTACAGCCAGGTTAAATTGTTGTTCGTTATACATACTTTCGTCTCGATTGGCTATTCTATCTATTCGACGCACCGTTTTCATACAGCTGTCGCTACCTCCGTCGTCGCCGCTGCTACTGCCGCTGCTTACTACTATAAAATCGGGTCTATTCTCCTCCATCTCGTCGTCGTCTGTTATCACAACGAGCGAGTCCGCCGACGAAGAAGAAGAAGAGGAGAATAAATCGTTGCAACTATTATCTTCTAACCACTTTCTCCCCTTCGTTTTTTACATCGACAGCAGCGGCAGCAGCGGCAGCAGGCGCATCGACGGCAACGGTAGCGGTTGTTGCGGTTGCAGCTTCGTTCTGTCAACAAAGTTACATATTGATGATATCAATTTCCTCCACAGTGTAATTTACATACTCTTTGGTCACGCGCTTCCTAATGACAGCCATGACCCGGCTGCCTCGCAGTGCCGACATCGACTCGTAGCGCGCCTCGACTGTCTCCATCTTCACGTAATCGTCTGCTGTGAATCCTAGAATTTTGACGGCTTTTTCGTCGAAACAAGTACACCAACACTCGCTGCCGATACTGTCTGACAAGAGTAAGCGCAGAGCGAATCTGTACACGTGCTCACGCTGGTAGTCGTGCTCTGGGCCTACGGGGTTGGTGAGTCGTTTGGGACATTTAGGACAAGCATTGTAAAACACGTATTTATTTTGAACGCCGATGGGCGTTACGGTTAAAGGCTGTGCAAACACATAGCGACCGCTAGTCACCTCGCATTGTAGCTTCGTCAAAGTCATGTCGACGCAGATCGGGTTTGAGGCGGTCATCTTCGTGTTCGGGTAGAATCGCTCGAAAACAATTGTAATGACTGGGCTAGCGCTGCTGCCTTTATATAGGCCCCTTACCGGCTGTTGACAGTACTATTGCGAAACAGCGCGTGATGTTTTCGCCGCTGCAAACGAGTTTGGACCAGTTCTGATGTTTTCGCTATTGCGAAACAGCGCGTGATGCTGGAATCGGGTTGCACGGCGCGTGATGTTTTCGCCGGTGCAAACGAGTTTGAACCGGTTCTCCTGGTTGCAATCTCGCATCCGCTTTACATCAGACCCGCTTTTTGCCTGCTGGTGAGTTCGAATGAACTCTCTTAGTTGCATAAGTAACTCCCCGAGCGTATTCTGACCCGTTCGACCGTCGTTGGTCAAAGCGCCCCAAAAACCCTCTTTACTTCTCACCCATTCTATCAATTCTCTCTCTCCCATGCTTAACAGGCGTTTCCGTAAGTATCGATCACGAAATTTCACAACTACTAGAGCGAACATCACAGAACGGCGTTGCCTGTTCCAGCTCTCTCGTAAATGAGTCGTCTCACGAATGCTCTTGCTCAGGTGTTTAGCCTGCAGTCCCGTGCACGTGGCTGCCATCTTTTCCGCCGTGTCTCGGTCGTCGTTGTGCACGCATTTCTTCCACTGGTAAGCTCTTTCGACTGTATGAAATTCTCTACCCCATACGCGTATTCTACACGCATAAAAATTAGACAGATAGCTATTACAACCTTTAAAACGGACCGGACGATTCATACTTGTATTAAAACGCGCATTTACTGCATTATATAACGAGTGCTGTCACCTCGATTTTTTGTCCGTTTGTCAGACAGTTTGATCTGTCAGCTCTCTGATACGGCGAGTTCGTCGTTGTCAACAATATTTCCTCTCTCCTATATATAGGACTCCCGTCGCGCTCTCGTCATCACTGTCAACATGGCGTCGTTTCTGTTCTTCACTCGAACCGTTGTCACCATAGTCTCGGTAATCGTCACCGTCGTGCGACTCACAATACGCTATGCAAGATGCTACATCCGAGATGTGTGCACCGTGTACAAAGTTCTAAGACAGGCATTCATTATAGAGTTCTGTCTCCGGTGAGTTTATTTCTAGTCTGTAATGATGTGTTGTTTTTTTCTTGCATTCAACTATATATCATTCTACTTTTGTTGTTTTCTCGCAGTGATCACTGTCGCCTATGGAAAGGTGTAATGAGCGAACTTCTGGAGGTGACCCGCCAACGGCACTTCGTTCGTGATCGTGCCAACTTGAAGAAAACAAAACGATCGTCATTACGTCCTTCCAAGCTCACCGAGGTCGTTGAGTTGATGCAAAACCGCGCACTCTGGCCGTCCGTCATGCGAGAGCTAACAGAGAAATACGAGTTAAAAAAAAACAGAATGCGACACCTCTCCGTCTCGAGAAGAAGAACATTGGGAGGGTGAACTCTCACCCCCGGCACGACGACCCACTCGGCTGCCGCTGCGAGCTCGCCGTCGTCGATATTGCGAGTCTCTTCGCGTGCGCTTCGTGCCGTACTAACAACGAGAACAATCTTAAAATAAAATTAACTTTTTGTTTTGACGCTGCATACTGTTGCCGTCTCGCTTTTAATTTGTGTATCTTTTCCTGTATTAATTTTTTTGCTTTGTATCATTAATACATGTCTGTTGTTTTTTGCGTACGTTCTCGATAATATATATATATATATATATATATATATATATATATATATATATATATATATTACACGATCCTTCCTAATACATCACACTCACAAAAAAAAAGTTCTTTATATATATATATATATATATATATATTTATTACACGATCCTTCCTAATACATCACGCTCACAAAAGTCCAATCGCTTGTAAATTCCAACCGCTATTACACGATCCTTCCTAATACAGCGCAAGCGCAAAGTCCAATCGCTTGTAAATTCCAACCGCTCTCCGTATGCCGCTCAACCGGCAGCCGCCGACTCCAAATCCACGTTAAATCAGTCGCTTCAGTCTGCAACAGAACGCAGCTGTTTTGGTTAGGTATCGAATTACAACATGCACGCTGTGAATTAAAAATAACATTACCTTCGTACCGTCAATTTCCACACGCTAAATCCCATATGGATCATCGCAACAGAACGCAGCTGTTTCAATTAGATATCGAGTTACAACATTCACGCTGTGATCACGCGCTTACGTCCGTGTTGAAAGGTCCCGAACGAGTCTCCATAGTACATCGTGTTTACAACAACAACAACCATTCAATTTCCAACAACCGCTAAATCCCATATGGGTCATTGCAACAGAACGCAGCTCGCTTAACAGCCGCTAAATACCATACGGCCCATGTTTCAGCCTACGCGGTTGTCTGCCGATAAACGGCTCCGTTCAACACGCTTGATGCCAATTATAACATCGACTCAAATATAGGGTAGTGTCGTACCAATTGCTACATATAGGGTAGCGTGGGGCAATATCGTTTCGATTACCAATTCTTCGATTTTAGAGGTTACGATGACACGCGCGCGCGTGCGTTCGTATGGGTGCACACGGGTGTACTCGAGAGTGCGCGTGCATGCGCGCGCACGTCAGTCGCTAGATGGCGCTACGGTTACTCTTCGATTACTCTCCGTTAGGAGGCGCTCGTGTAAGTCTGCGCGCGCAACCGGAACCGGATGTAGAAGTAGACCATGGGTGGATATTCGTGAGGTTTAAAAAGCTATAAGGTACTACTTAAACAGTCCCCAATATTAAGAACCAGGTTTTTACACCAAACATACTCATAACCGGTACAGGCATTGAACTCAGACGGAAGTAATTAAAGCGGGTGTGCTAACAACTACACTACCACACCTCTCTATGTTTGCAGGGGGACGGTCGATGAATATACAGTTAGACCTAAGCAAGAAATAGGTGTGTTTCAGGTAAGCCGACCCTACCTTAATTGGAATAACAAATAAAAAGATTGGGGTCGTTCTTTTATCTTTTAGTATTTTAATCAATATTCGTTTCGTTAATTTAGTAGAATTTATTTAAACAAAACGCGAATAATACTTCAGTGCGTATACGATGACATAATTGGTCCGCATACTGATTGGTGGATTTTCTTATATTTAACCCTGTTACATGTTTATGATTGTTTTGATATGCATGGCAAGAGCTAATATGGCAGACGCCTCGACTGCATTATTTTGCGTTATAAAATGCCAGAAGAAAGACAACCAGAACATTTATCATGCTGTCAAACGAAACTGTTGACAGCATGTGAGAAAACAATGCCTGTTCAACCAAACTGCTTCGTTCCATAATTTGATATATTGTTTGTCAGAATAAATAAAATATTGATATATAATTAAAACTAACCATGGAACTTACCGTAAAATAACACAGCATTTTTAAGATTATCTTGTTACCATGGTTTCGGTAATGCGAATACCATAATATGCGTGACCTTTTCATAAATCACTGTCAACTTGATCATGATGAGATAAGTATTTTTGTTAAGAAGTGACATAAATTTTCCATTTGTATGCGGATGACCCATTTTATCCATTGATTTGAGCAGTTGCTGTAAATATAGTGTTTTTTTCTTGGAATTGGAATATCAGGAAAAACTGGTATTTTCCGAGTCACCGTAGACATACGTGGTACATTATTTTCCATTGTTTGATGACAAATGCGGCCCATGCCTGCTATTGCCTTTTCCTATTCCATCATAGTAGAGCTATACTAACAACGTGTTAAATTTGTAATAGTACTTGTTTTATTGTTATATTTCAGAGGTTATAATTAAAGTAACAATATATTTCTGTGAAGAACTTTGTCATTAATGCTCCATCCTCAGATCACGCGAAACAATATGCATGTCATTATATCTGGACCCGTTTTCGCGATAGTTGTTTAAAACAAATCCCTACCTACCTACCCTACCATATTGTTTTCTCAAACTTGTTCGGTAAAAAAATGGTTTCTTGCTAAATACATTGTAATGGCAGTTTTTCGTTTTACAAAATCAGTCCAAAAATTCACAACACGTTATACATGAAAGCACTTGTCTAATATCCGGCCCCCCCCTCAACTTCGTTGTCATTAACATGCAATTTGTTCAATTACCACGCACAATGCACACTGAACTACGGAACATGTAACTCATTAAACATGTTGT
This sequence comes from Lamellibrachia columna, assembly GCA_963662155.1. NCBI lineage: Eukaryota > Metazoa > Annelida > Polychaeta > Sabellida > Siboglinidae > Lamellibrachia > Lamellibrachia columna. The sequence goes on from OY759270.1 coordinate 42,876,791, forward strand.
GCGTAAGAGCGCATTTACTCGCATTTTTCGAAGCTCGAATTCACATATTTAACCTGCACTGAGAGCCATCTTGCCCATTTTATTCGCAAGATGGCGACATTGATAGCGAGTTAAGGGTCCACCTCAATGTCGCCGTTGCATACTTACAGGTTAATGGGTTATTTTATGCCGTCGGCCTTTGTTGGTCCCTATATCCCAGGCTACTCCAGTATCGGTCTCATCTGGTTTTAAATTGTGAAACTGTCTTTTCATTAACCATTGTTTGAAGAAGGCCATTCCATTGGTCACTAACCCTGTGCGAAAAGAAACGGTGCCTAATCTGGAGCCTAGCTTTGTGTTTGAATATCTCTGGTAAATCCAAACTGAAATCTTGGAAGAAGTTTCCAGCCTCGACATGGTCCCATCCATTTAATATCTTGTAGGTTTCGATTAAGTTTCCTCTTTGACGTCGACCGTACAGTGAGTAGAGTCTGAAGTGTCTTAGTCTTTCATAATATGCGAGCTTGTCGATGTTGGTCACCAGTGTAATGGCCCTGCGATGTACTTTCTCAAAGCTGTCGATGTTTGTTGTTAGATATGGGCTCCATGCCGGCAAACATATCTCAAGGTGTGGTCTGATGGACGCTCTGTACAGTGTTATAAAGAATTCTCTATCCATGTATTTAAACGATCTCTTCACCATACAGAGAAATTAGATGGCCTTCTTTGAAGCGTTTTGGCATGTATGTAATAGCATGCATAATGCATACTGGACTACGCATAAAAACACATTTAATCACCTTTTTCGCCATCTTGCAAATACAGGGAGCAGGCTAAATATGCGAATCCAAGCTTCAAAAAGGCGATTATTTTTTGTTTACGTATAACATATTTAATAATTTATATGTTCCGTAGATCAGCATGCATTGTGCATGGTTACTGAACATAGTTAATGTTGAATACGTCAAAATCGAGGTTGGCCTGGATTGTAGACAAGTGTTAACATGAAATAACTGACTTCGTGTGGGAAATTCGTGAAATCGGCGTAAATCGCTCTTCAGAAAAACAAAACAAGCTGATACTTTAATAAGATGCTTCGATATTGATATGGTGGTTATACGTGTTTAAATATAGCTAACGTACATCGTGCCTTCGTATTGCAAATGGTGGATGTTCGACGCACCGCACCAGAGGGCAGCACATATGATTAACCCCCCTTCCCAGTTTCATAAAGTTCTCTTGTGATATCGTAACACTATCTGGAAACAACGCTTAAATAACTGTACATACTGGCTCTAAACCTTAACTACCTATTTATCAATGATGTGTTCATATGGCCCTGTCTTAAACAAAATCTAATCATTGTAACTGGCTCAAAACTTCACTGAATGCCAGTGGTTCGAATGCTTAACAAAATGTTCATCAAAGTACTTGTGCACATGCCTTCACACATTATTTCCCCATTATTACATCCATGCATTACAGTTCATATCGACGTGGCTGACAAACCACATGGCCCGATCATGTAGTCATCACCGACTCCTTTCTATCTGGTTCACATGCTTTAGTTGTAAGTCTAGCTACACCGTCCTGCGTGTTCACTGGGCTCGTGAGCGTTATGGACTGAACATTTTCCTGATATTCAACTGGAACAGTATCGGCTGGTACTGCGTCTGGTCGCAATATCTTCTGGTCGCACAATTTTCTCAACCACTGCTTGGTATGTATATGCACTGAATGCTACGATTGGTTCAATGTGATTTGCCCAGTAGTTTGACTTATTTCACGCAGCTAGCTCCTGTAAGAAACGAATCGGTAAACCACTTTCTGTCTGTACACAGGACGAACGGTCACCTATTCGTGAGGTCACCTTGGCGGGAAATCACTCTTTCTTTTCCTGTTTCAGTACACGCATTTGCTGTCCGTTTAACAATGGAGCCTTTCTCTAGTATGTTGATCGGCGTATATTTTCTCTCAAGCAACTGACTGATTGATGTAAGTACGGTACTCTTCGGGTGCCATCTGAACACGACATGGAAGAGGTGTTGTCATTGGTCGTCGAAACATCAGTTCGGCTGGACTGGGTAACACAGTGTCCAGTGGTGTCGCTCGGACGTTGAGTAACGCTCTGTTGACATCTCCTCTTATTCTGAGGCATTTCTTGATAATTGGTTTGATGTAACGAATCTGTTTTTCGATAAAGCTATTTGATTGGGGATATCGTAGACTTGACAATGTGTGCATGTTCCACTGTTAATACAAATCATCATATCGGTGTAAGAACTATGGTCAGAAACTACTTCTCATGGCGCATCCAGTATGCTGACAGTTTACTTTTCTGCTGTGATAACTGTACCAGCAGTAGTAGTTGGTAATTCTTCAACCATCGGATTTCGACAGAAATAGTCAGAGCAGATCAAGTAGTTGCGATCATTAATTTCAGATCTGTGCCTACTTTGAACACTGGGGTTCCACGTCTCTTGAGGTTGAAGTCACTGGCATAGCTGGCAACTTTTGCAGATATTTTCAACATCTTTGGTGGTGCGAGGCCAGAAAAGGCTTTCACGGGAAAGTCGTCTGGTATATATATGCTTCGTATCCTTCGTGTAGTTGAGCGAATATATCACTTTGAAGCAGCTCAGGTATAAATCCTTGTTTTGTTTTGATGATGATTCCGTTTTCAATTGCCAGTTCATGGCGATAGTTCCAAAACCTTTGCTATTGTCACCTGTGTAGGAAGACAGTTTGATACTTGGTTTACGCTGTAGGATTTCCTCTGGTGAAATACTACCGAACATCTGTTTAAGTATTCGTAGTGGCCAACAAGTAAAGATAACTGGGCTCAGACCGCTAAGAGTAGACAGTTTCGAAACAGGCAGTTTCGGTCTGAACTGACCTTGCTTAGTTGACGAAAAAGTCATTATGTCCACATTGATGTTCTCGGTATCTTCCAGAAGGATAGTGTGTTGGGAATGTCACTAACCTCGACTTTGTGAACTGAATCGACATCAAGGGATACGAACTTCAGTAATTCGCATGCTGGCAACCCCAGTACTGCCTGTCCTTTTACTTCCACAAAATAACATGTCTGGCAATGGTACTCGTTCTGGTCGTTTCGTCGAATGCTTAACTCGGCGGATTCAAAACATTTGATATTGTCACCTGTGTATGAAGACAGTTTGATTCTTGGTTCACGCTGTAGAATTTGCTCTGGTGGAATACTACCAAACATCTGTTTAAATGTTCGTAGTGGTAGGGCATTTCCTCCTGATCCAGTGTCTATCTTTATCCGCAGAGGTCCTTTAAATTTGGGTTCATCGTGATGTATCACCACTGTAGCGAAAGCTTCTTCTCGGTGGACAGCATTGACTGACATGTCGCTTCTTTTGACTACATTTTTTCGTGTATGAGTTGTCGTTTTCACTCTCTGAGTCAGTATCACTGTATGGGTCAACACGGACTACATTTTGAGATCTCGTATTCCTCCGCCGGTCCTGTTTCTGTGTTTTTGTTTCACATCTTCCTTTCCGAACTTTTGACTTTGTTTCCTTCTTTTCTTTGATGTTGGCTGTCTGTCTTGGTCAAATCCACTTTCTGGAATATGTATTCATGTTCGACAGAGCTTCTTCCAATGACCCATACATCCGCATGCTAGGCACCTGTCTTTGTACGCAGGACGTGATTTGGGAGGATGGTGTTGACCACAGTTGGAACAACTCGATCGTGTCACAACATTGACAATAGTTTCTACATGAACTGACATATTTCTCAGAGATGTCTGCGAAGCCTGTACAACCTTATGCTACTTGCCTCTTTCTAAGACGTCCTTGATAAAGTACCCTTTAGGTTTTGATAATAATTCATTGTGCAAGTCTTCTACAGGTGTATATACCATGATGATTTCGATCAATCTCTCATTCAGTTCATTGTTTTCAAATTTACACTTTGTAGCCTTTTCACGGAGTCTTGATACAAAGACGGTTATATTTTCGTCGGATTTCTGACGCATAAGTGCAAACTCCAGACGATGGACGCGAAACTTGTTCTTGACAGGTCATCCTGTTCCTCAATGAGGGCCCAGACTGCATTTGGATATTTCTTGTCGTCGTCGGACAAACTTGATTCCATGATTATTTTCATTCCTTCATCTCCAAGTGCTATTTTGAATTGTTTGCTTGTTTGTGACGGTCATTAAGTTCTGATTTTCGAGATAGAATTCCATTCTAACCTTAAATGTTCTGAATGCGTCAGCCATGGGTTCGTGGTCCCAGTTCATAGTATACATTTTTGTCGTGTCCATGTTCGTTCAGGTAAGGTAACTGTATGTTAAGGTTTCAACGCGCGTTCAAGAACTCGCATAGTGTAGTACGAATTAGTCACATGGTCTGCATGTTCTTGGTAGCTAATTTTTACCGCTGTCACCATTTAATAAGATGCATCGATGCTCACATAATGTTTATACATGTTTTAATATAGCTAACTTACATCGTGTCTTCGTATTAAAAGTGGTGGTTGTTCGACCAACCGCACCAGATGTCAGCACATATCAATGCCGACCCAGTCCTGTGGCCGATTTTGAAAAGTTAGTGCGTTCTGCAGAATAGCCACTGTCCTGGTATGCGGCGAATTCAGGGGTCAGGCTACAGTTACTCGAATGTGCAGCGCTAACACAAACGAATGTAATGCCGAAAAATACGCAGTTTAGCCGATTGCAGTGATTTTATTTCAATATAAGTAATTGTATTCAGCGCATTTTGTTCTATTTAAATTCTATATCGGCATATTATCGCCGCCATATTCACACCGTTGGCTGCACTGAGTGCGAGGATGTGACGTGAGTTGTATGTGACAAGTAATTGCGGACGCGCTATTTTCCTTCTCACATGCATTGACTGTTTCGCCAAAATTGTGTACGACTGTGTCAGTTTGTGCTTTTCTAGAAAGAAGATGTCCCTACTCTGACACACCTCCACCATTGACGTCGATACTAGCGATGCAGGTGTGACCGGGTATCTTCCCCCCAGGGTATCTTACCCACAGGGGAAGATATATATTTTCATCCACCTTGGATATCTGATCACCCTTATATATGTGTGTATATATCTGTTCTTATGCTAGAACGTTTATAATTAGCAAATATGAATCAGAATAATTTCTGCTATAAGATATTCTGCAAGAAAATTGTGTGTGCTTATTTTTATTACATTATAAATTGCGAATGAATTAATCATAAAAAGCGATTCCTGAGTTAATCATGACAAGTCTCTCGTCGAGGCACAGAGTTAATCACAATCGGCCACCTCAACAACAAAACACACAGCTCTCTTATCAAGGCACTGAGGGGTATAATTCTCGGGGCAGTTTCTCAGCATGGCAATACACCATTGTTATAAATACAAATTTCTAGGATCCGCCTTGGTATATTGATTTATACACGTTGCCAATGTGCCTCGCAATATAGTTTATTAAATTTTTTTTTTTTTTTTTGGTAGCCACACACTCGTTTGATCCAGAGCTTTTAAAAATGTCTGGTCGCCTATTTTAGGAAGGAGTCTACACCCATCAAATCATTAGTATCAATATGAAGCTACAGCTTCGCCGGTGGATTGGTGTAGTGCGGCATTGGGGAATGCTGACACATTCCAGTTCAGACCGATGAGTTTGTTCAAACCTTGAACAGCAACAGCAACCACTGGATGGCAATTTCTGCAGTGAACTGTGCACCTGGTGAGACACAAATATAAGATAATCTGTACCGGACAGTGAGTAAAGACATCAAGGAGCTTGTTGTTAGCATGATACACACAGATAAGACCGCACTGCTATTCACCAAGCCCCCGATGGTGATGCAGATGTTTGTTCCTATTTTAAAGAGCTACTATTTAAATCTGATTGATGGTAGCTTGATATATTGACAACATTAAACTTGCATTTAAACGTAAGTACTCTTAAATTGCAATAATTACACAGCAAGCGATGTTTAATATTCAAGTAACAGTATAAATTACTGCATTTAAGTATTTAGCATACTTTCGGTTGATGATAAATCATAACTGCCTGGAGTAGCCAGTTACCAGACACTGTAACGACACTTTTTTTTTCAAACCAAGTCAATTATTTAAATTAGTTTCTTACCTAGTATTTAATTCACTAAATATATGTAATTTAAAATAATTACGCTTAAATGTAGTAATTACACTGCAATCTCTGTTCAGTATCCCGATATCAGCACGACGAAGCGCCAATGTATCTGTGTGAACTCGTGCGCCCATATATGCCGGCAAGAGCACTGCGCTCAGCCAGCAGTGACAGTTTGGGAGTCATTAACATTCTGATCTTCGAGTTAAAATTCCATTCTAGCCTTAAATGTTTTGAATGCGTCAGCCACGGGTCCGTGCACCCAGTTCACAGTAGGCATTTTTGTTGTGGACATGTTCGTTCAGGTACGGTAACCGTATTTTAAGGTTTCAACGCGCGTTCAAGAAATAGTATAGTGTTGTACGAATTAGTCACATATTTTGCATGTTCGTGGTAGCTATTTTTTACCTCTTCACAATTTAATAAGATGCATCGATGTTTATATGATAGTTATACATGTTTAAATATAGCTAACGTACATCGTGCCTTCGTATTGCAAATGATGGATGTTCGACCAACCGCACCAGATGGCAGCACATATCATTACAGATACCTCTCAATGTCGACCCAGTCCGGTGGCCTTTTTTGAAAAGTTGATGTGTTGTGCAGAATGGCCACTGTGCTGGCATGCGGCGAATTCAGAGGTCAGACGACAGTTACAAGAGTGTGCAGCGCTGATTCAAACGAATCTAGTACCTAAAGATAAGCAATTTATCCGATATCAGTGATTTTATTTGCATATAAGTAACTGTATTCAGCTGACAATGTCGACACGAAAGGAATGTATATACGTGTGACTGCATTGTTGGTATTGTTCGCAGTTACTGCGAAATTCGTTATAATTAGGTTATAATTTCGTGCTTTGATTTGTGTCGACATATTGACGGTAATAAAACTAAGATGCCGTCGCTACGGAAGAAGTGAGCGACGAGTGTGTGAAGGGAAACGCAGTATGTGCATGTTGTTGTATTATTCGTGACACGTGCATTATCCATCAAAATGTGTCATCAAAGAGGCGCCGTATCACCCGTGTCACCGTCCACAATGACAGTAACACAGCTGGTACGTGCGCTGCATCGATTAATGGATCCTATCGTCCAATAATAATGTGTAATAGAGTACCGTGAATAAGTGACCCCCTTCCCCGCCACCTGTTGTATATGGCTACGTGATACATTGAGGTTTAGTTTAGCAAAGCACTGCACTTTAGCTAAAGTACACTATAACTGTAAACTTTCTTACAAAGTAATTACTATAAAATACATGTCTGCAACTTCGCCAATGCGAAATCATGAATCCAGCACATATTTGTTTTATTCAATAAAATCATAATTTAAAGGAGATTGATAGTTGCTTATCTGGAGGTATTTAAATGAAATTATATTGAATGATTGTTTTATTAATATACATTATATTATTATATCATTTTGTATTAGATTATATTATATACATATATATATATATATATATATATATATATATATATATATATATATTATATATATATATATATATATATATATATATATATATATATATATATATATATATATATATATATATATATATATATATATATATATATATATATATATATACTGCAGTGTGTGTATGTGTGTGTGTGTGTGTGTGTGTTTGTGTGTGTTTGTGTGAGTGCGAGTGTATGTGTGTTTGTATGTGTGTGTGTGCGTGTGTGTGTTTCGGTTGCCATCTGAACACATTTGCTGTCAGTTTAACAATGGAGCCTTTCTCTGCTATTTTGATCGGCGTATGTTTTCTCTCGAGCAACTGACTGATTGATGTAAGTACGGTACTCTTCGGGTACCATCTGAACACGACATGGAAGAGGTGTTGTCATTGGTCGTCGAAACATCAGTTCGGCTGGACTGGGTAACACAGTGTCTAGTGGTGTCGCTCGGACGTTGAGTAACGCTATGTTGACATATCCTCTTATTCTGAGGCATTTCTTGATGATTGGTTTGATGTAACGAATCTATTTTTTTCGATTAAGCCATTTGATTGTGGATATCGTGGACTTGACGTTGTGTTCTTGTTCAACTGTTAATGAAAATCATGATATCGGTGTAAGAAATGTGATCCATTGTCAGAAACTACTTCGCATAGCACGTCCAGTATGCTGACAGTTTCCTTTGTTGCTGTGATAACCGTATCAGCAGTAGTAGTTAGCTGTTCTTTAACGAACGGATATCGACAGAAATAGTAGGAGAAAATCAAGTAGTTGCGATCATCAATTTAAAAAGAAATGTGTGCCTACTTTGATCCATGGTGTTCCTGGTGTCTCGAGATTAAAGTTACTGGCATAACTGTCAACTTTTGCAGATATTCTCAATATCCTTGTTGATGCGAGGCCAGAAAACGCTTTCACGGGAAAGACGTCTGGTATCTCTATACCTTCGTGTCCTTCGTGCAGTTGTGCGAGGATATCACTTCGAATCAGCTCAGATATAAAAGTTGCTTTGTTTTGATGATGATTCCATTTTCAACTGCCAGTTCATGGCGATAGCTCCAAAACCTTTGGTATTGTCACCTGTGTAGGAAGACAGTTTAATACCTGGTTCACGCTGTAGGATTTCCTCTTGTGGAATACTACCAAACATCTGTTTAAATGTTCGTAGTGGTCGGGTATTTCCTCCTGATCCAGTGTCTATCTTTATCCGCAGAGGTCCCTTAACTTTGGGTGCATCGTGATATATCACCACTGTAGCGAAAGCTTCTTCTCGGTGGACAGCATTGACTGACATGCCGCTTCTCCGGACTGGATTGAAAATGTTCGCGTAAGTGTCGTAGTTTTCATTCTCTGATTTAGTGTCACTGTATTTTGAAATCTCATATTCAACCGCCGGTTCTTTTTCTGTGTCTTTGTTTCGAATCTTCCTTTCCGACCTCTTGATTTTGCTTCCATTTTTTAGGTGGTTGTCGGTCTTGGTCAAATCTACTTTCTCGAATATGCAGCATGTGCATTTTGTTCTGTTCAAATTCCATACAGGCATATTTTCGCCGTCATTTTTACACCGTTGGCGTCACTGGAATACGAGGATGTGACGTGATTCGTATGTGACAATTAAGTGCGGACGCGTTATTTTCCTTCTCACATGCGTTGATTGTTTCGGCAACATTGTGTACGACTGTTTCGGTTTCTATCTAGTAAGAATATGTCCCTACCCTGGCTCTCCTCCACCACTGCCGTCGAGACTAGCGATGCCGGATATCACACCCTAGGTTATCTTCCCCGGGGGAAAGTGTATTTCCCCCAGGGGGAAGATACCCTAGGGTAAGCATATATTTCCCCTCCCTGGATATCTTGTCTCCCTTATAAATGTTTGTATGTATATCCTTATGCAAGACAGTTTATAATTAGCAAATAAGAGTCAGAATAATTTCTGTTATATGTTATTCTGCAAGAACATTGTTTTTATTACATTATAAATTTACAAATTAATTAAATAATGATATGAAGTGATTCCTGAGTTAATCATGAAAAGTCTCTCATTGAGTCACTGAGTAAATCATGATCGACTACCTCAACAACCAAACACACAGCTCTTTTATCAAGGCACCGATTTAATCATGGTCAGCTGCCTCAACAACACAAAGCTCTCTTCTCAAGTCACTGAGGTATATAATCATCGGAGCCGCTGCTCGGCATGGCAACACCCCAATAGTAGTAGGGATTAGGGGCTGAAGGATTAATGCCGGAGACCATGTGCATTAACGACATCCGGTTGCGCATGCAGCACACCAGAGCGCCCCCTATCGACAGTAGGAGCGCCTCCTGGCGAATTCCGGAGACCATTTGCATGAACGACTTCCGGTTGCGCGCGCAGCACACAGGAGCGCCCCCTAGCGGCTGTGCCAAATAAAAATAAAAATAAAAGTGGGCCATCTGCACAATCGGATTCAGGGTGGCCTTCTTTGCGAACAAGGTGGCATTGTCGATGGTGATCTTGTAATCGGGGTTGACTCCGCCAGCCATGAGTGCAAACGCAGGTTTACTGCGCACCAGACGTATATTGACATCGACGCTGTTGATCAGGAATTTATCTTGCACAAACAGATCCACGTGTAGACGACCCATCATGTCGACGACCCGACCCCGTACGATGTTCGCTCGTCGAGCCAAGAACCGTGCGTTAGCGGTGGGTCCGCCGTCTATATCGACAGCATCCATGCGAGTGGCCGTGTCCTTGTGCCACAGTTGACCCGTTAGCTGAGTGTCCTTGGCATCTGTGCCGTAACTCAACAGCGTCTCTATGTAGGCACGATACGCGTACGTATTGGTCGAAGGGGTCACGAATAAACTACACATGGTAATTAAACGCTTCAACGTACAAGTAATGTCAACATACACAGCTGATTTGTCAGGAGGACCTTCGGTGAGTGTCTAATGTCCATTGTGAAGACCCATCACCTTGTGTACGTATTCTGCTTACTAAGTGTTGCATTCACTATAAACAAGTGAATGCTTAAAAAGAAACACGAATAATTATCAATAAAGACATTATAAAATGACGAGAAACATATGTTTGCAAAAGATAAATGTATCATTTCGAAATATCTTCACAACTATTTTCATATTGGTTAGAGTAAAACAAGGTAGTAGCGGTATATTGTAGTCAGTTACACGATATTAGTGGAATATGTACACGGGGATTTCATGTACACAACGGTCGCTCTAAGACAGGTTTAATGCTGTCTACGGTGGGCTTGAGACGGCATCTCTCTGCTTAAGCTCAATCAAGAGAGAGGGAGGGGGAGAAAGAGGGATTAAGGGAGAGTTGGAGGAGGAAGGGAAGGAGGGAGACAACGTGAATACTATATATGTATATGCGCATTGAACTCTTAAGGACATTGCGCTATGTTAAAATAAAGTTATTTTACAGGATAAATTATAGGGTTCATACATGACGGACACAGGCGGACTATGGCGCCCCGTAGCAATGCACTGACAACGAGAGGTTCCAGACACATATCACATTTAAAAAACCAGTGTAACACTTATCAAAACCTATAATGACACATTAAGCAGTGCGTTCAAATGTGACGTTTCCTCGGTAAGCACGCCCCCTCTCGCATGAACCCAAACATATGCAGTGGCCGTAGTGATACCTTTGATAACAGCAGAAATTGCCGTTTTACGCGATATACACCTGAAAGTGAACACAAAACATCAATAGTTGCTTGTCTATCTGCTGATACAAGTAACACTACCGCTAACCAAACATGATAACTAACAGCGATAATATTTTTCAGACTACAATTATATGTTTGTGTTTTGTTGTCGTTGCCCGCCTGCCAAATTACAAGTGATGTAGCACCGTAATTAAATAATCCCCATTCGCCGTCTGCTGTTATATTTGTCAACGTAATACACTGTTGTCATTGACACATAGAGGGTAATTTTGAAAATCGATGCAAACCATTATACCTTACGTGGGTTGTTCCTCTGAAAATCAGTCCCTGGGTACCATAGTGGCATTAAAAAAATATGTAATGAAACATAAATCTGTATAAACTATGTAATGTGACGTCACGAATGCACCGTAGTTGGTCCCATTTCTATGTTTAAATTAGATTACTATTTAAATCTGATTGATGGTAGCTGGATATAATGAAAGCATCACTTATGCATTTAAGCAGAATTACTCTTAAATTGCAATAATTTCACATCAAACAATATTTAATATTCAAAGAACAGTATAAATTGCTGCATTTAAGCATTTAGCAAACTTTCGGTTGATAATTAATGAGAACTGACAGGATTAGACAGTTCCTAGACACAATAACGACAATTTACTTTCAAACCAAGTCAATTATTTAAATGAGTTTCTTTCTTGGATGTATTTAATTCACTAAATATATATATAATTTTAAATAATTATATTAAATGCAATAATTACACTGCAATCACTGTTCAGTATCCCAATACGTAGTTTTCTAAACTACGGCATTTAAGCATTTCAGTTATTTTATGTTGGTGATTCATCAAAGCGTACTGCATTAACCGCATTATACAGAAATGTCAGAGATGGCTATTTCTACCACAATTCCCGTTGATCGGATGAACCTTCCACCCTTCCAAGACTGTCTCCCTCTGATGAAGAGGCACTATAATTGCAACTTTCTTTCAAACTAATTAATAATAAATCAATGTCCGTGACTTCACCAATGCGAAATCATGAATATAGTACATTGTGTCTTCCGACACCATTTATTTCCTAAAAATAGTTTTAATTTAAATGAAATTGGCAGTTGTTTAGCTGGAAGTATTTCATGCACTAAATCTATATTTCTATGCAATTACGCATCATGTTTCATTCGTGTAATCGATATGATTATGTGAATGATACTGACATTAACTGAACATATGTACTGCATAGGATATGAACGTAATTTTAAGTACTCCTAAATAACAATATTTATCTTCATTAATCACACAGTGCGATGACTAAGTTTGCTGTCGTGGTGAACAGTAGGAACAAAGAGAAGGTGACATGCGCTTCTCCCACCACGACTATTTGTGTGTATCAGTGGAAAAGTGGAAACAAATAGTGACTGGTCCAGATTAATATCAATTAATAGTAACACAGTTTGACACACAGAACACAATTCAATGCAGGTGCAACAACAAAACTTCAAAAGCTCACCATCCTTCTTCAGCTCTTCCAGCCAAACTAGGCCAATAGCCTCTTAGCTGGTCTTGACTATTGTTTACACGCATGGCCTTTGGGTGGACAGTTGTCATGTCCCCAATTGCTCTTCCCTAGTTCCAGTTTGGCAGTTTATGCGCCCTGACCCTGGTCTCTCTCTAAACTTGTCAAACTTGTTTTTAAACATATTCACGCTGCTAGAAGTAACACAATCTGTAGATAATGTGTTCCAATAATTTATTTTCCTCTGTGAGAACGAATATTTCATTATATCCAATCTACACTGGTCCTTTACTACTGTTGCCTCATTTCCTCTAGTTTTATTATCTGTCTTGAGTGAGAAAAACACATTTCTATCAATTTGTTTATACCCAATCAATATCTTAAAAAACACTTCAATCTGATCTCCTCTTAAACTTCTTGTCTCTAGGTTTGTTAAACCACATTAGTTTGGCGCTACTCACATGTAAGGTCTCAGTTCTGGAATCACTTTAGTTGCTCTACTCTGTATTCTTTCAAGATAATATATAACGTTCTGATGATAATATTATTGTCTCCACGCTTGTATACAATATTCTAAATGAGGCCTAACTATTGATTTATGCAGAGGTATAATTAACTTTTTATCCTTGTATGTTATATTTCTCCTAGTCGACCAAAACATTTGAATACCCTTTGAAGCTGCAATGCCACACTGCTCCGAAACTTTTATATTAGCACTTAATGGCACTCTAAATCCTTTTGTTTTACAATACACCTAGAACAATATTTCCCATATTATTGAACACATCCAAGTTCCCTTGTCCTGTGTGCAGGCATTTATATTTCCCAAAATTTAGAAACATCTGCCATTTTCAGATCATTTAACTTATTTGTGTAGATCGTATTGAATTTGTTTATCACCATCATTGTTAACCTTTCTAATAATGTTTGTATCATCCACACATGTTTAATACATTGCGTGTCATAGTATTATATATTAAGAATAATAAAGGTCCTAATACTGATCCTTGTGGTACGCCACTCAAATCTGATTATCAGTTTGAAACCCCTCCATCTCCAACACGCTGTCTTCTGTCAGTCAACCATTTTTGTCCCGTCCAGTCGATCGGCTTTCAATTTAAATAGTAATATTTGATGTGGCAATTTTTTAAAACTTTCTTAAAATCTAAGTAGATAATATCTACTGGTGATTCCTCGTTTAGTGATTTCTTCAAAAAACATGACATATTTGTTAAACATGACCTCGCTTTCAGGAATCCATGTTGAGATTAATTTAATTATCCATGCATAACAAGGACGTCGACCATACGGTATTTAATTTATTAGTCTATAATTATCTGACTTGAAATATGTATTTAAATAAAGGTATAATTTTTGCTTATTTCCATTTAACGGGAACCACTACTTTTTTAATGAAAAGTATAACATTCTTGCCAGTGGTATATTAATTTGTTCTACTTTTTCAATTAGTAGCTTTTAAGGAATTTCATCCACCCCAAGTGATGTATTATGTTCCGTTGCCTTTATTGTGTTAGCTAACATTTATGGAGTTACAATTGACTGCCCTAGATAGTCTGATTTAGCCTCCTGAAATATAGCATCTGAAATTGGTAATGAACTAATACTACCTGGTAAACACTGCACTGAAGTATCCGTACCACTTGCTTGTTCCATAGAAAGGTATGTTGTTTGAACAACGGCTAAAGCGGCGAACAAATATGTCTACTTCCGTGATCGCTACCCGCCACCCGTCGTTGAACAATGGATTGATCTAATTTGTTCGTTTCGAATTTCGTAAAGCCCTATGTACTTGCGTTATGCATTACAGCAGGACGCACAAACTGTTACATACTCACGTGGAGTTGTTCGCTGACGTGTAGTCTTCGCAACCACAGGGACCACATGGAACGGATATATTTCCTTAGATAAGGTCGCGAAGTCCTCGCCTCAGTGAACCTCAGTGAATGTCAAGAGCATTTTGAGACGCATGATGGCACAGTGATGCATTTACAATATTTGTTATTGGGTAAAGTAACTATCAAGACATGCATTCAGCAATGTAGTCGGTATTGGATCAAGATCACAGGACTTATTTGGGGACATTAGTAGTTTCCTTACTTCATCATTTGTAGCAAGTGTACAAGAAGCAAGTGGAGAATTAATTTGCGGATTGCCCACAGTATTTAAAGTACGATCTCAAAAAGTAGACCGGATGAAACAAATGTTGTTCTTGAAATAACTGGAGAACGAGTAACACAAAAACTTGATTGAGACATGACTAGGTAAACCTTTATTGGATTTTCAGCGTTACTTGATACAATATTTGTATCATAATTATATTTGGCTTTAGCCATTTGTTTGCTGCAGTAGTGACACTGTTTTGAATAACGTGACCTATCCCAGTTGGAGCGTGATTTGCGTCATACTTCACGTATACAGTGATCTATATCTGGCCTTGCTCAGTGACATCATCTAAGCAACGTCAATGCATTGTGAGGTAAGAGGTAATTACAGTGCACGACGTTGAAAAGGTATGCGATAAATACATGCAGATGTAGCGAACACATTTAGATGGATTTAATTATTGTTTAAAAATTCTGATAGTGTGCATCATCGCAGACAATACCAGTGGAGTTGACGCACCAAACATGCTGACACGACCGTCAAAACTATTCGTTGTATGCGCAATAGTGACAAGACTCTTCTTGGAAAATGTCATGTCCCTTGTGGTAAATAAAACGGTAGATGAGCTAACTCGTCAATATATGAACAGCCCCGGATAGGCTGGACGTTTGTTCACTTTCATTATAAAGTGGTAGTATGCAAAAACACAAACTTTCATCAGAAGGTGGTAGTATGCATGAACACAATATTATTAGGCTGGACACCTTACGATCAGGTTCGGTCAAGTATACGCCAATATATATGTGCTTTGTGAGTTAACATCGTGGCTCCCCAGAGGTGTAAGATAACATCAACAGCTGTATAGTATTTTTTTATGCTACTTCCACATGCCAAATATAAATATGTTATCTGTGTACATAGTTTTGTAATAGAGCGTTTATTGTCACAATCCACACTAATGGATGATTAGATGCAACAATTAGTATGCATTAGCAAAACACGGAACATGTTCAGACCCACATCCATAGAAGTAGAAGTAACGTAACAACGCAACAATTGCTTGAACTGCTAGGCCGTTTAACTGCCGCACCACAAACGCGTCTTGATCGCTATAATAATTACATGAACGTAACAACATCGTATGTGTCGAGAGTCATGTAATAGAGCGTTTATTTTGTCACAAGCCACGTTATAGAGTAATTGGATGCAACAATTGAAAGTTTCAGCCAATTTCAAGTTTTCAATCTCGCATGCTTCAACGTTGTCCCTTGAGTAGTACACTTTGTTTACTCTGCAATTATTGCATTATAAGATAATTATATTTAAATGCATGCACCAATGTAAAATAACCTAAATGCTTAAATGCCATTGTTTAGAAAAAAACTGGTATTGGGATACTGAACGGTGATTGCAATGTAATTATTCCATTTAAGCATCATTATTTTAAATTATATATAGTTAGTGCATTAAATGCATCCAAGTAAGAAACTCATTTAAATAATTGACTTGGTTTGAAAGAAAAGTATCGTTGTGGTGTCTAGGAATTTTTTACTCCTGTCAGTTTTGATTAATCGTCAACCGAAAGTATGCTAAATGCTTAAATACAGCAATATATACTGTTCTTTGAATATTAAAATTGCCTGATGTGAAATTATTGCAATTTAAGAGTAATTATACTTAAATGCTGTGATGTGATTATGCTTAAATGCATAAGTGATGCTATCAATATATCCAGCTACCATCAATCAAATTCAAATAATAATTTCACTTAAATAAAAACCAGTCTTGGGGAATAATATGCTGCATTATTGACGCCTCGTTGATGTAGTCATTAAGGTTACAGTTAATGCAACGTCTACGCCATAGGAATTTAAATGCATGCGCCAACGTAAAATAACCAAAAGAAAGTTGTCGAACAGCCAATGTCAAGTTATCAATCTCGCATGCTTCAAAGTTGTCCCTTGAATATTAAACGTTGTTTGCTCTGTAATTATTGCTATATAAAAGTAATTATATTTAAATGCATATTGAATGCTGTCAATATATCCAGCTACCATCAATCAAATTCAAATAGTAATTTCATTTAAATAAAAAACAGTCTTGGGAAACAATATGCTGCATTATTGATGCCGCTTTGATGTAGTCATTAAGGTTACAGTTATTGCAACGCCTTTGCCACAGAAAGACACTGCGCGCTGTCTTCGTACGGGCTATGATGAAATTAGCATTCACAAATTAGTAACGTAAAGGCAAACCGGTCACATTATGTTTAATGCATTGAACATGTCTAGTTATCTGGACATTTAAGCAGCGTATTGGAGGGGGGTCAATTTACCGTCTCTGCAAAATACATTTATTTCTACCAAATTGCAACCGGGCGATCTAATTTCAAAAATCAGGTACCTGTGGTAAATGCTACTCTGACGTAATTTCCCAAAAAACCTCGCCGCCACGGTCAACCATTTTGATTATATTCCTTGATAATGTATTTTGGAAACTTTACAGCAAATGTGTAATTCTGCTTTAACAGGAAGATTATACCTAAATACTACAATACAATACAATAAAGAAGACTTCTATAGCGCCGAAATCCTCAGAAAAAAAACGAACCCAGCAGCGCACCAATTATGCTTTTATCCGCGTTCAGCAGGCGTCGGCTCACGACATCGGCATTTACAAGGGGAAACACGTGAATATTTCAACATATAGCACTTCGCTGGTCAGAGGGTAGGGACAAGAGTATCTATTATCAAGGTAAATTTTCTAATAAATTAAAGACCATTAAAATTGAACAACTATCCATACATCCATCGTGGCAGTCATCAGAAATATGGAACTCTGCGGCGCCAGTATTCGTCATAACGTGTTGATAACTTTATGTACATACATACTTTCCATGTCTATCAAGAGCAACTAATCGTCTTGAGCCTACTAATGAGTCATTTTTAACATATTTATTGTTGCTTGATATTTAGTACTTAAATGATAAACCAATACTGATTGCCATTCGCCTTATTCATATGCAACTAGCTCACATTGTACTTGTAAGTACTTAGGCTTACGTAACGTCGAGGTGATGGAAAATGTCACTTATTTTGATGATCCCAGGGACATTTATGAGTCAAGAAAAATAAAATACGTCATTACATTGGTAAAGATTCCGCGTGATTTCTTATTTTTCTTCGTGAACTAAAGCTAAACAGAGTTTGGTCATATTGTCATCAATTATAGTTCTACAGTCATGATATAACTATATTATCATATATGTTTAAACACATTGACCCGTATTCAAAAGATAATTTTCATGATGACATTCTTACGGAGAAATAGGCTTTCGTCAGGTAAAATAGTATTAATCGTACATCCTATATTTTTTCTTCTTGTAATGGTCTATTAGTCGTTACCCATGTTTCCACTGATGTTGAGCTCATATAAATACTCTCTGACACCCTTATCCATTTCTTCATTTATTTTGCTCAACATGATATATGACATATATTGTCTCATCAAGCATGATGACAGCATTCATAATATCATTGCCATTGATTATAATTTGAAAGTCGTATTTAATGAGGGAGATATCATGATATCCTCAGATTACTTTATAGAAAGCGGTTGCTCGCGTTCTAATTGGGCAATTTGATTGGCTCCACGTCGTCCCTGTTCACTCTGTTGCTGCATAAATGAGTACCTTGCAATATAGTTGCAGTTGCTACTTGAGATGCCTTTGTCCAAGACGCAGATGGGGGACAAAGCCTTCTCCGTTTCTAGATTAAATTAGCTGGAGTGTTAATAGTTTTCGAATACAATATGACATTTTGTTATATTATTGAATTAATTTTTTTTCAGTATTTAGGAATTGGTTTATATTAATTAATGAACTTAGAAAGCGCATTTGAACAGTTATGGCTGAAAAGGGCGATTAATAAATATATGGGAATAGTTAACTAAATCAATTGTGATGTATAAAATACCTATCGCGTAGTATTTACAATGTGGTTGATTGCTTCCAAGAGACGTCCAGTTGGTGCTGGAAGGAACAGATCTGCCAGGGGTGGAGTGTAAGGTATGCCAGGGGGTGGAGTGTATGGTGTGCCAGAAGGTGGAGTGTAAGGTATGGCAGGGGGTGAAGTGTATGGTGTGCCAGGGGGTGGAGTGTAAGGTCTGCCAGGGGGTGGAGTAAATGGTCTGCCATGGGGTGAAATGTAAGGTATGCCAGGGGGTGGAGTGTAAAGTATGCCAGAGGGTGAAGTGTATGGTGTGCCAGGGGGTGGAGTGTAAGGTCTGCCAGAGGGTGGAGTAAATGGACTGCCATGGGGTGAAATGTAAGGTATGCCAGGGGGTGGAAAGTATGGTCTCCACAGTCTGTGGAGTGTAAGGTATGACCGGGGGTGGAGAGTAATTCATGCCAGGAGGTGGAGTGTAAGTTCTACCACGGGATGGAGTGTAATTTCTGCCAAGTTGTGGAGTGTAAAGCGCTTTGAACGTTCCTACATACTACATATAAGAACTGATTTGCGTAATGCATCAAACCAATGTCATAGAAATTTGGCATTAAAATAGTATTTTATTTTGACAAAGTGTTGATAAAGCAACATTAAGATTCAAAGCTACGTAAGCAAATTGTGCAGAATACCAGTATAAATTAGTTCTTTATTTGGCATAATCTTGGAAACTGCTATTTAAAATGTCGTCTTCAATAAAAACCCGTAATCGAGGTTGTACTCGCTGTGTTTTTGTCTTTGTTAACGACAACTTGGTTGGGACGCACAGGCGGTTGATGTGACATTTTGATGGATAATGCACGTGCGCCTATACCTTTTGATCTTCACATGTTTCTACCGATTCGGAATACTTCATTAATCGATCACAATAATAAATTCAGTTCATGTACTTCATCGTTTGAAGTAACATTATATTATATAGTATTGCCATATAAACTAAAACTTTTTTGTGGGAAATGTTGTGCAAATTATGTTTGTTATTTGAATGAACCAAACTACAATAGACTGCGCTTAACACAATCACGGACAACAAAACCATCCGTTTAGTAGAATCAAAATGGCTAGGACGGAATCATTTCCTGTTGATGTTGTGGTAAAATGCGTAACTTAACACATTTGCTATTCGCCCGCGCTTGTTATATTCAGATAAACGAAACAAATGAATGTCTTTCTTTGCAGCACGAAACAACAGGGTTGTTTGACAATTAGTCAATATTTAGTGATGAGAAAATAACAGGATTGTTTGCTTGTACAATTTTTTTTTGACTATTAGTCAATAATTGTGATGAGAAAAAAATATGCACTGTTCGGGTAAAAATGTTAAACATTACATTAATAAATATCATTGGTTTTATTCGCCGCAACGCAGAGAGGTCCTCGCGAGAATGTTGTAACTGCGTTGCGATTTTCGTCATAATCAGATGAATTGTTGGTCACCGATACCAATTCATATTGATCAAACGAACCCTCCAATTCCTAGATACTGTAATGGCATTTTTTTATAAACTTTGTAATAAAAATAAATCTCCGTAACTTCACTAATGCGACATCATGAATGCAGCATATTGCGCCCTCTTTATGTCTAAATGAGATTACTATTTGCATTAGATTGGTGGTAGCTGAATATACTGACAACACTAAATAAGCAATTCATATAGCTACTCTTAAATTGCAATAATTACACAGAAAACCATATTTAATATTAAAATATAAGAACAGACTGATGTATTTAAGCATTTCATACACTTTAGGTTGATGTTTAATCAGAACTGTCCGAAGTAACCAGTTTCCAGACACCATAACGACAATTACTTACATTGGTATTTCATTTTACCACCTATTGGTTGATATTGGATTATTGTCAAATGATATGTATAACTGTTAAGTATTTTCCAGTTCGATATTTATCGATTGACAGTCTCAAGTTGTAGAGATACTGTATTTTACTTCATTATGGCTGTCATGATATGTGTGGATTTGTCCACTGATTTATATTTTCCACATGTTGGTGGATATTGGTTTGTTGTCCAATTATATGCATAATGTAAGTAGATTCCATTTCGATATTACCGATTTTAGTCTCGAGTTATAGAAATGTTTAATGTTTTATAGCAAACATATCCGTGATTCCATCCACTGATTTGATTTTACCGCATGTTGTTTATGTATTGAACTTTGCACTAATTATTTTATATGCTGTTATTCTATTGTCGTAGACATGGTTGCAATAATATGTGCAGGCCTAGTTTCCCAAGGCACAACGATGTTGAAGTTCTGTGTTGTATGGAGCGCATACAAGTGTGCAGTGAAATACTATTACGTAACTTCATCCATGTATATGTACTGTTTCCTCATTACAGTATATTTATTTATCTGACCATATTGCTGCGGTTTATTTGGCAATGTTGCAGATGCCTCCTAAGAAGCGACCAGTACCGAAGCACACAGGGAAGCTGCCTCGTAGAGAAGCGAGTGTCATTACTTCTGTAGAACCGACAGCAGCTGCTTTGCCGTCCGCTGTCAGTTCAGAGGCGGTTGCTGCTGTGGTCACACCTCACCTGGAGCGGTCGGGGCGCCTACTGTCAGCATCGACAGAGACAGTGCTGCCACCATGCGCAGATACGCTGTCAACGATGCGACCTGCCCGAGCGAGCCGACTATCCGTGTCGACATCTCATCGGTCTGTGCCAATGCCGTCGACCAGAAACACTGTCCCGCCAATGCCGTCGACCAGCACCGCTGTGACAGTGACGTGGACGCTCTACTCAGCGGCCTCTTCGGTGATCGGAAAAGCCGGACAGATAGCTCCTTGGCTAGATCCCATTCCAGCATTAATACCAGCTCCATTGAAGCAAGAAATGCTGCTAGCCTAGAGCACCAACTAATCAGAGCATCATTAACACCGACGACCCGTGCGGCTTATAGGCGTGGTGTCAACATGTTGCGCAAGTATATCACATCGGTCTGTCCTGCCACTAGGACCTTCCTTAACTCACGCAATAATCTTGGAGAATTCCTTACACACGTGTCCGCAGCAAATTTTGCTTCCTCGACTGTCTTATCAACAACATAAGCTATATCTTACAACCACAAACTAGTTGGGTTGGCTGGCCAAGGAGATTAATTCTGCATTAATAAATTGCTAGTAGGAATTCATAAAAAAATCAAATACAATTGATTTGAGGCGGCCAATTGATCAAATGTTTGGTCAACTTGTCAGTGCGACTAAAACAGTAATTCCTGTCAACTTTACATTATGTGTGGCCGCAAAGTATATGTTAGCATTTAATGGATTCTTGAGAATCGGATAAATGATGCAGTTCCGAAGCGGTAGGACCATGTGAAGATCAAAAGGTATAGGCGGGACGTTCATTATCCATCAAAATGTCACATCAACCGCCGCGGCGTCCCATCCAAGTCGCCGTTAACAATGGCAGAAAAACAGCGAGTACGTACGCTACCTCAATTAAGGTTCTTACTGAATACGACATTTTATATAGGAATTTCCAAGATTATGCCAATTAACAAAATGTTTTATTTTGGTATTCTGCCCAATTTGCTCATTTAGCGTTTAATGTTAACGTGACGTTATCCATACATTGTCAAAATAAAGTAATATTAATAAAGTAATATTTTAATACAAAATTGCTATGAAATTGGTTTTATACATAATTAGTTTTTACGTAGTGCAATATTCAGAAAATAGGAAGGTTCAAAGCGCTTTACACTCCACCCCCTGGCAGACCTTACACTCCACCCCCTGGCAGACCTTACACTCCACCCTCCGGAAGACATTACACTCCTCCTCCTGGCTGACTTTACACTCCACTCCCCGGCAGACCGTACACTCCACCCCCTGGCAGACCTTACTTTCCACTCCCTGGCAGACCTTACACTCCGCCCTCTGGAAGACACTACACTCCACCTCCTGGCTGACCTTACACTCCACCCCCTGGCAGACCTTACACTCCAACCTCTGGCAGACCTTACACTCCAAACCCTGGCAGACCTTACACTCTATCCCCTGGCAGACATTACACTCTATCCCCTGGCAGACCTTACATTCCGTTCCCTGGCAGACCTTACACTCTATTGTCGGGGGATCAATCAGCCACTCGGTAAATAATGTGCGAGATGTATTTTATATACCATTGTGTATTCATTGAATCCCGTATATCTATGTTTCGCCCTTTTCAGTTTTAACTGTTCAACGGCGCTTTCCAAGTTAATTAATTAATTTATTAAACAAATTCCTAAATACTGAATAACAATTCCATTCAGTAACACTAACTAAATGTATGTATGTATGTATGTATGTATGTATGTATGTATGTATGTATGTATGTATGTATGTATGTATGTATGTATGAATGCTGGCGACGCAGAGTTCCATCTTTGTTATGACTGTCTTAAGTAGACACCCTACAACGTAACTGGACTCCACTTAAAAATATTCTAAATTAGTTCACGTTTGATCCCCAGGTGGAGCTACGCTGCTTAATTGTTCACGTAGAACGATAAAACCTGAAGCTTAGAGGTTCTACAATATTTCAAAAAAGGTGAACAATACAAGATGTACGCTGTCGGTGCACCTAAGGTGTAAATATTGTGGAGATGGTAACATATGAGTGATAGTCAACCAAACGAACGAAAGGCAACCAATTCCTTTCGTCATAAAACTGTTCTAAAGTATAACTTAGACATCTCTGACCACAAGGTGATCACCTTAATAAACCAGAAGCACAGTTTAAATATTTACCTAAATAAACGCTTACATTAGTTTAGATTAGTTTAGTCAACCGCACACATCTGGCTTAAATGTAATGTTTCATTTCGAAATTAATAAAGAGTGTGTGACAACTAAGCATCCGTCCTAAGTGATGATCAGTTTAGTTCTGATTTGAGATTGATTACGGTTCCGATTGTGCGTTCATTTCGTCCCGAATATAAATGTGTCAATTCACAAATGCTTTCTAGTGTTTAAAGCCGTGTTCCAGGTGGAAATTCGAATGACTAGAAGTGTTGCCAAATAGTGTCCTGTAGGGAAACTGAACACCTTTTTGTCAGTGTTTGGATCCACCCATGATCTCAGGCAGTTTTTTCGACATAACCTGATAGCCCTGAGACTATTGCGTAAGTCGCTATTTATTATTTATATTATTGACGCTATGAGACACACACATGCTCGCACGCACTCACCCCCCACATACACATATATATATATATATATATATATATATATATATATATATATATATATATTATATATATATATATATATATATATATATATATATATATATATATATATATATATATATATATTTATATAATATAGAAGTTTAGTTTGTATATCTTATGCACTACCTTGTGTAAATGCTACTAACTTATTTAAAAGCACTGATCATTTCCTGTTCACGCTGGGATACCCGTCCAATGCCACTGAACCTTCCCGCACAGGTGGACACCGAGATGGTCAGGCGGCCCATGAACAGGATGCTATCGTATATATATATATATATATATATATATATATATATATATATATATATATATATATATATATATATATATATATATATATATATATATATATATATATATATATATATACGAAAACACGAAATGATTTGCCCGTTCTCAGGGGGGATTCAGGGGGTTCGAACGACCCACGCCCCTTTTGAAAACATGGTTTTTCAACTCGAACATTCATAAAACATACTGGAACTCCCCGAACTATTGTCTAAACGTGTACTGCTATTTCATCAAAGATCATATGTCATGGTTTATCGTCATTTTCTTAGCTAACATTTCGCGATATACAATAAACTGTCCTGTGTAATATTTTTGACATACCCATCCAAAGCTACACGCTATAGATGCCAAACGGACAACGACACCTTTAGTTTCTCGAGCGTACACCATTGTTTCGTATTTGTATAACCCGCCCTTGTGAGATATCTCTCAGTCTACGATGTCTTAATTGATTTAGCAACCTGTGCGACACCGTGTGGAAATGTGACTGCCCTGAAATATATGTAGAATGGTGGCTCAAGCTCTGAAGGCAGCATTTCAGAAGGTTTTGAAGTCACCTCCTGCGTTAGCAAGATTATGTCCTCGAACCAACTCCTTTTCTCGCTACCCAGCAGCACCGCTCATAGAAACCTTCATTAACCAAACAGAGTATATACACGAACACGTATCCCAACTCAGTGCCAAAGGAAGGATCGTGTTACGGTTTATTAAAGGTGAAAAATAACAAGAAGAAGAAGAAGAGCAGTAGCAGCAGCAGCATCAGCAGAGGCAGGAACAGCAGCAGCAGCGGCGGCGGTGGCAGCAGCAGCATCAACATCCAACAACATCAACAACAACAACAATAAAGCAACATTTGTATGCGCCATAAATCTGGCCGATGTCTGGTGAGAAGAAATCCCGTGTAGAGCAGACCGTTTCCATTGTCAAGGCGTGATATCACGTATGTATGCACCATTATCTCTGTGTGGTTTTCGGATCAAGAATATTTTGTATTTTGCGAATACTGTGTAGGTGGAAATATTCCACGCAACATACGAGCTGCACGTGGCTCTTCGTGCACATGGCATCGTCAAATACGACACCAATGTTCGAGGCTACAATGGAGGTAGACACGATGGTATTTCCGAGTTCTATACGCCGAATAGAATTGTTGTCCTAGCTAGATTTGAGGCGAACATAGTATTATTATAATAGCCTCTGTGTTGTCTACATTTAGCTTGGATATAATCATGCGCATCCATTCTTGAATTTCAATGACACGTGACACCATACGCTTCACAAATGGCCAACCACTTGAAAATATTCACAATTTCGAATATCTTGGTAGCACCATCTCATCATCATCACCCTAGATCCATCATTAGTATAACATGGAGAGATCACATACTGTCTTTGTTCGTCGGAAGTTCTCGGAGTTTACGGAGTTCTCGAAGTTTACGGAGACACTCCGGTGGGAAACATCCTGTTGAGTCTTGAGTCAAGGTCCGCCACATCAGATGTGTGAGGCAGAAAACACCACTCTGGGAAAGAAACATGAGTCAAAATAATTTATCAACACCATGACGCCAACGTAACACCTTCCACCTAATTATTATATTTCTGATCTACACCATATGGATGGTTGGATATATGTATATTACGATAACTTCTAACACAGAAAAATGTATGTTATTATTTTGACTCTTCAACAACACATATGTGGAGGACATCAAAACAGTGAAAGTCTAATGTTGTGTCGTATGGGCTAGTGTAGTATACACATATCCAACACGCAACATGGTGCAAACCAAAAATCACTTCCATCGGTTTGACTCTTCAACAGCGATAATCATATTCAACAACGGCACACTTACTGGCAAGCATATGCGTTATAAAAGCTCACCTGATTTTGTTTCCAGTGGGCTCTTTTTGTATTGAGCAATGCAATTCTCTAAAAGGTCAAAATGTATCAAAATATGCGATGGGTCATATGGGCAATTCCAACATTACGGACGTGGCATTTTGAAAACAAAAAATCATTCACACATTCACTCATCCCTTGACCGAGCCGATCGTAGCGGTGCCCGCTTGGAGGCTTCCGCAGTGATCTTTCTCCAACTCGGATGGTTGTGGGCAGCATCACATCATTCCTGTTGCTCCAGATCCGTCCACTAATGGATGATATTCATGTACACTTTTTGTGTCTTCCTCGTTTTCTTCCGCATTTGACCGTGTCTTGCAATATTTCTTTGGCAAGTGTGTTGGGTCTGGTTGTATGACCGAATCATTGGAGTTTTCTGCATTTTACTGTGGCCAAAAGCTGTTCTTGTGCTCCTGAGGTTTCGGTGATGGTTTGAATTACTGATATATTTGTTATGTGGTCTCTGTAAGACATTTTCAGGATCCTTCTGAAAAATGTCATCTGAAATGCGGCTATTCTTTCGGACTTGGCTTTCAGGGTCCAACTTTCGCATCCGTATGTCAGCACACACACAACCATGCTTTTGTAGAGTCTTATCTTTGTTGAGTTTTGCTATCGCTGATGTTGTCAGGTTTATCCGTGTGCGTATTTCCTCGATGGAGTCACCCTCAGAGTAAATGATCGACCGGAGGTACTTGAATGATGTCACTTCTTCGAGGTGTTCTCCATTCATTAATATAGTAGTTCTTGGCGCTAATCTGCTGTTGACCATGACCTTGCTCTTTTCTGCATTTTTTTCATTCTGTGAGCAAGCGCTCTCCCCTCCAGGGTTTGTAGGTCCTCATAAGTTCAAGCGATTAGGTCAATGTCATCTGCTAATCGGAGATTGCTATTCTCTCTACCGTTTATCGATATCATGCCATTAAGGTTGTGTACAACTTCGTGCATGATATTTTCAAGGTATAAGTTGAACGACAAAAGGAATCCCTGGCGTACTCGACCGATGTTCGAAACGATTGTTACATTTCTTCTTCTCCTCCTCCTCCTTCTCCTCCTTCTCCTCCTTCTCCTCCTTCTCCTCCTTCTTACACGCGTTGATGGTCCATATAGCGATTCGAGTAGTGGCACGAGTCCTTCGTCAAATTTATAGCGTCGCATTACTCGCCAGACCCCATGTGCCACAAACGATCAAGTGCCTTTTGGAAGTCAATGAAATTGTGATATAGGTCTTGATGGTGATCAACATGTTTCTCGATTAACAGTTGATGTTGAAGATTTGTTCGATTGTGCTTCTTTACGGCCGGAAGCCTGCTTGTTCTTCTGATTGCAGTTCTTCTGCTTTGCCTTTAAGTCGGTTGAGTATGATTCTTAGCATTATTTTGCCTGGATGGCTGAGCAGACTTATGGTTCTGAAGTTCTCTCAGCAGCGTAAGTTCTCTTTCTTTGGTATCGCTATTATGAACGATTTCGTCCACTCCTCTTGCCAAATCTTGGTTTCCCAAATATGTTGGCACATGATCATGTATGCATCTACCATTGCCTCCCCACCATGTTTGATAAGTTCAGTTGGTACGTTGTCGACACCGAAGGATGTTTGTGTCTTTAGCATTCGGATTGCCTCTTCTACTTCTGCTAGGAGAATGAGCGTATCAGCATTTTCATTTTGAGGTGGTGTTCCGAGGATGTTGTCATCTGTGTTCAGTTCGTAGTTGTATAGTTCTTTGCATTACTCGGTCCATCTTCCAAATGCAGCCTTTTTTCGGTAAGGAGGTTGCCGTTTTTGTCCGCGGTGTTTTATGATCGGTTTGACCTTTTCTACTGACTGCTTTCAAGATGGAATACATCTGTTTAGTATTGTTTCCCATCACCCCACTCTCTATTTCAGGGCATATTTCGTTTATCCAGTCGTTCTGTACTGTTTGTGCGCTGCTTCGTTGGTGGTTCGTTTCTTTTTCAGCTCTCCTCTCTGGTCGCAAAGCATAAATACAAGGTACCTTTGGCTGTCGCTTGATGTTTGATTTGCGAAAGATTCCCTTAGCGATGTCGTGCATTGCTGTGCCGGACGAATTGAAAAGGTTGTTGATAACCGGCTCCAAGAAGCTAAGCTCTGCAAATCGTCCTCCAATTGGGGCTTTAAAATGCGTTGCTGTGTTTAGGTCTTGCAATTTCTCTATGTCAAGTCTTATACGACGGTTCTTGTTTTCCCGATTCTTCTGTAACTACAGATTAATTGTCAGCATTACAAGATCGTGGTCACTTCCTAAATCACCGCCGGGAAACGTTCTTGTTGTCGGCTTGTTGATGTTAGACTTGAATCGCTTAGATGGCAAGATGTAGTCGACCTGGTTGTGTGTTTTCCCGTCAGGAGAATGCCATGTTGTTCTCCTGGATCTCTTGTGCGGGCATAGTGTGTTTGCTATGGTAAGATCTTTACTGCATGCAAATTCTAGGAGTCATAGTCTCCACATGCGAATTTGCCAACTGTTCCTGCCCAGTCTTCATATGCATCTTCACCTATTTTTGTATTCCAGTCGCCGGTGATTATGGTTATATCCTTCTTCCGTGTTCTCGCGATTGTCTCTTTGAGTGTCTCGTAGACCATTTCCGTTTCTTCGTCGCTGTGCGATGTTGTTGGGGCGTAAACTTGTATAACAGTGATGTTAATCGGTTTCACTGCGATTCTTATTAATTTTATTCTGCTCTTTACTGACGTACAGCCGATATGTGTGATTTCCTTTCTTACTACAAAGGCTACGCCATGTTGGTGTTTTTTTCTCTCCCCACTGTACTGTGTGTCTTGTGGCCTTCTTCTGTTGATGT
>OY759270.1:42910961-42918461 GCA_963662155.1 Lamellibrachia columna
TCAAACCTTTACAAAACCATTTATAAACAGGTTGCACAATTCAGTGAAACAACCTGTTAGAATCGTAAAAAAGTCAATATATCATTTGGTGGCACGCACAAATGCATGCATTATGAGTTTACCAAATGAAATAAATGTGCTCATGCAGAGTGGTGAAATTGTGAGTGGCGCCACTGGTGGCGAGTTTGGCATAAACGACCACAACTGCGCGCCGATAGTGCGCCTTCAGCTCTTAGGCGCCGATAGTGCACCTTCAACTCTTAGGCGCCGATAGTGCACCTTCAGCTCGTAGGCGCCGTAAGTGCACATTCAGCTCGTAGTCGCCGTAAGTGCACATTCAGCTCGTAGGCGCCGATAGTGCACCTACAGCTCGTAGGCGCCGATAGTGCACCTTCAGCTCGAAGGCGCCGATAGTGCACCTTCAGTTCATAGGCGCCGATAGCGCACTTTCTACTCGTAGGCGTCGTGTGCTCAACGGACCACATGCAGAGTACTACTGTCGATTATTTGGACATAATTGTGGCAGCGCGCACCACTAAAATAACCCAGAAAATTCCATACAACACATTGTTATTATATCTTCAAAAAGGTCACTACTTTCACATCAGTCACCAAGGTACTTTTTAATTTTTGCACAGAGTAATTTTCTTGGAGACGGCGTTATTGTGGTCAAACTCTAACCGCGGGTTTCTTCGTTTCACTGACTCCACTTTAGTGGTATTGCATTGTTCTGCGCGTACGAATGTATCCATAGGTCTACTTGTTGATCATGCAGACGGATGCTATGAAAATAAAATTATGACTTCGTTATATGATAGTGCTGGATGCTAGTTCTGGACCCTTTTTATCAAAAGGATATACATGAATTAAAGAAGATTCAGACACAAGAGCGTTTAAGCTCAACATAACACATAACGACACCAATCTTTGAATATTTGAAAGATGCAGGAGACTGGCCAAGTAGGGTGGTTGTTGTGTAGATAGAGCACGATATGTATGAGTGGACACCTTAAAATTAATTCGATAAGTAACAGGAAGCCAGTGTAACTGTTTAAGTAGTGGAAGTGATGGTGAAAACTGAGGAGCCCAGAGTACCACACGTGCCAGACAATTTTGCTCTCGAGTTTAGCCAAGTCTCTTTTAGCAATGCTATTTACTAGCGAATTACAATGGTCAAAGCGGCTACTAATTAACGCCGTTGATTTGACGGAGATCACGTATATGATAGAAACAGGATTTACATACTTTCGAAATATGCAGGCGAAAGTTGAAGTCACTATCAAAGACAACACCTAGATTACGAACAGTATCTGATGGGAATGTATCACTGCCAAGCAGTTTAACTGGATAATGGTTGATGACTTTATTTCGTTGTTGCTTAGTGCCAATAATAATAATAACATATGTTTTATCTGGTTAAGCTTTAGCTTACTTTATTCCATTCAAAACAAGCTATCATTAAGACAACCACTTAAAGTCGAAATAGAGACTTGGGCTCCCACACATAGATCCGTATACACTTCTTTACAAATCATGCCAAAGAATGTTGGAACAAGCTTCCTAAAGAATTATTCAAGAAAATGCATCTAACCCCCACTGAAAGACACAACAACCAAGTACGTAAGTACATATGTGGGCACGCTGATTACTTTTGTATTGTTATACACGTATGTTGTATGTCAAGTATGTTGCACATATTTCAGTTGGAACAGCCACATGAATGTCGCATGGCTGTGTAATGGCTAGGCAGCATGGGAGGATATTCTTTGTTCAGGCATCTTCTTAGCAATGGAATGTTCACAACGCCTACAAATTGAAATGGTCGCTACCGCTCGCTCTAAGCGTCGCATCACCAAACAGGTTGGCATGTTTTACATTAGCTATGCATCCATGCATGTATGTATATTAGCTATGTATGACTGTACAGTTTGCAAAATATCCGCTACATCTAATTAATAAAAAAAATGCCTGTCATAATATGCACAAAAACACATACACACAAACACACACACACACAAACACACACACACACACACACACACACACACACACCACACACACACACACGCACACACACACACACACACGCACACACACGCGCACACACTATATATATATATATATATATATATATATATATATATATATATACACACACACATACATACACACACACACACACACACACACACACACATAAACACACACACACCACACACACACACGCACACACGCACACACACACACACAAACACACACACACACACCACACACACACACCACACACACACACACGCACACACACACACACACACGCACACACACGCGCACACACTATATATATATATATATATATATATATATATATATATATATATATATATATATACACACACATACATACACACACACAC
Source organism: Lamellibrachia columna (assembly GCA_963662155.1). Taxonomy (NCBI): domain Eukaryota; kingdom Metazoa; phylum Annelida; class Polychaeta; order Sabellida; family Siboglinidae; genus Lamellibrachia; species Lamellibrachia columna. Next base: position 42,913,376 of record OY759270.1, read on the forward strand.
ACACACACACACACATAAACACACACGACACACACCACACACACACGCGCACACACAGTATATATATATATATATATATATATATATATATATATATATATTATACATAGGGCGGTATCTTACCTAGAGTGTTAATGTCCAGTTTATCACGGTTGGTACTACATCGCGGTTTTGCTGTGAACTCTTCAAATGCGCATGTTATGATAGACATTCTTGAATTAATTAGCTGTAGTGGATATTGTGCAAACCGTACGATGTGATCGATGCTACTGAGCAATAGGCGATGTGTATTGTATTATGCGCATACAAAACATGCTTTTAATAAACGTACACATTTCTCAGGGATAAATATGGTGACGTTGGCCACCCTGCGGTTATTTTTTTCAAGGACGCCAGTAGTCGTGATACGTCCTACCGGCTTTTGCAAAACCTCGTGTCAGGATCCATCACCGTGGTGGGATACATGAATGGAACGCTGCTATTTAAAAAAATCAGTTGATTAATGAGGTTTTTCAGTTGGTTTCAAAAGAATGAAAAGCTTCTTTTTAAGTAGCTGTTATGTCCAACAGTTGTTCTGTTCAGCGGTGAGAAGTTAATAGCTAGTGGGTGTAGTAAGGCTGCCTCGCCATCTACTACTGTTGCTGCCGCTTGCTGCTACTGCTGCAGCAACTGCAATCGATAGTGTTGTGGCTATTGTCTGTAACACACATTTAATGTACCCATTTACATAATTACATATTAAATTACCTTCCAATCACTTTGTTCTAGTAGTTCGACTAATCTTGAGCGTTCTGCTTTATTCTCGGTAAGCACAGGCACGTTTGCCTTCGTAAAGGGGCATGATGGATTGGAAAAACCGATGCTGGATGGAAACGTAGCAGGAATAGAAGCAGAGGCAAGCATCCACAAAGATGGAAGAAGGACATAATATGTGCGTGTGTATTCCAACTGGTACTGTTATAATTGACTTTTATGTTTTACTATATATTGTAAACTAGTTACAGCGTCAGAAATATTTCCCTTCGTGATGACGTCATACCAATCTGCCAATCATGGCGAGCCAGAGAAAATATGAATGCATATATAAAGTGACTTCGCTGAGTTTGCAATCACAAACCTCTTGCGCGTCGATGTGTCTGTAGCAATTTTGAACAGATAAACGTGAGTACAGCTCTTTAGTATAGTGCTATGTTTTAGAGGAGGTATGCTACGTAGAAGTACGTATATCCGTGCACACTGTGCGCATGTTACGACATTTTAGGAAGGAGATATGTTCAGCATATTAATTGTATATAAAGCAGCCAAGTGGTTGTAAGTAGGGTAGTGAATGTGTTGGGAAGCAGAAGTTAACTCCATTATACCACAACTGCCCGCCGTTTCAGAAGTAGCTATATATTAAGACTGAACATGTCTTTCTTTTTCTCTAGACAAGAACGTAAAGCGATACGGATGTTTGCTGATGAGTTTGTTTCGTCTGTGTATTGTCCTCTGTGTTCCAGATGATGACTGCATGGTCTGTAGTGGCGCTGCTGTCAGTGACAGTAGTCGTCGTGACATCGAGACAACCATTCGCTGATGACAGCCGAGTCGCTTCCAGCCGAGTCGCTTACAAGCCCGTAAAGTACTTCCGTCCGTCGTGTTACCAGTGCGCTGCGGTTAACGCCAATGGCAACTTCGCCATTGGTCTCTACAAGAAGTTCAGTGGACAGAACATGATCTTCTCTCCGTTCAGCGTGTCTGCGGCGCTGGCGATGACGTACGGCGGAGCTAGAGGCAGCACGAGCACTCAGATGAGTCAGGTGCTGCGCTTTAACTACATACCTTGGTACTGCAGCGTCCACGAGACCTTCCAGTCACTGATGAACCTGCTGCAGAATTACAACACTCTCAATACGGCGAACAACATTTACATTGACAATTCTTTCACTCTGGAGGTAAGTTCTGTTTGAGGTTGAACTAATTGAAACCCATTTAAGGAATACAACATAATATAACGACAATCTGAAGTAACACAGGGAAGCTTTCGTGCGTTTCGTGTTATTTGCAGAAATAATTGCTACTCAGTAGAGCAGCTGAACAAAATGTTGATCAAGATTTCGTTATAAGTTAATGAAATGGTTTCGTTTTGTTTCCAACTGTGCCATGAACAACATATTGTTGTGGGGTCTCCCGAACGTAGGTTAGTTATGACAATATTAATATGAATTCCTGGAAAGGCGTTTTTATGGTTTATTTTGCGTGGATTTTGTCAATAATACGGGATGTTTTGATATAGTTTGCTACCGATAGATAGATAAACCTACGACACCAAGTTTGAATTGTTATTCTCTATTCATCTATATAATTAATTATTTATATAATTAAATACATTAAATAAACTAAATAAATATATATTAATATAATTAATTATTTAGATGTTCGTATACGTCATCAATTAGATCACGCACATATATTTGCCTACGCTCCAATATTTCTTTAGTTAGAACGTCTGTGTGTATTATGTTTATTCAGCCGAGCTACGTCACGTTGACAAGCACGTACTATCTGGCTCCAGCCCAGGTGCTTAACATACACGGAAACCCTTCCGGCTCCACCGCCACCATCAACAACTGGGTAGCCACCGAGACAAACCAGCAAATTACCAATCTACTGCCACCACTTGTCCCAGGAACGGCTTTAGTGCTGGTGAACGCCATCACCTTCAAAGACAAGTGGCTCAAACCTTTCGGGATGTCGTCAAACGGTGCATTCCACGTCTCGGGCAGCCAAACGGTCCAGACATGTAAGATGCAGATGTCCTGTGGACCGGCTTCGCGTAGACATGGCGACATCCCGGCTCTAGACAGCCAGATCCTCGAGCTGCAGTATAAAAGCAATGAAGTGTCGATGTACATCTTGCGGCCGAACCAGATCGGAGGTCTGGCGTTCCTCGAGAGTAACCTCAACCTAGCGATGCTAAACGCCGCCATAGCTGCCATGACGACGAAACAGGTGAATGTGATTCTCCCCAAATTCTCTTTCAGTCAGAACATCGACCTAAAGGCCTACCTCCAAGCCATGGGCATGACCAACGTATTCGACCAATCAGCGGCAGATCTGTCTGGCATCGGCACAGGATCAGGAAACTTGTATGTCCACGTCGTCCAGCACATGGCGATCATCAAGGTGGACGAGCAAGGCACAGAGGCCAGCGCCGCCACCGCCGTCGGAATGTGTCTCCAACGCCGTCGTCGTCGGGCTACACCCGTACCTTTCGACGTCGACCGACCGTTCCTCTTCATTCTCCGCGAGAAACGCTGCGGCAGCATCCTGTTCATGGGCCGCGTTACCAACCCGGAGTACAGCTGTGGGACAGACCAGAGAGGTTTCGGGAAGGTGGTCGCACGTCCGTCTCGCGATATACGATGAATTTCATCGCTCCACACATTTGTCGTATATGAGACATTTACAAAGACATTTGAAGATCACTAAATATTTGAATGGTTATTGTGCTATGTGTAAGAAAGTTATGTAAAGTCTAAACGGCTCGTATTATTCGAATGTGATTCATGCAGAATGTTACGGTTTCGTCGTCTGACACCATAATTATACAAAGACGATTATTGATATACGTTCTGTATCCTTCAAACCTGTCAAAAATAAACAAATACGACTCACAAATAATCTGCACAAAACCGGTGTTATTATTGCATAGTAATTTCATTCTTTTTATTAATTTACCATTTTTATGTTTGAATCATCAGTAACATAAATGGCTCACGCTTCGTACGGTGATATGTTGTGCTCGTCACTTATGGTCGTGATATTTTGACACTGTGACTTGACTCAGTGACTTGTTTGTAAACATTTTGATATGACTGTTTTAATGGAATCCGGAAATGTCCACTCAAGCAAATACGTAGACAACATGTGTAAATATTAAGTTCTCACAGTCCATATTATATCCATATGGAGCGCATTCGAACACCTTTTTTACATTCAAAACACCGATGACAAAAATAGTGTTTAGGGCAATCAAATTTGTTGTTGAATATATAACTAATATAACGAAAATATCAGGCACATATATCTGCTCACATGTGTGATTTAGTACACACTTAACCGATGCAATGACGATATCAGGACCATCTAACTGGAATTGGTTTGTGATTTGCTCAATACCATGCGAGTGTCAGGAGCATTAATACTAGGTAACTGTCACTACATCCCTAACCAGTACATATGAAAAGCGAGCAGGTAACATGCACAGTCAACACTTGAGATGCGTATGCAACAGTTGAGATATACAGCCAACAGTTGAGATATACAACAAAAAGTTGCGATACACAGCCAACAGTTGAGATACACAGTCAGCAGTTGAGATACACAGTCAGCAGTTGAGATACACAGCCTACAATTGAGATACACAACCAACAGTTGAGATACACAACCAAGAGTTGAGATACACAACCAACAGTTGAGATAGACAACCAAGAGTTGAGATACACATCCTACAATTGAGATACACAACCAACAGTTGAGATACACAACCAGCAGTTGAGAGCCAACAGTTGGTATGCACAGCCAGCAGTTGAGAACCAACAGTTGGTATGCACAGCCAGCAGTTGAGAGCCAACAGTTGGTATGCACAGCCAGCAGTTGGGAGCCAACAGTTGGTATGCATAGCCGGCAGTTGGGAGCCAACAGTTGGTATGCACAGCCAGCAGTTGAGAGCCAACAGTTGGTATGCACAGCCAGCAGTTGAGAGCCAACAGTTGGTATGCACAGCCAGCAGTTGAGAGCCAACAGTTGGGGTATGCACAGCCAGCAGTTGAGAGCCAACAGTTGGTATGCACAGCCAGCAGTTGAGAGCCAACAGTTGGTATGCACAGCCTGCAGTTGAGAGCCAACAGTTGGTATGCACAGCCTGCAGTTGAGAGCCAACAGTTGGTATGCACAGCCAGCAGTTGGGAGCCAAAAGTTGGTATGCATAGCCGGCAGTTGGGAGCCAACAGTTGGTATGCATAGCCGGCAGTTGAGAGCCAACAGTTGGTATGCACAGCCAGCAGTTGAGAGCCAACAGTTTGTATGCACAGCCAGCAGTTGA
>OY759270.1:42923461-42928461 GCA_963662155.1 Lamellibrachia columna
ACACCATACACATCACGGCAACACCATACACATCATGGCAACACCATACACACCACGGCAACACCATGCACATCACTGCAACACCATGCACATCACGGCAACACCGTACACATCACGGCAACACCATACACATCACGGCAACACTGTACATATCACGGCAACACCGTACACGTCACGGCAACACTGAAACAAAAATCACTCGGTAGTATTTATTTCCATGTTTCCCATAAAAGAAAACAAACTCGAGATCATTCACGTAAGGGTATTTTGTGTGGTATATGCTTTATCATAGTAACTTAATTTCTTTATCTAAAACGCACACAATGTATAACATCAATTATTCGCGTAAATATTAATGAATTCGATCACTGACGCCATCTGGTTGCGGTAACAGTCAAAACATCGTTCTCGATTATCCAGGCCCCGTGATGTGGCGCCACCGTTTGTCGCATACATTATCGTCTGGATGCAATGTGTACTTTTCATTGTTACATACTTATTTATGCAACCAGATTCTGGGTGCATACATAATTAGCTAATTAAGGCGGCATTTGGCTAATTCATAAAATAAGATTTAACTTTTATCAGTTTATACGATGGAATTCGAATTAACTTTAAACTTTGGTTATTTTGACACAACTGTCAGACTGTAAAGTTAAAACAGGCAAACAAAACGTGTAATGTAGCTTCTCAATAATGACGCTGATTGGCTGCAGGCGCTTAACGGGAATGCCTACCTAAAATGGAGTTGTGACAGTGGTCTATGCTTTGCGGCCAGAATCTGTTCTCGGTGACTTCACAAAGGCAACGAGAGTCGGACTAAGCAAGACTAATATGGTCTTGGTACGACGAATTAAGATGGCCCCACTTAGCGGGGTCTAAGGCTAGGTGGTGATTAAATGATACACAGAATACCTTTACAAATCATCCAACACATGTCACCACCAGGGAGCGCCACTTTTGCTCAAAGATTGCGTATACATTTGTGAGAATGGTATACAATACAAACTCCATTAAATATACACATTATGAAAGGTTCGTATAAACCCATGAGCATATTTTATAGTCCCATGTGTGTAAGTGATGAGGACAATTGAAATTATAAGAAGTGTGAATAGTTAAGGTAGGCGCCTACCCTGAAACCAAGCTACCTGCGCATCGGTTTGCGCATCGTAGTCGTAACATGAAATCAACACAAACGTCATACTGTCAATTGAAACTACGTTCATCATGCTAATTTTCAATAAACACAAATTATACATTTATTGGTTAAAAAGAACTAATAAGAACCAAAAATAGTATAAATTAAACGATATTCACTCGGTTAATTCTTAACATTATGGTCAACTTTTACTAAAGTGACATTATTCCTAGTGGGTCAAATATTTAATATTGTAGATATGTGTGTTGTTTTGTGTGTGTGTGTGTGTGTTTGTTTGTGTGTGTGTGTGTTTGTGTGTGTGTGTGTGTGATAAAAGTTCGTAAAGTAATTAATGTTGTCATTTTTTAAAGCATATTTAACATACTACGCTTACTATAATGTTGCCATTTCAAATTGCAATGTTGCTGCAAGTTATATATTTGATAATGACTGGTTATGATTAGATCACAATATGTAGCTGTTGTGTTTCTGCTGACATAGTTGTTGCTATATAATTTGTTTTAATGTGCACAATTTAAGGTTTCATTACTGTGATTTCAGGATTACCGTAAAGGTCGTCTTCTGTGAGTGTTGAACCTAATTATAAAATAATAATCCCTACTCAAGAATGAAAATTGTGTGTAAGAATGACAACTTTATTGCACACATTACATATGAGACGCATTTTCTTTTACAATTTTTAAATTCAAAGAACACGAACAACTACGTTGGTTTATGGCGTCCGCCGATAAAACAGTAGCGTTCTGAATGAAATAGATTAATGCAGGCAGTTTAGTAATTTACAAAATGTAATTACACATCATCATAGCGTGGTGTGTGTGTGTGTGTGTGCGTGTGTGTGTGTGTGTGTGTGTGTGTGTGTGTGTGTGTGTGTGTGTGTGTGTGCGTGTGTGAGTGTCTTAAATGCCTTTAGGGTATTCAGAGCCAGACCCGCGAGGCACGAGCGGAAGCGTTAACACCGTATGAAAGATTTTGGACCCTGTCCCACAACTGGACCCCGGGTTGGTAACGCGTCCCATGAACAGGATGCTGCTGCAGCTTTTCTCGCGGAGGATGAAGAGGAACGGTCGGTCGACGTCGAAAGGTACGGGTGCATCCCGACGACGCCGGCGGCGGCACACTCCGACGGCGGTGGCGGCGCTGGCTTCTGTGCCCTGCTCGTCCACCTTGATGATCGCCACGTGTTGTACATCGACACTTCATTGCTTTTATACGGCAGCTCGAGGATCTGGCTGTCTAGAGTAGGGATGTTGCCGTGTTTAAGCGAAGGCGGCATGCAAGTCATGTGCATCTTACATGCCTGGACCGTCTGGCTGTTTGAGGTGTGGAATGCACCGTTTGACGACATCCCGAAACGTTTAACCCACTTGTCCTTGAAGGTGATAGCGTTCACCAGCACTAGTTTTGTGCCTGGGACGAGAGGGTTTTGCAGCAGATTGGTAATTGGCGGGTTTGTCTTGGACGCTACCTAGTTGTTGATGGTGGCGGTGGAGCCGGAAGGGTCACCTTGTATGTTAAGATTCTGGGCTGGAGCCAGGTAATACGTGCTTGTCAACGTCACGTAGTTGGGCTGAATAAACATAATAAACACAGACATTGTGACTGACAAAAGTATCGTAGCGGAGGAAAATACACGTGCATGATTTAAATACGGACATGTATGAACAACTAAATAACTTATTATTCAAAGTTATAAGCGAACATTCAATAACAATTCAAACGTTGTGTCGTAAGTGTATCGATCTATCGGTAGCAAAATATATCCGAAAACATGACGTATTATTAATAAACGCCTCGCGACAAAACTATGCAAAGACATTATATCAGCAATTCTTATTCATATTATAAAAATTAACATACTGATGCCTACGTTAATCAGGGGACCCAACAACAATATTTTGTTTATGACGCGGATGGAAATATGGCGGCAACATTCCTTTTACTAAGAACATGAATTTCACTAACTTATGACGAAATGATATAGGACATCAAGATAAAAATTGCATTAATCGGAACACGGTATCAGGTGACAATATATGACCACTAAATACAGTCCTGAAATAGTGTAATAATATTAGTTCTACGGTAAAATATTGGTGTATCAAAGTTTGTGTTAAGCTGCTCTACGGAACCGCAATTTTATCTAAAACACTCACGAATTGCACGAAAGTTTAACGTTCCCTGTGTTACTATAAATTGTCATTATGCCATGTTGTATTCTATAAATGTTGTTTCCATGCCTTCAACTTCAAACAGAACTTACCTCCAGGGTGAAAGAATTGTCAATGTAAATGTTGTTCGCCGTATTGAGAGTGTTGTAATTCTGCAGCAGGTTCATCAGTGACTGGAAGGTCTCGTGGACGCTGCAGTACCAAGGTATGTAGTTAAAGCGCAGCACCTGACTCATCTGAGTGCTCGTTCTGCCTCTAGCTCCGCGGTACGTCATCGCCAGCGCCGCAGACACGCTGAACGGAGAGAAGATCATGTTCTGTCCACTGATCTTCTTGTAGAGGCCAATGGCGAACTTGCTATTGGCGGTGACCGCAGCGCACTGGTAACACGACGGTCGGAAGTACTCTACGGGCTTGTAAGGGACTCGGCTGTTAGCAGCGAATGGTTGTCCCGATGTGACGACGACTACTGTTACTGACAGCAGTGTCACTACCGGCCACGCAGCCAAAACCTAAAACACAAAGAGAAATGCAGAGACGACACAAACGCACCAGCATACACAAATGTCGCTTTAGCTTCTTGTTTAGAACCATCGTTCATCAAAAAGAGGCATTCAACCATGTAGCTAGTGGTCCACCTGCTGGTAATTTTGGAGTTATGCTGGGGTTAACGTCTACTTCCAAACACCTACACTACTGTAGTTCCCACCACTAAACTTAACACATGCTTCCTGGGTTTATTTATTTATGTTTCCGTCGTTGCAGCGCGCACGCCCTGCGTCTTGTTCATGTTGTATACTGAACATTTATCCTACGTACAATACCATTTCACCAGCACAAATATCTTCGGATATATAAGTATTGTTGCGTAGCATGCCTCCACTGAAACACAAACAAATATAAAAGAGCTGAGCTTACGTTTATCTGTGAAAATGCTGAGATAAATTGCTACAGACACATTGACGCGCAAGTGGCATATGATTTCAAACTCCGCGACGTCACCTGTTATACACACCCGCATTTTCCTTGCCTCGTGGTGATTGGTAGATTGGCATAACGTCAACACGCAGGGCCAGTACCTCTATAAACATTCTCAGTCAAATATAGCCAGTGTTTTATTGGGCAAATGGAGACATTCAATCAATTATTCAAAGGTTCGGATGGCAGGTACAAGTTGGTGTTTGAAATAATGAGAAAGCAGGCATGCAAAATCCTGCACCAGGCGACACTAAAACTAGTTCACAAGATCTTCATAAATATAAGAGAGAGCCGTCGAGAAACCATTCCTACAAAGGTAAATGTGCAGACATTTGAGAATGTGAATATAAGTTGACTACTAGTTTAACATGCAGCTGTCATAGTTGTTATGCTTTTCTCTTAAAAAGACATATCATGTTCACAACGTCGCTCTATAATTCGTTTTGCGTAATCGATATCTTTCTCCAGCTATTCCACCAGCGGGCGTCGGCATTCCGGTGATATATGTTGTGTCCTTCTCCCATCAATGTCGATGCTTGCATCTTCTTCTTTTCCAGCCACTTTTCCCTCCGGTATCGTTTCTTTCCAATCTATCTTGCCTTTAATGTGGTCAAATCTATTCGAGGATATAGCAGAAGACTCAAGATAAGTCGAACCATTAGAAGAGAGTTATGTCATTGTAATATGAA
>OY759270.1:42931808-43071808 GCA_963662155.1 Lamellibrachia columna
TTGAGCCAATGACAGCTATTATTGGTCGAATAAGTTTTTTTTTCAAGTCCAGTTTGGCCATTATTGGCCCAATCAAGTCTTGCTTGCTGTACAGAGAGGTTGGCATTATTGTAGTAGTGACAACTTTGCATAAATTTAAGCCTTGGTATTTAGCCTAGTTCAAAAACAATAAACCAAAACGTGACATGATAGAAAAATACCAAAATGATTATATGATCAAATGTACTTAATAAATGAAGAGCCAACACTTGAAGGTTTGTGGAAAAGTAATTTGAAATTTTATTTTAAATATATAAAGATCGAAGTAGACTTGCAACATCTTAAGTAGGTCTACATGCCAATATGTACAAATATGATTACAATCACACTAAAATTCAAATGCTTGACACTAAAAATAAAACAATACAACATATGCAACAGAAGATATAGCACTCAAAATAATACAATTGTTTTTGAAAATAATACAAAACATTTTATTATAAAAAAATTTCATCTTATAAAAAGAAAAACATGTATTTTATTTTACCCGTCTTCATCAGGCATCTGCCCGTCTTCAAAACAGGCAGACAGGTCCTTTGCTAAGGGCCTGATGCTAAATATAAATTATATTACACTACAGCTTGGCTACTTTTAAAAATAAATAAAAATCATACTCCATAGACAACATCACATTATGGCTGCCTCAACTTCATTGGCCATAACGAAACAAATGATAGTTTACGTTATCTTCTTGTAGGGTCATATTTTCTCAATGATTTGCGACATCTAAAATGAAGCACAGCCCTAAATGTTCTCTTGGGGACATTGTCCTAGTGGACATGAGAGGATGATGCAGTGCAAGGGATAATGATAATGATGTTGTCCTGCTACCATGTGACCTATTCAAGTAACCATGTCATCATGTTTTCAACTACTTAATGTGTGACATGTCATCATGTTTTCAACTACCTAATGTGGTGACATGTCATCATGTTTTCAACTACCTAATGTTGTGACATGTCTTCAACTGGCCAACATGGTGAGATGTCAGCATGTTTTGAACTGGCTAACGTGTTAACACACTATAATACTATGGTGTCACAACTGCTGCCTGGGTCAACACCGTGTGATCAAATAGTTACTACAATTACTGGATCAGCCACTAACCTTGACAGTTTGGCACATGCGGTTTCTCACGATCCTGTCTCGGGGCCACAGCCAGCTCATTATGGACGGAGCTGTAAAAGTAAAGTGTAAACATCATGAAAGAGCTATATGGTGGCATAGCAAGATTTAACTAAATTGCCATCGAAATCAAAACACGAAGATGGCAAATGGACAAGGAAGTCATTGACTTGTCGAGAGTACAATTGTTCAACAATGTAACCTGCCCTTCTGAAATATTTGTCAGTTTTATTTTTAGATATATTCACGGTGGTAGCACTTACATATACCGCAATGAAGAGCCATTGTGGTATATTGTGCATGAATATGACTATTTTCAAATTTACTGTCGTTGTTTAATTTTTTTTATTCATTTAATGACAACTTAGCTCACAATTGTCTATAGTGGTAATCCAAATAGATGTCTGTACCAGCGAGCATAGTAGTCTGTTGCAAAAGCTAGGGTGCTTGAGATGACAGATCACTATAAAATTTATCCCTATGACCTCTAAAAGACAAAATGCATTGGTATATGTGTAAGTACATGCATGAACCTAAGTAATTCTGTATTATACTAATTTCCAGTAATCCTGATCAAATTGAGCAGCCATTGTAATTAACTACTGTAATCATGAGACAGTTGTACCCATGGATCAGATTGTGAAGCCATACAGAAGACAGTATACATTGCACACACAACATGTGATTGCACACATTGTTGAACTGCACAATGGATTCTGGGCTTGAATGGAAGATTTGTACAGTGTACAGAAGGTCATGGAACGGTAAACATGATCACAGTTGCAAATTGCAATGATGATTCTTGGGCTATGCATACAAATGCACAGGGTTGGGTTGTATGCAGCACTACGTGCACAACCTGGTTGTATAGGACATTCTCAGGCCACACAACAGTTTTCCCCCAGTCTCCTGTAGCAATTAATTTTTGTAAGTCTATTTTACGTAAGAAATAGCAAATTCGTGTCATTCAAGAATTTTTACCCATAAAATGTGAAGTCTAATAACCTCTCTGATTGGTTATTTCCATTCGGATGAAAAACAACAATGAAGTGAACCGATTAGACAAAAGTGATTTCAAGATTGCAGCCCCCATAGAAAGGCAAACAAAGAACTAGAACTAGAGGTGATGCTTATCATCAAACACTTGTTTTAGTTGTCCTTTACAAACCTGGCCCAAATACAGCTTTATATGTTATTCTGACCTCATTTTTTTCTATCCCAAATTGCTCATTCCATTACACCACATTATTTGAGGCACACGATGTGCAGATATTATTACTAAATATTGTGTTTTATAGGTAGAAATAGCTCTCGGTGTGCGATAACAATTCGTGAGCAGCAGTTTTTGCTCCACAACAGAATTGGTCACTTTTAGAAACGTTAGATGCCTTATTAGTCAAATATATATCGTTCACTGGGAACATAACAATGTGATAAAGGTACCTTTTCAAAGAAAAATGAGGCAGTTTTTTAGACATATTTTTGTAAATATATAATATGCAACATTGCTCGCTGGAAGGCCGCACTGTTGTGCCACATTTAACAAGATTTGCCAACCAAGTCAAAGGCCCAGATGGCAAGTGGACAAGGAAGCCATTGGCTTATCGAGAGTCCAACAATGTTCATCTACTTATAACCCGCCCTCCTGAGATATGTGTCAACCTTATTTTTAAACATATTCATGCTGCTAGCAGTTACACAATCTGTAGACAATTTGTTCCATTCATTTATTGTCCTGTGTGAGAACGAGTGCTTCCTGATGTCCAATCTACATTGATCCTTTACTAATTTTACCTGATGTCCTCTAGTTCTGCTATCCTTCTTGAGTAAGAAAAACATATTTCTATCAATATTTTCATACCCATTCAAAATTTTAAAAACTTCAATCTGATCTCCTCTTAACCTCCTTGTCTCTAGAGTTGTTAAACCACATCCACATTGGTGCACTCTGTAAATATGTCATGTTCCACTTTAGCACACGAAAATGTACACAACTATTTGTAAATCACAACAGGAAAGTAATCAAGTGAATGGCTCCATGATTTTTATTCAGTTGATGCAAAAATTTTTACCTTATTTTGAGAACTTCCTGGAACATGCAGGGATAATTTTACTATAGCTGGCGAAGCGAACAGTCACATAACATAGGTATGTATGTCAGTGACAATACCTTTTGGGTTCAGGATACAGTTACATTTCCCATTGCTGGCCATATTAATGTTTTGTATAATTACAAGAAAACATGACCATCAAAAATTCTAAAAGTTTTTACCAGCCGCTGTCATCATCCCACTGACATGCTGGTCGAGTTTTGCAAAAACTAGATATTTCTAACTCTTGTAATATGCCTGTATGTGAGATACCCCTCAATGTTTACCAATATTGGTACAAATTATGGCGCACACATGTCTAGTTGCCAACAAATCACAAATATCCTTCCGCCTATTAAAATCATCTAAAAATCCAGCATTTCACCCTCAACATGAAGCTTTCACCAGCAAACCAGGTAATGTCCCTGCACAAATGCAATTATGTCAGATCGTATGATTTTTTTTTATTTCCTATATCCAAACTTACTATGCCCTACATTCGTGTGTAACACACCAGGAAGTCTAACTGAGGCAAGACACCTTTTTGTTTTGAGCAGTAATGACATGGCGCCAGTGGCAGTTGACATGTTTTGTAGCAAAGGGAATTGATATTTACTTCATAACTGTTATCAAATGATAGCCCCAAAGCATATAAGCAATCACATACATAAATAGAACACCCTGTAGTAAAACAAGAAGGCTGAGCCCTTATCAGTTGACACACTGATGCAGGCATGGGCCAGTGATATCCAGTCTTCATCATATATCATACCAACATCTACTAAACAACTTCAGTTATTGAGTGTAATAAATGTACAATGGGTTAAAATACGTATCCCACTAATAGAATAAGTATTACTATTGCATATATATTATACACAAACGTATTGTAGACATATATTAGTGTGGTAGGTCGTCTCGGTGGGTCGTCTATCAGTTGATAGTCATACACATCAAAAATGCAGCACTTGCTCCAACTGAGCTAGGTGGCTGTCGAAAATCGGCTTTTTCGTTACCCCAGGACGAGGCTGGTACGTCAGCTGTTCAAAATACTAATTAGCTGGTGGTGACGCCTATCGATTAACATGGCGTCACCCTGCTACATCCTCCCCAACTAAATCTTAACCGTCCCGGTTACTATATAAAAAAAAGAACATCCCGCTGGAACTCTAGGGTTCTCCCAAATTCCTGCGTATCAAAAGTCCCTCTAAAAATTCCTCCTGGGTCCTCCCCAACTAACTCTTAACCGTCCCGGTTAATGCTTCCCGAAAAGACCACACCACTGCGAGCCATCGCTACAAACAAACTAGTCATGATGGGGGTCAATTGGTCCCCCACACACGGTTCAGGAATGACGTTGCATCGCCGCGGGGCCGGTGTAGGTACTTGCGTGTCGACTTCTTCGAAGCGTACCACCTTCTTCCGCATCCTGCCCGATCTCCTAGGTGCGGGTACTGGTATCGATACCGGTATCACGGTAGGCTCATCGTGAATCTCCTCTCCCGTCAAAACCTCCTCAGCAATCGGCTGGACCACTGAAGCTGGAGCTATCGTCGGACGAACCACTGGAACGATCGCGACAAGGTAATCCTCCTCCTCCTCCTCTTCGTCAGAGCTCTCATCAGAGCGTTCGTCGTCTTTGACCTCTGGAGTGACTGCCACTGGAGTCGGAACAATCGCTCCTGGACCCGCTGGCTGGATGTTCTTCCTGCAGACTGTCTGAGGTCGGCCGAACCCGTCTGCCCTCTCGATGTGGTAAGGTCCACCAGGCTCCGCGGGTATCCGTACTACCTTGTACACCTCCGGGCTCCATGCATCCTGCATTTTGTTGCGTCCTGGTAGTCTGTTGCGTTGGTAAACCCTGCAACCAAGTGTCAGCGGCTCACTCATCTTCAATCTCTCGTGAAGCAGGTTACGACTTTCTGCTGCAGCGCCGAGTCGTTCGTTTGCGTGAGAATACGCGTCTTGCAGTCTCTTCTGATGTGTGGCAAGCCATCCGTCGATCGAGCTGTCACAATCGTCCTCCCTCAACTCCTGCCCTAGGAATGCGTCTATCGGCAGCCAGGGATCGCGCCCAAACAACAAGTAGTGTGGCGAGTATCCCGTCGACGCATGTGGCGTCGCATTGTAGGCGTTGCAAAGCTCGGGCAGATGCTCTGTCCATCTTCGCTTCTGTGCCGGCGGAAGGGTCCTTAACAAGTCGTGTAAAGTCCGGTTAAACCTTTCACACTGCCCGTTCCCCTCTGGATGGTATGCCGTAGTCCTTGACTTCTCGATGCCGTACAGCTTGCACAGCTCTCCAATAGTCGCACTCTCGAAATTCCGGCCTCTGTCAGAATGGATCCTCTGTGGAACTCCGTAACGCTGAAACCACTCTCTCACCAATAGTCGCGCCGTCGTGTTCGCCTTCTGGTCACGTGCTGGTACAGCCCAAGCGAATTTGGTGAACACGTCTGTCAGTACCAGAACACTCTCACGTCCATCTGCTGCCTTCTCCAACTGTGTGTAATCCACCGCCAAGACCTCTAAGGGACGCGATGCTAGAAGGTGTCCCATCGGCGCGCGTGTCTTCTGTCGCGGCATCTTCGCTAGTGTGCACCTCGCACAGTTCTTCACGTAGTCATCAATCTCTCTGTGCATACCTGGCCAGTAACAACGGTGCCACGCCAGGCTGCTCGTCCTATCACCACCCTGGTGACCCATCTTGTCGTGCACCGCTTCTAGAAGTCGGTGCTTCAGCACACTCGGTAGAACTAGCTGCTTAACCTCTCCACCCTGTGGATCTCTCACCTTGCGGTACAAAACCCCATTCTCTTCCCTCATCTTGTGCCACTGTCTCAGCAGTTGTGTCACACCCTTCTGTGCACACTTCTTCGGCTTCTCGCCGACCCTCCAGTACATCAGGAACCTGCTGATGTCTGGGTCTTTCCTCTGCAACTCTGCAAGTTCTTCAGGTGACAACGCTGGGAAGGCAGGTGACTGGGTTGACTGTACCTCTATCTCCTTTACTTCAACCTGGAATTCTTGTCGTACTCTGTCATTCTTCTCTATCTGTTGGCGTAGTTCTCGCGGGAGTAGCGTGCACGATGCATATGTTGCGCATATCTGCTGCACGTCGTCTTCCTCGTCGAAGTCGGTTGCCCCGGGCTCGTAGTCGAGTTGCTGTCGACTCAAGGCATCTGCGTTTCCGTTTGAACGTCCAGCTCGATATTCGATCGTGAAGTTGAATGGGGCCAGCTCAGCTGCCCATCGTTGCTCGATGGCTCCCAACTTGGCGGTCTTCAGGTACTTCAACGGGTTGTTGTCAGTGTAGATGACGAACTCTCCGCCGTAAAGGTCGGCACGGAACTTCGTGGTGACCGCCCACTTAAGTGCTAGCATCTCTAGCTTCATCGAGCTATACTGGCGTTCGGGTGGTCGCAACCTGCGACTCGCGTACGCGATGACGACACGACGTCCTTCCTGTTCTTGAGACAGGACAGCGCCGAGACCCAGGTGGCTGGCGTCCGTCTCCACTATGAATGGTCGTTGGTACTGGGCATACCCGAGAACTGGAGCTGAGCAGAGCGCGTTCTTCAAAACCTTGAAAGCTCCGTCACACTCTGGACTCCAACTGTCCTTGAAGGCTCCTCTCAACCGTCCCTTCTCCTTCATTTCCTTGTTGACACTGGTCACTAGATCGTGTAGCGGCGCTGCAATCATACTGAACCCTTGCACATACTTACGGTAGTAGGACGCGAATCCTACAAAGGAGCGAAGCTGTTTCACTGTGTTCGGCACGGCCCAGTCTTTCACAGCATCGATCTTTGCCGGATCTGTGGCAATGCCGTCGGCCGACACATGGTGTCCTAGGTATAGCACCTCCCGCTGTAAGAAGTGACACTTGCTTGTCTTCAGCTTCAGTCCAATCCTCTGCAGTCGCTGTAGCACTTGCTCCAACTGAGCTAGGTGGCTGTCGAACGTCTTGGAGAAGATGATAACGTCATCAAGGTAACAGAGTACCGTCTGGTAACACAGATCTCCAAAGCACCTCTGCATCAACCTCTGGAAGGTCGCGGGACTGTTACAGAGCCCGAACGGCATACGGTTGAATTCGTACAGCCCCATAGGTGTGGTGAAGGCCGTCTTCTCTCGGTCGTCCTCCGACATCGCGATCTGGTGGTATCCTGAAGCCAGATCCAATGTGGTAAACCAGTTTGCGCCGCTCATGGCGTCAAAACTCTCGTCAATGCGCGGCAGCGGAAATGCGTCTCGGTGGGTCTTCGCATTGAGCAGCCGATAGTCCACGCACATGCGCAGCGAATCGTCTTTCTTCCTGACCAGGACGATCGGCGAAGCCCATGCCGAATGGCTCTCTCTGATAACACCTCTGTTCAGAAGATCCTTGATGTGCTCTTTCACCTCTTGATACTGTGTAGGCGGAATCCTTCTGAAAGGTTGTCGTACGGGTACCTCAGTCGTGGTCCTTATCGTGTGCGTGGCTAAGTCTGTATAGCCAAGGTCGTCATCATCTCGGGCGAATGCTCGTTCGTTCCGCGAGATGAGATCTCTCAGTTGAGCAACCTGCTCCGCGGTGACGTGTGGCCCGACATCGAGTGTACTGGTTAGTACCTCACGCGTGTCGACTACACCTGGCGGTCGGTCCTCAGTCCTGCTCACGTACTCCTCAGACACTCTGACTCGCTCAAAACATATTCTGTCCTCTTCACTGACATGCGCGATGGTCTGATAGATACCTATTCGCATCCTCGGCTTCAGCCACACGTCTTCTCTGCTGGTGTTGACTACCTGCACAGGTGCAGCACCCTGGTGTACTCTAGTTAAAGTACTACACAATGACACCTCCACCGGAAGTGCCCCCACAATGGGTTCTACAACGACCCATGTCGCATCAGCCTGTCTCTGCAAACCGGAAACCATCAACGTGGCACAAGACTGCGCTGGGATTCGCACTGCGCTCCACCCTGCCACACGAGTAAATCCTCTCCGGTCCCGTTGCTTCGCGTCTATGACCGACGCCATCACCGACTCTGCTCTGTAACTACCTGTGTTCAGGGATCGTTTCCATAGAGCAAGGTCAAGCTCTCCCATGACATTCATTCCCAGAATGCCAGGACATCTCTTCTTATGCGCGCACTGATCTGTATCAGGGGAATCGCAGACAACCAGGATACCTCTGCCAGGTATGGTCTGACCCATGGTCGTCACGTCCAACTCGACGTACCCAACATACGGTATATCTAAACCGTTTGCAGCGGTGAGCTTCAACCAACTGCAAGACGCCAGCTCTCGGTCGTTTCGAGCAATGTACTTACGAAAGAAAGACTCAGTGATAGTACTTACTTGGGAACCTGTGTCAAGTAAGCAATTGACCTCCACACCTCCCATCAAGACAGTTGCCGTAGGGCAAGTACCAACGGTCGCGTCAGTTGGCGCGGTAGCGTGTGAGCCTGTACGCACTAGCTCGTCTACCCGACTCTTGGTAACGAGCGGCGTCAGTTTAAAGGATGTGTGTTCTCTCTAACATTGTCTGGGTGCTCTCGTCTGTGTGCCGTAGGGGCCGTCGTCTGCACACCCGGTGGACAAGCCTCCGTATGGGGCCGGCGTGGTCCAGTGCTCGCCTCATTGCGACACTGCCTGCCCAGGTGGCCAACTCCACCACAACGGTAACAAATTGGCTGCCCGTCTGGTGTGTACTGCATCGAGGGTCCCTGAAATGCGCGTCGCTCCTGAAATGGCCGTCGTGTCTGCAAGTTCTGCGGCGCAGATGCGGGTCGCTGGTCCGACCAGGGCCTCTGTGGAGTGTTGGACCGTCGTCCACCCGTCCTACCTGTCGCAACACCTTCCATCCTCTCCACACGCTCAGTCAGCGCCTCGATGACGTGCTGCTGTTTCTCTAACTCTGAGAGCACTCGTTGCAGATCTGTAACGTTACCTGCTTCCCCTGCGTCGGCGACCAGCTCAAATGCACCAGCAGTCTGTCGTCGACTGGATTGCGGCGGCCTCTCTTCCTCCTCGGACCACTGAATAGCCTCTTCCCTCAGTTCCACGAAGCTCATCTGCGGTCGCAGCCGGTGCTGTTGCTTCACCTCGCGTCGTAGTACGCGGTCTTTCAGGCCCTCTGCGAAGTGTTCGGCGATCACACGGTCAGGCTGGTTGACGGCATGTCCGTCCTTGCGCAAAAGCGCTTCCATCAGTTGCTGCAGAGCACCTGCAAAACTACGGATCCCCTCCCCGTCAGCCTGTTTACGAAGATAGAAGAGTTCCTGCAACTGCGATACCGACCTCTTCTCGCCAAACACTTCCAGCAGAATCCGCCTGATACACGTCGCGGTACGCACCTCCTCCACAGGCCGGAACCGGATCTCCTGTCTGGCATCACCTTCGAGGTGTGACGTCATGAAGTCACACTGCTCCTCATCAGACATCGCTCGTGCCCTAAATAGACTCTCGACATCTGCAAGAAAATCCTGCACTGTCACCTCACCACGTCCACTGAAAGGTTTCACCTTCCGCTCGCGCGGTACGTACGCAACGCGTGGACGGTCATTGGTTGCAAGCCGCAGCTGTAACAGCTCCTCTCGCAGTGTGACCAGTTGGTCCTGCAAGTCACCCTGAACCGTGTCGGGTGGCACAAATCCAGTGGCCCCGTCAATACTCATGTCTGCTTGCTAGTTGAGACTGCCCTACTAAGTATTAACCCAGATGTATACCAAATTCCCAGTACGGAACAAAAGTTATATACCCGTTATACCCATGAATAACATTCGTATCTACAGGACTACTCTGCACCCTCACAACTACAGATACATCTTACTCAGAAAACATGCCTAACTAACACGCAAATGTCAAAAAGTCCCTGATACTGATACTGGCTATATCTATAATGCTGCTATAGCTACACAGACAGGATACACAATACAGTTCCTAATTATACAGTGAACGGGTATCAATTCAAAATTCAATCGTTTGTCAATGCAGTCAGGATCTAAGTCACTTAGCGTCACGGCACGTCACGTGGCTCGATCGTCGCGTGTCGGGGCTAGTCATCGTCGCGGCCGAATAGTGTTAAACCGGAAATGTCACTCTTGAGTCGCTCGAGGTCGTCATCAGTGTCTACGGTCCTCACTCGAACAGGGCCGGACCGGAAGTCGCCTTACTCTCGGTCAAACGTCAGACCGGATGTCGAGGACGTCAGGATGTCGCTCGAGGTTGTCATCAGGGTCCAGGCTCCTTATTCGACTCTACGTCTCCGCCACCTCGCCTCGTCTTCGTGGTCTCGTCGCGTTATCAAATCCCACCTCTGGCACCATTTGTGGTAGGTCGTCTCGGTGGGTCGTCTATCAGTTGATAGTCATACACATCAAAAATGCAGCACTTGCTCCAACTGAGCTAGGTGGCTGTCGAAAATCGGCTTTTTCGTTACCCCAGGACGAGGCTGGTACGTCAGCTGTTCAAAATACTAATTAGCTGGTGGTGACGCCTATCGATTAACATGGCGTCACCCTGCTACATTAGGAAACAGGTTTTGTTAATTATTAGTCAGAGGGAGTATTTTAGAGTAAGTTAGTTTCGGATTCTATCAGGGAATTCAGCGAGCGATAATAGGGTTGTTTACCATCCGAAAATTGAGATAGCATATAGTCAGTAACATTGGAATATTGGTTAGAATAAGTATTAGTATTATACATATATTGTTCACCAACTTCTTGTAGACATATATTAAGAAACCGTTTTTGTTAACAGAGGTAGTATTTTTTCCCGGATTCAAACTCAACGAGTGATAAAAGGGAGTTTGTTTACAGGTCGTGAATTCAACCCGTGCATCGAGCTATCGTTTACATTGGCTAATATATATATAAGATAAAGTGATTTATTTACTTAAATTACATACATAAGGTAATATCTGACATAGTGGTAGTAAACTTTTTCGGTAAAAAGGAATTAACAGCAGGATTTTAGCATAAATTAGTACACACTGACTTCGTTGTTTTGTAACACAGTGTTCTCCGTATTCGCTAGGTGGCAGGTTTTTTTTCTCATGCGAGGTTAATAGAAGACACAGTTAGCAAGTATATTAGCCTAAAGTGTTCTTTTGATCACAAAAACAGCCTTATTCAAGGCTAACGTAGCAAACTAATTAAAACTAAATTGTATGATGGCGCCGTGCAAACGGCAGTTAAAGGCCACAAGGCACTTAATTTGTGGCAGTTGCAGTAACTGGGTGGACTTCGTCAAGTCTGGGTGCGAGAAGTCCTGGGCTGAGGTCCAGGCAGATAGTTTTAGTTTTGAGTGTAGGGGATGTACGAAGATGAAGGAACTAGAGGTGGAGTTGGAAGAGCTGAGGTTGCTCGTTGTGGCAATGGTGGGAAGGGAACAGGGGGGTTGTGCCAGTAGTTCCTGTGGGGGAACAGTATATGATAAAGTGGGGAAAGACACAATATATGCTAGGGAGAGCTCACCGCAGCCTGGGAGGAAGCTGAGAGGAGGGAAGGTGACAGGTCGTAGGGAGACAGGACTTAAGGAGACGGGAAGGAAAGGAATGGGAGGGAAGACAACTGGAGTGAAGGAGAGGGGAGTAGGGGAGACAGGAGGGAAGGAGAAGGGAGTGGGGGAGACGGGAGGGAAAACAACCGGAGTGAAGGAGAGGGGAGTGGGAGAGACAAGAGCAAAGGAGTGGGAAGTGGGGGAGACAGGAGGGAAGGAGGGAAGGAGTCAGGACAGAATGTGATGGAGGGGATCGAACGGAAGAGTTATTCTGCAGCAGAGAGAAAGAGGGGGTGAGGAAGAGAGCGAGGGTGTTTGTGGGGGATTCGATAGTTAGGAAGACCGAAATAGTCTTAAACAAGGGAGATGATGTGGTGGTCTGCTTGCCTGGAGACAAAATAGAGGCGATAACTGAGAGGGTAAAAAACATCGTAGGCTCGGGTAAGGGTGGATCTGTTTTAGTACACATAGGGACAAATAACGTAGAGAGTGAGGGTACAACTGCCATAGTTAGGAAATATAGGCAGTTGGTCAGAACACTAAAACAGACGCGGGTTGAGCAGGTAATACTGTCAGGGATTTTACCTGTAATGGGCAGGAGGGGTCACAAATATCGAAATTGTCGGGGGATGGCAATTAACATGTTAGTCCAGAAGCTATGTAGGGAAGAGGAAGTTGGATTTGTGGATTTATGGGGGAGTTTTGTTGGGAGGGCTGATATGTACATGAAGGATGGGCTTCATTTAAGTGGAAAGGGGGCGGCAGTATTCGCGGACAAACTTTCAGCAGCAGTAGATAGTGACTTGGGTACAATGACAAATATTTTTGGGGTAAACATTCTTTAAACTAGAAGTGCAGGGGGGTTACCTAGAGGTGTCTCAAGCAGAACAAGAGGCCACTAGCACAAATAAACCAATATCAAATCATCCGAAAAACATCTCTGAAAAAGGTTATAGATGCATATGTTTAAATGCAAGGAGCATAGTAAATAAGAAAAACGAATTAAACATTATGGTAGAAGATATTGACCCTCACATAATTGGTATAACTGAATCATGGGCCAACATAGATATAACAGATGCTGAATTAGGACTGACAGGATATGTAATGTTTAGGAAAGATCGAATAGGAAGAAGGGGCGGGGGAGTTATTTTATATGTTAAAGAATCTATTCAGGCTTATGAAATAAAACTAGAAAGGGAAGCAGATTGCGATGAAGCTGTTTGGTGCAAAATTGTTTCAGGAAATTCAAAATTAACTATTGGATTAGTTTACCGAAGTCCAAACATAAACGAAGAAGACAACACAAAAATAAAAAACGCTATAAAGGAAGTTAGTAAAGGGGAATGTATCATAATGGGAGATTTTAACCATGGACACATACAATGGAATTCTCTAGAGAGCACAGGGATTGAGGACCAACAATTTCTATTTTTAATCCAGGATAGCTTTCTTACTCAGCACGTACTAGAACCAACCAGGGGAGAAAATGTATTAGATATAGTTTTGTCATCACAGATAGAATTAGCGGACAATGTAAAAATATTTGAACCATTGGGTAATAGTGACCATAATCAAATACATTTTGATATCATTGTAAAATCAGAAAGTAAAAAAATGAAAACGTACAAGAGAAACTTCCACTAAGGTAACTACAAAGATATGAGAAAATACTTAGCAAAGCTAGATTGGAATAACATGCTGATGAATAAGACCGCAATTGAATGTTGGAATATTCTAAAATATGAAATTGAGAGTATCATCTATAAATTTGTTCCCTTCCAAAAACAAGGAAAACGGTGTAGAAAGAAACACTTGTCAAAAGAGGCTATTAGAAAAATAATGGTAAAACAAACTATGTGGAGGGTTTATAGGCGTACCAGAAAGGAAGAAGACTATGCAAAATACAAAGAGGCACTTAATGCAGCTACAACTGAAATCAGACAATCTAAAAGAATCTATGAGCAAAAATTAGCATGTAACATAAAAAATGACAGCAAGAGTTTTTATGCATATGTCAGGAGTAAACAAAACGTACAAGACAAGGTTGGACCTCTAGAAGACAGTGCTGGAAATATAATATCACAGGGGTTTTTAATGGCGGAAGACCTAAATGGTTACTTCAGTTCAGTGTTTACCAAAGAAGAAATTAGTTCATTACCAGTTGCTGATGCTAAATTTCAGGGGGCTAAATCTTACCATTTAGGTCCGTTAGTTGTAACTCCAGAATTGGTAGCTAAGAAAATAAAGGCAATGAAGGATAACAAATCACCGGGAGTGGATGGGATTCCTCCAAAATTACTAATGGAAACAGTAGAACAAATCAGTATACCACTTGCAAGAGTATTCAACTTGTCATTAAAAGAGGGAGTTGTTCCGTTTGAATGGAAAGAAGCAAACATCATACCATTATTTAAAAAGGGTTCGAGAAATAAGTCAGAGAATTACAGACCAG
Organism: Lamellibrachia columna; assembly: GCA_963662155.1. Classification (NCBI taxonomy): domain Eukaryota; kingdom Metazoa; phylum Annelida; class Polychaeta; order Sabellida; family Siboglinidae; genus Lamellibrachia; species Lamellibrachia columna. The sequence goes on from OY759270.1 coordinate 42,946,005, forward strand.
TGAGTTTAACGTCAGTAATTTGTAAATTATTAGAAAGGTTAATTAAAGACCATATGGTGGACTTCCTCGTTAAGCATAAATTATTAAATTCATCTCAACATGGATTCCTTAAAGCGAGGTCATGCTTAACAAATATGTTATGTTTTTTGGAAGAAATCACTAAGTGGATAGACATGGGATCGCCAGTAGATATTATCTACTTAGATTTTCAGAAAGCTTTTGACAAAGTGCCACATCAAAGATTACTACTTAAATTAAAAGCCCATGGTATCGGGGATAGCATAACTGACTGGATAGAACAATGGCTGACTGACAGAAGACAACGAGTTGTAGTAGATGGAGAAGTTTCAAATTGGAAATCGGTTTTGAGTGGGGTACCTCAAGGATCAGTATTAGGACCTATATTATTCTTAATTTATATCAATGACTTGGACGACAGTATAACAAGTAACGTACTGAAATTTGCGGATGACACAAAACTGTTTAGAAAGGTTAATCTGATGGTGATAAACAACATTTACAAAACGATCTAGACAGATTAGTGAAATGGTCTGAGAAATGGCAGATGCTGTTCAATTTTGGGAAATGTAAATGCCTACATACAGGACATGGGAACTTGAAAGTAAACTATAAAATGGGAGATACTGTTCTGGGTACTACTGTAAAAGAAAAGGACTTAGGAGTTACAATAAGCGCTGATATGAAAGTTTCAGAGCAGTGTGGCATTGCAGCTTCAAAGGGTAATCAAATTCTTAGATTGATTAGAAGAAACATAACTTACAAGGGAAAAAAGTTAATTATACCTCTTTATAAAGCAATAGTTAGACCTCATTTAGAATACTGTATACAAGCATGGAGACCATATCGTAAGAAGGATATAGATACGCTTGAACGCATACAAAGGAGAGCAACTAAAATGATTCCAGAACTTAGAGACCTTAGTTATGAAGAACGCCTGAAAGAATGTGGTTTAACAACTCTAGAGACAAGGAGGTTAAGAGGAGATCAGATTGAAGTTTTTAAGATATTGAATGGGTATGAAAATATTGATAGAAATATGTTTTTCTCACTCAAGAAGGATAGCAGAACTAGAGGACATGATGTAAAATTAGTAAAGGATCAATGTAGATTGGACATCAGGAAGCACTCGTTCTCACACAGGACAATAAATGAATGGAACAAATTGTCTACAGATTGTGTAACTGTTAGCAGCATGAATATGTTTAAAAACAAGGTTGACACATATCTCAGGAGGGCGGGTTATAAATAGATGAACATTGTTGGACTCTCGACAAGCCAATGGCGACCTTGTCCACTTGCCATCTGGGTATTTGGCTTGGATGGCAAATCTTGTTAAAATCTTGTTAAATGTGACTGTTAAATAACTATAATAATATGTACAAAGTGTCTAGCGCTCTGGACCCGTAAGCACAACTTACAACTATTGGTCCGGCACACTGTCAGTTTTGTATGTGTAGTAAGTGTGTGTGCGTATTCCCAGTGGCATATAATGTGGGCATGCAGATTACAAACGGTCAACAAATCATTAATAAGCCAGGTGCTAAGTACCTGATATGTTCAAATTTGACAAAGTAATGATACGTTATTATTTTAAAAGTATAGCTAGGATAGATCTCTTCTCTTCTTCAACGATCTCAAAATTATTAGACATCTTTAGTTTAGGCAGGCAGGTATATCTTCATACTTCGATGACTGACAACGAGTACATTTTTATACATAACTATATATAATTGACAACAATGATGTTCCAATATAGCAATAAACATATGCCTCAACCTTTCGAAGACCAAGACATAGGCCTTATTATCAGCTACATGAGATGTGCGGCAGTTAGTGTTGCAATGTTTTAGTGCCGGACCTATACTAGCATGGCTGATTCATACGTTGTCTGGCAGGGACGGAACTTTAGCTGCTGCGAGTTTTTACCGGCAGGTTCTCATTGCACATGTGCACATGAAGTGCTGGACCAAGAGCTGTTTTGTACTACGTCTGGGTCCGGACCTATAGCAACAGCCTAATATGTATGCTGCGGGTGGTAAGCTCATGCCTAAATTAAGAATAGACTAGTGTAAGGCAAGTTTGTAAGATAAACAGGGTTGAAAAAATCATGATTTAAAAAATATATATATATTTTTTTATTTAAATCAGATTTTTTTTATTTATTTGATTTTTTTTAAATCCGGTATATATACATTTATATAGATGTTTATATTTATAAACTCTTTCAATCGTGTTCTATTCAAATCGATTTGGGTACTTGTCTTAACAGAGGATACATGATTTTTGCTTATTTAAAGACATTAGACAATGTCCACAAGGCCTCATCCCCTGTAGTTGCATAATCTGTCTTGGAAAGGAAAGCATGCTGTGTGTCTGCAGCAGTGGTAATTATTGTTTGCTGAGAGGGTGGATTAGCAGATGTCCAGGGCTCTGTGTACTCTAAAGGTCTCCAACCAGACTGCAGAGTGGTACAGTATTAAACAATTGTGGCCCAGACTGTCTCACTTGAGTCAACATACTGAATTGATAACAACTAGCACAAGCTCTAAATGAACTTTAACTCAGGGCTTCTGACTTGAAAAGATAGTTCCTCTGGAAGACAAGTTTGTGTGACTTCACTGCATTCAGAAAGGGAATAGCTCAAACATACACAGTATCATAAAATATTTGACTGTGAGGCTATCTGGTGTCAATACAGCTACACAAGTGTGCGCACTTTGTGCTTTCATATTAAAAAAACATAATTTTTTTTATCTCGTTGCTTGTAAACAATTATTTGTGTTAAATTCATATAAATCAGCAATAAAAAAAATTGGAAGTAAAAAAAAACCTAAAAATCATAAATAATTTATTTGTGATTTTGTTTGTGTTATTTAAATCAAATTATTTAAATCAAATGATTTAAATCAAACAACTCTGAAGATAAACGTGCATTTATTGCAGCTTACTAACTAAACTGTTACACTAAACTTACTACTAAAATGATACACCAAGTTTCTCAGTCATTGCACAATTTACACTCCTGATCTAACTTCAGTATGACATCAAAGAGTGAGCTTGTACAAATACAAACAGAACAAGTAAGGACCCAGGTAATTTAATCTATCCATGCACATTGTATATCAAATATCATAACATATTAACTATAACAGCAGCACCACTAAACATGATCGAAACTGAACTTTCTGAAATGTTCTATACTTATAATTTTGTAGTTGTATTAGCTAATGTAATAATGACTGCAAGTGGTCAAAATCTCATTAACTTATTAAGTCCTATGAGCGAAGATGTTCATTAGACTGGATGGTTCAAATGAGTAATATTTTTACTTATTTCACAGTTTACCTCTTTCCCGTGATGTAACGACATCACAAAATAACCGTATTCGTTGTCCCACAACTGTCTCCAGCAAGCCTCCAAATGTCTTGGAAAGTTTAAAACTAATGCACGCTGCTCACTTCAGCATGAACAACCCAACTGCCCACACTTATAACACAACTGCTGGGACCACCCTCACCCAAATGTCTAATCAGTCTGGTGGCCATGCCCTCAAGTCTCAAGTAGTTATACTCCAAACAGCCCCAATCTTGAGCTAATGCAGGAGTTTGGACCTTTAGTGTCTCTTCCAAAAGACACGGACAAAGTGGGGTGAACAGGCTTCGAAACGGCGGAGGTGGAATCGATCCACTGCCACTGGCACTGTCCTCTCGATCGACAGGTGTGTGCTCTATTAGACCACCGCCACATTAAGAACAAATGACAATGACAAGTCTTCAAGTTAATTTGTTCCTGGTGTCATCGTCTCTGGCTTACAACTTGTAATATGAAATATTTTATATTCTTCGTCAAAGTTATACATGAGGTTGCAGTTTAGCCTTATAAGGCCGTTGAGGCAATGTCAAGGTCGTTTCAAATACCGAATGTGACCTAATTGAGATTAAAACATGCCAAGGCAAAGGTACGTTAATAGTGCGCGTTTTTTCGTTGAAAACAGCATATTTTACGCAAATGTAACCAAAAAATATTACTATGCAGTAATAAATTGTTTTCTAGAAATCAAGTGGAGTAATCATTTAATATGTTAACGGTATGGTAGAAGCCACGATAAACTAAAATGTGAAAACAGTTTCAAAACTTTTCGAGATATGAGTTTTGGAAGACGTAAACGTTGAATGAATTGCATAGTCGAGTCTGACTCTAGAATTAGTACCTAGGCCAGAGCTAGTAGTGCATTTTACATTGACTGGGATGTCAATAAATTTTTTTAATTGTACATCTGGTTGTTAAAATATTTTTATGAAATAATAGTATCAATAAAAACTTCAATGAGAAAGAAGTTTAAAAATTGATATCAGTGTTATTTGATTTAAATAATTTGATTTAAATCATTGATTTAAATAATGATTTAAATCACTTTAAAAAATCAATGATTTATGATTTTTTTTACTTCCGATTTTTTTTATCGCTGATTTATATGAATTTAACCCAAATAATTGTTTACAAGCATCGAGATCAACAAAGTTTTGCATGTTTTTCAGTACAACAGTTTTTTTTTTACTTCCAATTTTTTTTATTGCTGATTTATATGAATTTAACACAAATACTTGTTTACAAGCAACGAGATAAATTTTTTTTAATGTTTTTTTAATATGAAAGCACAAAGTGCGCACACTTGTGTTGTTGTATTGTCACCAGATAGCCTGATAGTCAAATATTTTATAACATTGTGTATGTTTGAGCTATTCCCTTTGTGAATGCGGTGAAGCCACACAAACTTCTCTTCAAGTCAGAAGCCCTGAGTTAAAGTCCACTTAGAACTTGTGCTAGTTGTTACCAATTCAGTATGTTGACTCAAGTGAGACAGTCTGGGCCACAATTGTTTAATACTGTACCACTCTGCAGTCTGGTTGGAGACCCTTAGAGTACATAGAGCCCTGGACACCTGCTAATCCACCCTCTCAGCAAACAATAATTACCACTGCTGCAGACACACAGCATGCTTTCCTTTCCAAGACAGATTATGCAACTACAGGGGATGAGGCCTTGTGGACATTGTCTAATGTCTTTATATAAGCAAAAATCATGTACCCTCTGTTAAGACAAGTACCCAAATCAATCTGAATAGAACATGTTTGAAAGAGTTTATAAATATAAACATCTATATAAATGTTTATATACAAAATTTAAAAAAAAAATCAAATAAATAAAAAATATGATCTAAATAAAAAAATCTTATTTATTTTGATAAAAAAATCATGATTTTTTCAACCCTGATTGATATAGTATTTTTTTTATATATAATTTGTGAAGACGTCAAAATTAAACAGTGCTATTGCCAAGTTGGAGTTGCATTTGACATTGACTAGGAATGTCAATAAAAATGATAATTGCAGATCTGCTTTTTTCATTATAATAGCAGCTGTGCCATGAGAATTTTTTTTTTTTAAAGTGTCAACACAACTTTGTACAGATCATGCGTTATGGTATTAACCATTGCCTTTGATAATAACTATATTAATGGCTTTAATGTACATAGATTAACCCTTATAATATATGTATGTTCAAGACTTCTTACAAGGATAAATGTCTGAAAATGACAAGTGGATATCATGATTTAACAAGATTTGCCATCCAAGCCAAAGCCAAAGGCCCGGATAGCAAGTGGACAAGGAAGCCATGGTATTGGCTTATCGAGAGTCCAATAATGTTCATCTACTATATCGGATTGTTTCACAGCAAGATTTTCCATGACATTATAATCAGAAAGACACACTATTTAGAAATAACTCACATGTATCAGGGTTTTTGTATACCCGGCTATGGTGGTCCACGTACCCGGCTATCGTAGAGCTAGAGTAGAGGAAGGCCGAGTTTTATTATCCCTCGCGTCGGCTAATGACTGACCCGCTTTTGCATTAAACATTGCAGCGTCGACGTCCCAGAGAGGTCAGCGACTGTTGATGATCACGACAAGTGGCAACAAAACAGCGCCGGTCAACGAATGTCATTTTGAGTTAATAAACGGCAGGTTTTAAATCATTCGCACAGACACTTTATGCGTCGCCAAAACATTTACCACCCACAATTCGTAGCGTTACTTGTGGTTCGTAGTCAGTAGACAGTCAGCCATGCGCCTAGCAGACATATCGACAACCACGTCACGCGTAGCGGACAGATCGGCAACCATGCCGTAGCGGCGCTAGTTCGCCAAAGTATGACGTCTAAGACTAAGAGACAGTCGTCCAAAAAATTATAGGCATATAGTGCTTTTTGAAAGCAAACTATAAGAAAAGGTAACGTTTGTTAAAGCATATCCCGAAATGTTAAAGTCACTGAACTAGGCCAACATTATCCTTAAATAGCGTCTGGATATTCCATTATTGCCAGTTTTACGTAACTGGTCAGCGTACGCTGCTGTGCGTGGTGAACCCTTAGCCCTAGCCTAGGCATAGCCTAGACTAGCAATGCCGGAGCTCGTTAGGCGGCGCTAGTAGTGCTGTGATCGGCAAGTCGACCAAAACGTGTACCCAGTATACCCACAGAGGACCGTTTATAGGGGGTGCCTTTAATGGTCCATAGCAGCTGACACAGACAACCTATAATAAAAATGTGCATTGCCTGTAAAGCTGAATAAACGTTCCTTAATCTGATGTACATCGTATTTTATTTCTTTAGGTAAAAGTATTTTGTTTTTAAGGTGAACATTTCATGATTCTTGCAAATCCCGGATTCACCTTGATTCACGAAAAAAAACAATTGTATGTCTTTCATTGATCATTTATTAAAAAAAAAATTATTTTATTTTGGCTAGGTCTGGCTAGTGATGTACTGTACAACTAAAACCTATCACTGTCCTATGAAGCCAAGAATTATCTTATTATGAGAGCGTTAGGTGGCGCCACACACATTTCAGAATAATAAATTATGCGATGTTCTAGCCCGCTGTTATTTCAAGTTCGTGTTTCTCGTCGTAGTTGTTTAAAGTTCATAAAGATCCGTTCTTCAAGTACTTGTGTAAGTAGTAATTGGTTTATCGAACTATATTATCGTGTAGCAGTGTATGTTTGAAGTTCAGGAGAGTGTTTTGCTCATTTTGGCGGGAGATAAAACATGTAAACAAACTTACAAACTACAAAGTGACAGCAGCGTGACTGACCTGTCAAAGGATGTCCCAACAGACAAGACGGAGGAAAGACATCAATTACTGGCATTAGCTCAAGGCTGACAGTCTTACACTTGGAATGTTAATATGATTTACACTGTGCCTTCTGATTGCTTTTCATTATAAGTACTGTTATAACCGTGCATACAACTTAATTATAGTAATGTACTAATGTCCAAATTGAAATGACTAGTTATATAAATATTTGCTTATGCCAAATTTATCCATTTTGGGTATGATGAGGTGAAAATGTATGAAACTGTCTGTGTCACGTGACATTAATAGGGAACGTGATACATTAATTAAAAAACCTGTTCGTCGTTTGATACAATACAATACAATACAATAAATTTTATTCAAACAACAAACATAGTAATGGCTGCAATATTGGCTGCAATATATATATATTTTTTTCAGTGACGTAAAGAGATGTTTGAAAGGAATACATGTATCCCCTACATAGTTATTCATTTAATAACACTTGCGTAATCAGAATATGTGCTGAATCACATGCAATTCAAATGCCTACATTTATAAGGAATAGAGTCCTATTGATAGTATGATTTTAAAGCCAACATTTATTGATACAAAAGGTTATCATTTTAATGTGTTGTATTACTTTGCTCTTTAATGCTAATCTCAGTATTTCAACAGTGTAATATAATTATAAGGTTACATATTAACATAATATGACATTTACTTGTGCATACATTTCCATTTTCTTTATACATGCAGTGTTTTACCAAATAAATGACTTAAAATTTTTTTTACTAGCCACGAATCAAAGATGTAACATATTAAAATTATGTACAACTGATAGTTGGTATTGTGTCAGAATGGTTATTCAGTCAATAATCCACACATATTGATATGATGAGAAAGTGGACACCAACATATTTGTAATGTACATATTTATAGTATAGTTTCTTACTTTAAGTACTGTAACTGTAAACACACCCTGGTAATGCAATAAGTGTGACAATATAAGCTTACAGTTCATCCTACATGATAGACATGTCAAATATTCATCTTGCATCAGCATGTGTTCAGCTGTGAACACGCTTCTGTAAAAATCTGCATAATAGTTTGCACTTAAAAAAAGCCTTGTAAAAAATATTTTCCATATACATGATAATGCTAATGACCTATACATGTTAAACATGCTTAGAAGAAGACACTGAGTTTAAAAAGGGTATATACCGTGTTTTTTTACTTATTACCAGCCGATCATGTATAAGTGTGCAAAATAAGTGAAAAATAGCACTGCCTACAGCTCTCTTGCAACCCAAATAATGGATGCACTGGTATTAATGACCCCCACTCAGGTTGAGAACATTTAATACTTCCACAATATGTCAAACAAATTACATTAATGTTAATATTAGTCTATTTTTAGGCCAGGTACACTTTTTTCAAAATAAAATAAACGTGTTTTGAAAACGTTGACAGGTGGTGTCTTTAACGTGCTCTAACATGAAAACTTATTAACACACACCTATGCAATTGGTACCATGATGTATCTTAATAATATACCTTTCCAATGATATATAACACTTTGCAATAACTTAATTATCTCAAAATCGTCCAGCATAACTACCTAGACCCTACTAGTGACCTAGTCTGGCACTGCCGCTGTACTGCCATGAAATGGCAAAAGGGATCAAGTGACGACGAGGTGTTTTTGAGATATCTGACAAAACGTAGTATTGCTTTGCTCTCTTGTGCATATTATGGCACAGTAATTATCCACAATTCTATGGACTATTTGCCTATGTGTATTGATCAAAATGACTTGTATACTGGTTGCTGCACCATCCGCTATAGCCATAGGCTAAGCCCTAGAAATAGGTCATAGACTAGTACATAATATAATTTGTGTAGTTCGATAATCATAATTTTTTTCATTAAAAACAACTTTTCGAACAATTTGTTTGCACTGCAATGATGACATAATTGTTAATGATTTAGAATATGGATGTCTTAGACAAAAGTTTCTTCTGATTTTTTTAAAAACGACATTATATTACGTATAGCGACTGGCTCGACGCAACGATTCTTGCCTACGTTACTGTTTATGATGTTGATTATATTTGGTAACTTAGTGTCACTTGCTTCCTTTTGAAAAAAAAGTGTAACAAAGAAGCAGGTGCTATCAAATCAACTTTGAATAACCTCCCTTAACAAACACCAAAACAGGAGAATTATGTGACCAATTGTGGCAAATGTTGTACATTTGAGCAATTGTTAAGTGTTTATGTTGTTTTTTATTTGGAAATGCACTAAGTTCGGGCACACGACCATTTCCAATGTTCATGTCAACAAGGTACTATTAGTAACTTTTGCTATTTGTTGCTGTGCGATAATTCGTAATGTTTTCATTAATTTGTTACGCAGTCATGAACATGTGTATGGGCATTATTGGCCTATTTGGGAAAAAAAGGCGATTAGGATCAAAACAGTAATTTTCTATTGCTATATAAACTAAACTCTTGAAATTTTAATATGTTGTTTACTTAATAAAGGAATGTGCACAACTTGCAAAAATGGTTATCATAGAACTTGTCACACATTCTCATTTTGGGTGTTGAAATTCGTAAAATATCGGAAAAGTCTAAATTTAAGGCTGTATTATTCTTTAAGTATAGTAACAACATTCCTATTGAACCAAGAGGTTACTACCAGTATTCGTGACAACATATGATAGCAAAATGGACCTTGTACTGTAACGCAACAATTAAACACAGGCTGCTGAAATCACTTATATAAAGCAATTATATTTTTTTTCGTGCACACATTGTCCTTCTGCTTATCATTCATTGATGTTAAAACCTAAAATGCATGTAAAATTACATTATATATATATATATAAGTTCCTGGTTTATCCACAGTGGTCTGTGTTATGTAGTGACTCAGCCACAGGCTGAGCATGATAAGTGGTCCCTGCTTTGGGCTTCATGGTCCCTGCTATTACTACACTTAACAAAAACCCTGATCATGTATGTAATATTACATGTTGCTTTCTGGGTCATAGCCTATCCAATATTTGAATAAGCTAGCCCTAGCCCTAAAAAAGTATAAATTCAGCAAATGAAGAATCACATTATGTATATCAATTTAATGGTTGTTTATATAGATAAACTTTCATTGCCTTTGCAGAACAGCTATTCCGAGCTAGTCAATACTCATCATTATAAGTCTCATACAATCTGCTGACCATACAACTGGTTTGGTGAGTATAACACTGTTCAACATAGTAAACATGGGGCTACATTGCAAACATAGAGACATATATTTTACAACTGTGTATATTGTGAATTATTTCTAAATTGTGTGTCTTTCTACTGATTATTATGTCACGACAAATCTTGCTGTGACACAATCATAAATATCCACATGTCATTTTCAGAAATGTATCCTTCTAAGACGTCTCGTACAATCTGTTGACCATACAACATAGTAAACCTGGGGTATATTGCACACTTCACATATATTTTTACAACTGCATATATTTTTAATTATTTCTATACTATGTATGCTTTCATGCGTGCATGTGTGTATTTTTATATTATGTGTACATTATGGACTTTTTGTTTTATGTAAACATTTATTATATATTATAGAAAAAACAATGTTAAGCATATCTTAAATGGTGCTCGCCGCTAGGTAGCACCTGCATCATATTAATAATCGCGATAGTATCGCTATAGTATAATGGAACAGCGAATAGCCAGGAAAACAGTGCCAAACCATAATTGATGGGTGGAGCCACCATGTAGCCTTGGGAGGTAGTTGATTTAAAATGCTGGATATGTGAATAATGCTGCTCTAATCAACGATTGCTGATGTCAGGTCTGTAAATAAATATAATTATCCAAAATAGTTGAAAAAACATGTTTATTTATATTATCACAGCAACACAAGTCACCCTGCTGAATTGTTTTGTCAACTGTCATTACTGTCGATAGTTCAGTGTACTATCGACAATAACTATAGATAGTTTAATTTAGTATCAATAGTGTTGCATCGTCACATTGACTTTTTTTACGATGCATCGATAGTTGGATGTATTGTTTCACCAGTATTGCTGGATGTCATGTTACAGAAGTCATTAATCAGACATGTTGATCACTGCCACGGGGTGTATAAATGTCTGACATTGTTAACTTTTCTGAGAAAAATTATGCACAAGCATGTATTAAACTGCATAAACATTAATCACCAGATGGCAGTCAATAAAAAATCTTGTTATATTATACTTCCAGCATTGTCTTCTCATGGTCCAACCTTGTCTTACAAATACATTTTGTTTACACCTGACATATGCATAAAAACTCTTGCTGTAATTTAAACTCATAGCTTCTTTTAGATAATCTATTTTCAGTTGTAGCTGTATTAAGTGCCTTTTTGTAATTTGCATAGTCTTCATCCTTTCTGGTATCCTATAAACCCTCCACATAGTTTGCTTGTATTGTATTTTTCTAATAGTTTCTTTTGACAGCTGTCTTTCTAGACCTTTTTCCTTGTTTTTCCATGGAACAAATTGATCAGTGATACTCTCAATTTCATATTTTAGAATGTTCTAACATTCAATTGCTGTCTTATTCCTCAGCATGTTATTCCAATCTAACTTAGCTAAATGGTTGTTTGTATCTTTATATTTACCTTTGTGAAAGTTTCTCCTGTATTTTTTTTCCTGGTTTTAATTTTACGTCGAAATGTATTTGGTTATGATCACTGTTACCCAATGGTTCATGTATTTTTACATTGTCCACTAATTCATTTTGTGAAGACAACTACATCTAATACATTCTCTCCCCTGATTGGTTTCAGGCTTGTTAATAAATGCAAATGCATTTGAATGCACATTTGAATGTTGAGCATTTGAATGCTCATTCACATGCCTCCATACATTTTTTTATGCATTTGCTTTTGAATGTGTACCTTGCATTTGCATTTGAATGCAACCCACAAACATTTGGTTTGTCAAATGCACAACCAAATGTGCAATCAAATGCATGTGTACTTATTTGAATACTTATTATTGTTAGATTCACTTTCACAAGTTCATAACATGTCATTGGAAACATTGCTCTGTAGTGAGCAGTATCCTCAGCAGATTGTGCTATTTGAAAAAGTGCTCTGTAGGTCAACTGGTCAATGCCTGAGCTGTTATTCATACAACATGAAAAGACCAACTGGTCTAGGTTGATGGCTTCAGAGATTACCTGTTCTTTGAAAGATATCAAACAATGCAGACAAATGACTCCCTTGTGTTGTGTTGCCACTGTTGGAGTGGTTTGGGGTGGCAGCTCATTGGGGAAGTAAACATTAACAATGCCAGCCCTGAATATATACAGCCAGAGAGAGAGATTAGTGGTATTATTATTGTTACTAACATTTATATAGCGCCATATATCCGTGACCAGCCCGTTCATAGGTGCATACACACATAAGATGTACATGGCATCAGAAGAAGTTTAAAATATATATATATATATATAAAATTATATATCGATAAACATAATGTTAGACTAAGCTTAAATAGACTAGCTATATTAAGTAACTAAAATACATGGCGAAGTGACTGAAATATTAAAATTATTAAATAAATAGCTATAATATATTAAAATTAATTCAAATATATAAAATAATAAACACATAAGTAAATAGATAAAAATATAAAATATGTGTCCATAAAAAAAATTCTTAAAGCACAGTTCCTCGGTGGAAGCAAACCAGCTTAAATAAATGAGTTTTAAGGAGGGTCTTGAACTTAGTCAGATTGTCTGTTTGTCGCATGTTTTCGGGCAAATAGTTCCAAAGTTTAGGTCCGGGCACCGAGAAAGCTCACTTGCCATAGCCCTCTAGGTTGTAATGCAGAACTACCAGCAGGTGCAGATCAGCAGATCGAAGGTTGCGGGTGGGCAAGTAGGGTGTTATAAGATCTCGGATATACCCTGGTGCAAGGCCATGCAAGGCGGTAAATACGAGGACCAGTAGTTTATACTGGACCCGCCAGCGAATGGGAAGCCAGTGCAGCCCGATCAACACTGGAGTTATGTGCTGGTGCTTTCGCTGTGTTGCGATCAGTCTGGCCGCCGAATTCTGCAGCATCTGCAGCTTGTTCATGAGTGCCTCCGTAATGCCGTACAACACTGCGTTGCTGTAATCCAATTTAGGTGCACAAATGCCACATTATTGTCAAATATCGTGGTAGCTGTAATTATCCACCAGGGTATCTTCCCAGTGACCCCACCAGTGTACAGTCTATTGTCTTGGATTTCCCTTCCAGTCTGGCCTACCTGAAGGATTAGCCTTGCATTCCCTGCCGTGGTTCCCAGTAAACTGTCAATTGTCTATTCCCCCTCCCATTTCCACCACCTCTGCAGGCCTGGAACTGTGTGACTCAGTGTATGACTCTACATACATGTTCATGCAGTGGTACTTAGTGGTTACTATAACGTACTACTGTATTTATGAAATAAATTAATCACGTTTTTGTGTACATTACATAGTTTTTTCTCCAAATAAAACAAATCATTAATATAAAGCCAAAACATTTGAAATTAATTCAAATGTATTTGCAAATGTGTAACCAAAACATTTGCATATGCATTTGAATGCGTTCCTAGAAAATGGCATTCGCATTTCACTCAAGCGAAACATTTCCATTCAAATTTGTTTGTTAACAAATGCATTGGCATTTGTTAACAAGCCTGGTTGGTTCTAGCAGGTGTTGAGTAAGGAATCCTGTATTAAAAATGGAAACTGTTTGTCCTCTCCACCTGTACCTGCTAGAGGTTTTCATTACATCCCATTTCCACATTCCCCTTTACTCACTTCCTTTATAGCTTTTTGTATTTTGTGTTATCCTCTTTGTTTATGTTTAGACTTCTGTAATCTAATCAAATAGTTAATGTTGTATTTCCTGAAACTATATTGGACCAAACAGCTTCATCGCAATCTGCTTCCATTTCTAATTTTATTTCGTAAGCCTGAATAGATTCTTTAATATATAACATAACTCACCCCTCCCCTTCTTCCTATTTGATATCTCCTAAACATGACATATCCTGTCAGTCTTAATTCCACGTCTGATGTCTTTGTTGGGCCATGATTCGGTTATACCAGTTATGTGAGGGTCAGTATCTTCTACCAAAATGTTTAATTATTTTTTCTTATTTATTATGCTCCTTGCATTTAAACATGCACACATCTAACTAGCTTCAGAAATGTTTTCCAGACATTTTGTTACTGGTTTGTGTGTACTAGTGGCCTATTGTCCTGTTTGAGGCACCACTAAGTAGCCCCCTCCCCCGCCCTTCTCGTTTAAACAATGTTAGCTAATAAAAATATTGTCGACTGTTGCTGAGAATTCATCCGCAAACACTGCTGCAACCTTTCCACTTAGATGAAGCTCATCCCTCATGAACATGTCAGCCCTCCCAACAAAACATCCCCACAAATCCAACTTCCTCTTCCCTACGTAGCTGTTGTCAGTTGAACTAGCGAGTTAAGTTTACTTGAGTTGCCTAACTCACTAACTTTATGCACCTTGTCCTGTGACGTGGTTCGTGGTCAACATTTACAAGACAACTATTATTTGTGTCATTAAATCATATTTAGGTGCACAAATGGCACGATTGTCAAATATTGTGGTTCAGGGCAGTTTCAGCGATCGGAATTGCCGCATTAGCCGTGTTTTCATAAGCTTCCAATATTTACAGAATGAGCACTAATAATACTACAGTTGCATAAGAATCAATATTAAGTGATTAGTAGTGCTCTACAAATAATGTATTTCATGTGAACATTTATCGGAATATTATTTTTTCCATTATTAGCAAAGTGCATATTACTTTGTTGTTTTTAGTAAAATATTGATAATGACCCCTTTGTGTGCCTATTGATAATGAAGATATATTATCAAGTGAAAATAGTAAATCTAATATTAGCGCTGCAATTAAAGCACTGATTCGCCCACTGGGCATATGCAAGTCTGAACAAGTTGAAAGATAAACCCGTCATTTTCACTTAAACCACTGTATGTATCATATCCATTGCGTAAGCACTTTTTTGACGACTGCACTCTTGCCTGGTGTTTTATCTCGCAGCCGGCATAACCCTAGTGTATAACTGGGCTATGCCGGCTGCGAGATAAAATTTTCACCATACACCTATCTGTTACGAAGGGTCTGCTGGTCATCGGACAGTGGTCATTTAATTAACACAGATCAAAGGTCATGGGTGGCCATCTATTAGTTAGCACTAAAGAAAAGACGTGTCTTTATTGGTAACATTACAAAGCAACCTATCAATGATGCTAATTTTAAGAGTTATATAAGTAAATGTTAAAAGTTATATATAAGTAAATGATAATGAATATATATATATATATATATATATATATATAGAAATATATATATGTTGAGTCATAACAAAATGAGTCACATATGCAAATTTGAAAATATTGAGTTATATACATCATTGGAAAGAGCAGATATTAAGCTTTCATATGATGCATAATATAAGGACATAGCTCACTCACAGTCGAAGTTATGTTGCAATGAACATGCATGGGGTAGAAACGTTCAAACTGAGAAAAACGCATTTGAAGTTCAAGTACATGTTTACTTCAAAATACATTAGTTACATATTTCTTTGAAATGTTGCACACCATATGCTTAAGGTATTGTCTTATGTTACTGAAAATATGAAATAAATATGTAGCATACTAAATAAATTATGAGCAAAAGAATTTACCCTGTATATAGCCGTAATTGTATTTGTGTACAGAACCACTGCACACACAAACAGACTGGGTTGTCATGTTAGTGATTTTATTAGTCAACTGACAAAAGTTTGTTATTTAAGCCCCCCTCCCAGACAAGACAAAACCAATCAGCTGATAGTTTCATATTATTTATAATCATCAAATCAGTGATTGCCACATTTCAACATTGTTACATTTAAACACTGATAAATAAAATGTATAAATACTACAATCTACAAGTCCAGCACTGTGTTCTTTATCAGCAATGTGTCGTTTTCCAGCAATTGCGAACATAACTCCAGGGTTTACTGCACCAAACCTGTGAACACAAATAAATGTTAGTTTATTATATTGTACACAAACATAATAAGATTACTAATCAGTGTAATCATTGACATCAATTTAAAATGTCACCTAAAACATCTCACACCAATATTGTGCAAAACATTTAAACTGAAAATTAATGCAGATGCATAATTTAACCTGATTACAAAATGAATGTGATAACTTAATAGTGGCAGAATAGCTCAATTGTTTGCTGCTTGCCTTATTATATTGGATTTAAAACCTTGGCTTTGTGTACATCTTGCAAAGTTAAACATCACTTGATATACAGTGTAACCTCATCATTAAAGTCAGCCTTGGGACTGGGTCGAAGTGACCAAATAAAGAATAACTGTTAGCGGGACTTAACGTCCTGTACATTACTCTCATGAAAATAATTATCACTGAAACGTGGTAAAAAAATTACTTGATAAAGGGGATGCATCTAACCGGCAGAACAAAAGATGAGACGGGTTAGTGCAATATTGTTAAGTCCTTTCTTTCAGACATATAACATTTAGTGATTAAGAAAATGTATTGCCCATATCAGCTGATCTTTAAAAACATTGGGTTAGTGTATTAATGTTTATGTCAATTGCAATAGATGTACACATTTATAATATGTAATTGCAAATATTGGTCAGTGGTAAGTAGTCACAGTGTTGTATATTATTTGTGTGGTGTACAATAATCATGACATTCGACAATATGTTGTAAAATACCTTAAATGTTGGAACTTCCCAATTCCTGGCAACCAACGAAGCCGAGTTCAAACAGATGCGTCAGACAAGTCAGCTTTATAAGTCTATTGCTGTATTTGCTTCTTCTTCCTGTCAAGGACTGGGCTCCTTAAGAGTGTTGTAAGTCCTGCTCGGCGCCTCTGCAGGAACATCTGAACAAGAAATGTTGGAGCACAATGAGTTATTAATTAGAATGCTGGTGAAATGTGTACAAATATATTCCAAAAATAATGTGTGACTATAATATAAGGATCTGGGGCCCGATTATTCAACTAAAAATTCTTTATTTCACACTCATATACATATTCCGTACACGTAAAAAACAAATTACATTTCATTTGATTAACTGTTAGATTTGTTTACTTATTAAAATTATCACTCAGTCAGTGTCCAATGACAATCATAGACACTGTCACAGACACAGTGGCTCTGCCTCGCTTCCTCCGGCTTGGGGCTGGGCATTACCCCATTATAGTGACAGTTAGTGCCCAGTGACACTAGGTAACAGTGACGTATAAAGTAGTGAGTAAACAACGTGATATCTGCACATCTTCATATAATTATATGTTATATAATTACTAACCAAGTCAGTATAACACACAGATAAAATTATAATACCTAAGCTAAACTCGTTGGCCATCGCTGTCGTAGAATGCGCTGCCGCTGACATCGCCGTCATCGGATCTACGACTTCGCCTCGTAAAAATCAGTCGTTCCTCTTCATGTCTCCGTACAAAATACTTTCCAAAGTCACGCTCATCGTCGAACATGCTTCCCCAAATATTTTAACTGAGATTATCACAGTCAATGTCCGATTAACTGGGAATATTACCAAAGAGGTAACGCACGCTTCGTTGTCGTTGACAAACGAACAAGGTCAAGATCGTTCGCTCTGCGCGTGCGCTCGCTGATCGAACCAACGGGAGCGCCTGCTATTGTCATGTGATAGCTACAGGACGGTTTTGTTGACGCGTATGACCTTTGTCTCAAGAGCCGTTATTGGTTAATTTTTAAGAATATCGGGAATTCCCATACCATATATGGAAACTAGATATGATGAGCATTCCAGGCGTACCAAATATGACCGCCTTTTGTTGAGGGATATCCCCGAAAATGCGGCTGGAACTTGTGCGATTTATCGCTTTTGTTTTACGGAATTCATGCGTGAACTGCTACGTACCTTTTCTAAAGATGTTATAAAAGGCATTAAATATTAATATAATTGAAAAAAACCTTTGCAAATCGACAGAAAAGACATTAAAGTGTCAGGTGGTGACAAAAAGTAGAAATCCTCAAAAATCAGCGTAAATAAGTAAATTAAAACATATAATAACCAATTAATAATAATAACTGAACCAGCATTCCTTTGTCTGGTTGACCTATATTACCGCACTACAAAGTACACTGCGACAATTGCTAACTCTCTACTGATAACGAATGAGGCGCTCACTGCCGCCGGGTCTGACGGGTGGTCGAGATAACAATGAGCTGACATTGACCCATAGTCATACCCTGTGATTGACGGATGAATGAATGCCAGGTGTGTGCATAAATACTTGTAGACGCTGTGAGTGGGCATATCAACTTGTTCTCTATCCATATGATTCTCTTGCGAACAACCAATATGATTAACGGTAATCACCACCATATCCTCCTTAACTGTACTCATAACTGTATTTCTCACCATACCCACTAACTACCATAACTACCGTACCCCTAACTGTATTCTCAGCATGCCCTTAATTGTACCCTTAACTGTAATTCTAACTAACACCTAACTGTACTCTTAACAACTGTACTCTTCACTGTATTTCTCAGTACACAGCTAGAATATATATATATATATATATATATATATATATATATATATATATATATATATATATATATATATATATATATATATATATATATATATATATATATATATATTACAACTTTGAATTGGGGGTGCAGTGACTACGTATTCTAGTTATATATAGTTACTGCACCTTGCCCTTAACTGTAATTCCCACCTTACTGTATACAGCCGTGTACTTACTTGTAATTCTCACCATACCCTTAACTGTAATTCAGTATCACCACACCCTTAACTGTGTTTCTCACCATACCCTTAACTGTAATTCTCACCATTCGCTTAACTGTAATTCTCACCATGCCTCTAACTGTAGCTTTAACTGTTAGTCTCACCATATGGTTAGGCTAGTGTCAGGACAGTACTACAGTGTAGTAGTTTTGTGTTATTCTTTTCAGGTGCACATTTTGTTATACATTATGTCTGATGAGTAATGTACACTAAGTAGTTCTCATGTACCTGGCCTTGGCACAGTTTACCTTGCCGGTTATTCCATGTCCAATATTTCACCAAAACATTGATCCCCACTTCAATGAAATTACATACATTTGTCATTGTCCAAGAAATGCAAAGTGTGCCCCTAATTTAATGTGTCAGTTTTTAAATTTTAATCAAATGCTATTTAAAGCTGTACTAAATCACATGTAACATTAAAACATTCTTAGAGATTAATAATAAAATATACATTGATTTGCTAATTTTACTTTGGGGTGGTTTTCACGATATAATTCCATATGAAATCAACCAAATGGTGATATTCTTGATTGCTCTGATTTTTATTAAATTTGGTATATATGGTGGCAGTGTTCACATTGGCTAATTTATGGGGAGGAAGGAATCGGCCGATGGAATAGTAGCAAAGTGACAAAGTTTATTACATGATACATCATAATTTGAACAAACATGTAAATAGTCTTCGAAAGATGTGGAAGGAAGAACTGTTATGGAAGAATGGTTGTTTAAAGTTAAACTGCAATCATTGTTGTAATGGCACTGGAAGCTTCAGTGAGTCACCACTGTCCGGTCAGTGCACACAGATAAGTATCAGTTCAATTTAATGTGTTATCAGGTACTATTGTCTGATGGCAGATATAAGAGCCATTGACCCTGTGTTGTGTATTGCCCTGCCTCTTTGACACATCCATTGTCTCATTGTTAAACGGAATGCCTTCAAGTGGGCTGTAATGTAAAACCCTCATGGACTGGCAGTAATATACCAGCCCTCCTGATATGAATTGTGCCTGTGGACAATGCTCCCATGTCAGGCAGAAATTTGACAACAGGCAGTATTTGACAACAAATATCCAGAAAGCTTAGTGGTTGATTACCCTTGTGCTTGATTAATTTTAAGGATTTAATCAATTAGCATGTCATGCAGTTCACATGCTACATATCACTGACAAGCATCAGCAGCCTATTTCAATACAGAAAACATTCTGTAGTATAGTAACTTATTGAACAAACAGAGAAAACATGTTTTATTATTATAGGTACAATATGAAAGGCATGCAACTTAACAAATGGATGGTGAAGATGTTATCTATTGATCAACATTTCAAGTTGTGGGCCAAATATTATAGACAGTAATAAGTGCACATAATATCCATGCAGCCCTTTGCAACAGTCACAATACTTCTGTGTCATGTAGGTGACACAATACCTCTGTGTCATGTAGGTGACAGAATATGCAGTCTACCACTTTGGCAGTGGAACTATTGCTTTTTCTTAAATTTTCTCAAGAATCTCACTATCTCCCATTTTCAAGTCAAAATGTACCACAGTACGGCAAAAAGTTACTCATTTTGTATCCAAATGTACAGAAACCACCATTTCAAGTAGAAAATGCACCAGAATTAAGTAAATCTACTGTAAAATAGAAACATTCTTCTGCTAGAACCATGGTAGTAGTGGTAGATCAAGCACCTTCTGTGGTGCAATGTTACTTGGCACCT
Organism: Lamellibrachia columna; assembly: GCA_963662155.1. Classification (NCBI taxonomy): domain Eukaryota; kingdom Metazoa; phylum Annelida; class Polychaeta; order Sabellida; family Siboglinidae; genus Lamellibrachia; species Lamellibrachia columna. Next base: position 42,966,832 of record OY759270.1, read on the forward strand.
CTGAATATGCTGGACGCGGACATACATGCTAACAGTACACAAACATAAACCAAGAAATGGTTCGCCTCCAGACATGCAATTTTTTTGTTAAATTTAAAACTGCTTCCTCAACTGATTTAGCCTATTGCAAATCCAGTTCAATGGTGTTCGAATATGTAGTGTATGAATAGTTTATATAACATCTGTAGTTTACTATTACATAACAAAGTTACGAAATTTCACCAAGGAAGAAAATTGTGATTTTTCAGCAATTCTATTTTTACTTCAGTTAATGCTTGCTTAATTAATTTAATAGTTTATCTGATGATTTCACAAAAACCACATATAAAAGTTGCACAAACGAGCTAGCATGTTGTAGTGGATACTAGGTAGGTTTTTTTTTTTTTGCAAAATTAATTGTAAATGAGACTAGTAAAAAATTTGAATTGATGAAGCACCTTTAAGTAATTATGAACTTTAGGTAAAATAATTTGTAGTGACAAATTTGCATATTATGATCGTAAACATGCCACATTGCACAAATGTTTAGAAATAGGCAGGGACAATATTTGGCCTAAAATATAGAAGTGCTCATACAGGTAAATATAATTTTAATAACAAATGAAATGCACACCAACTTTTTCTTATTAAATAATTATCAAATAAGTATATAACATAATACTTCTAAGGTGCCTTTTTCATTCCTTTCAGGCTACCACTAAAGACCAGACTGAACCACAGGCAAAGGGGCTGCTTCTACAGATGGCAGAAAAGGAGCCAGGTCTTGTGTTTTACATCATAACAAATAATCCAGGACCAGTGGGAAGTATTACTTCACCAAGTTGGTGCTCATGCAATTATCATTGCAAAATGGGCAACTAGTCTGACAAAATCCATCAGCCATCGACCTGTAAGACATATACAATATGTCTTAAGGGGGGGGTGTTCCACCTCTCACCAATCTATTTGTGAGGCCAACTTCCCTCCAATTTTTAGGACCAACCTCCCATTTCCTGCCACACCCCATCATATATGTGTAGCATTGTGTACTGTAGACAACATAAATTTCTGAAATTACATATTTGGGGAAGTCGGGAACAGGTAACCAAACTGTTGTGTGACAAATTAAACATTCCCTAATATAAATGGACAGTACACTTGGTTCAAAATTCATAGATTAACTTTAAATTATTCACACTTTTTTAAAAAGTACCCTTAAAATGTTTCAACTACATTGTATTCAGATGTAAAAACAAAATTTCTTTTGAATTTGTTTTGGTATTACAAAAAAGACATACCTGTTAATTGACATGTTGGTTACCTGTTCTGTTCTGCTTGCTTCCCATGTACATTGTGACCTGCTGTCAACCACATGGGTAACATTTGTTTTTTCAGAATCGAGTGCAATGTCTGTTGCAATGGTGGTGGGGCAATGTTTTTCTGATTGTCTTCTGTGCAGGCACGGATGAGAGTCTCTTGCAGGCTTAGCGCTGTCGGAAATTGTCCATTTTCTATATCTTGTTGAATCTTTCACAGTAACTGTAAATTAATAAACAAACTTGATGACAGGTGTTGTAAGACCTTGAACTGCCTTTATTAGGCATGATAGCATTTGCAAGAAACTGATTTTCAATTCCATACGCTGGCACTGTATACAGTTTCAATGTAAATAGCTAAAATACTGAACATGAATATAAAGTTAGTGAAGATACTGGATATGAATGCATTTGTAGAACATAATGTACACAAATGTTTTTATTATGCATTGCATTAATGGTTGTGTATTGCGAAACAATAAACCTCACATTTGAAGTATGTTTCATCTGCAAAGTGCTATCTGAAACATAATTTGTTTAATCACAATGACATTTGACATTACCTAGTCTTCTTTATTAACCACTAAATAAGTCAAATCAAAAGTGTTATTTGTGCTGTAATGGAATGTCACTATGTCATAGAATACACTGTTATTGTGTCTTATAACAATATATTCAAGCTATATTTACACAGTGCCCTTTGCCTTTTGTCTTCAGGGGCAAACCCTTCGTGCTACTGGTAATTGATTGCTGCCACGAAGTTTCATGCCTGGTATACTAGGAAGCTGCAATAGTTAATTTTTAATTGTTGTTTGATAAGCATCCAATGGCCAACCCCATCATACTGTATACTCTAGAGGCTTACATACATGTTTACAGCTGTTAATAGAAGTGGAAATAGGCAGTCAATCAAAGGGCAATAATTTTAACAAATTGCACAGATAATGATGATACCAAATTAATACAATGACTCATTATTACGAAGATATACATCTTCTACAAATGCTTCGGATACACAGATATACTATGATTGTGGTACAAACAATGTACTAACACCTGAAGGTAAATCGCTTGGCTGCATACATCGTGGTTATGAAACGTTTCAAGCACACCAGTATGTCTGGAAGAGGAAACCGTGACAATACAAACAAAAGTCAAGTAACTCAAACTATATGTATCTACACATCAATTTGTATATACACCCAAACGTGCATGAGTGTGCGCGTGTGTTCAAACATGTCTCATCTACATATGGGTAGTACATGTACAAATGTTTGGTAAATTCTTATTCATATAATAATTATGTATAATTAAAATCCGTGAATACTTAGAAGTTGTTGTTTACTACATGCAATGAAATATTTTTTTAATTGTCTCTTGTGTAGCCTATATTATTTATGTAGTGCAATTATGAATCTATGATTACTGTTCAGTTACACGTTTGATTATTGTGGTGTATTTAAACCATGTTGAAAAACACTGTTGAAGAGGATGAAGAAGTGGACTGATGAAAGAGGATGAAGAAGTGGACTGATGAAAGAGGGTGAAGAAGTGGACTGATGAAAGAGGATGAAGAAGTGGACTGATGAAAGAGGATGAATAAGTGGACTGATGAAAGAGGGTGAAGAAGTGGACTGATGAAAGTGGATGAAGAAGTGGACTGATGAAAGAGGATGAAGAAGTGGACTGATGAAAGAGGATGAAAAAGTGGACTGATGAAAGAGGATGAAGAAGTGAACTGATGAAAGAGGGTGAAGAAGTGGACTGACGAAAGAGGGTGAAGAAGTGGACTGACGAAAGAGGGTGAAGAAGTGGACTGATGAAAGAGGGTGAAGAAGTGGACTGATGAAAGAGGGTGAAGAAGTGGACTGATGAAAGAGGGTGAAGAAGTGGACTGATGAAAGAGGGTGAAGAAGTGGACTGACGAAAGAGGGTGAAGAAGTGGACTGATGAAAGAGGGTGAAGAAGTGGACTGATGAAAGAGGGTGAAGAAGTGGACTGATGAAAGAGAGTGAAGAAGTGGACTGATGAAATTCTTAAATGAATGTAAATTTTTTTTTTTCTTATACTTTAAGGGATGATAGTCTTTTACGTAATTTACAAATGTACTTCATATGCAAAGTATTACAGTTTTACTATATTTTTTTTCAGTTTCACCCTAAAATAGGCTGTCCCCGTAAACCAGTCCAAAAACCCATTACTCTATATTCACCCACCTATAAATAGTATTAAACACCATAAATTTGTCAATGTGAACTTCAATAATACGAATGCCTATCATTACTCCGATCATTACCCGGTGCCGTTATGCAATTTCTGAGTTACTGGCAAATATGACATTACTATCCATCCATCATTCTTCATTAAGTGTGTCCCTTATCCCTCCAACTTATAATAATAATAAAAATTCTATTGTGTGTAAATTCCAACAAAACCCAAGCTCATAAGTAGTACGTGTTATGTATATTTATGATAACAGTACATTCGGTTCGGATGTCATACTGCAGTCAGGGACCTGATAATATAAGGTAGAACGAAAAGGATATTGTGTCACATTACACTAGTATATAATATTTAATTTTTTTTTCAATAATACGTTTTATCATAAGTGTAAAGCTTACACCCAGGCCAGCTACTCATGTGCCCGGCTTTCGTCCTGCTGTCCGGGTCGCGAGCAGACACTGAAACAGGTCCAGCGTCCGTGTTTGCTGTCATAGTGCTCCACTCAGTACTACTACTGCTACTAGTAGTAATGCTTACTGACAATTATCACATAATCCAAACTTGTAATTGAATAAATTTGAGCTGCTGACTCAGTTGCCCGTGGTACGGGGGCTTATATCCGGCTGAGCCTTAGGCTTAGTAGGTTGAGTCTTAGGCAAAAAAATTCGCCCCGCTCTTCGTCTCTGGGGCGAAGTGCCTGACGTGCATTTGCTGAAGCGCCATTTTGGCAGTTCCGTAGCCATTTGGCTACGGAACTAATAACTTAAGTTTTAAAACCGATACGCACTAACCATTTCACATGTGTATTCTGTGACACACAACCGACAATTGGGCGTCAAGAAACTGAAGAAATGTGCTCCAAATAATTACTTATGAGTACTTTTATCGGTGACATAGAAAACATTTCACAATTAGCCGCCATACTGTGCACGTGATGTTGCCTTTGGGTCACATGATCAAACGCGATTTCGTGTAGAATGAGGCCAGAATGGGCCAGCAGCACAGACATAAATAAAACACCCGTTAGTAAGTTAGTAGTTTATATGGGCATTATTAATGATGTAACTCTATGGCCAGCAGACGGCAATTCTTAGCGTGACCTTATATAGATATATGGAAATCCCGCGTGCTATTCTCGTTCACAACAACATCCGGTTATATACAAACCTTGACAAGCACATGCGTTCTGACAAAAAGGTAATAATTTCACACTTTTACATGGTTATTGTCAGGTAACTTTAGTGATATACATATAAGAATGCATACAGACACGAAAGACGTGTTCATTGCTCTGTTTATGGCGTTTTTGTAAGGTTTCACGTTTCATGAAAATACTTACGTTTCGGCCGAGCGAGATCTTCGCCGTACTAGTAGCAACAGCCAGATAGAAAAACATTGTAGGGCGATTGACTTTGCCTAGTTGAGTCTAGGCAAGCCGTACAGACAATCTTTTATCATTTTACCACTTTGTTCCAATTATTTCAACTTTTTATAACAACCAGGCTTGACATAGCGCTTTATAATATACTTGTATTGAATATATTACGTTAATGTAATACATTTTCTTCTCGTATATTTAACACATTTTAATTATTCCTACTTTTATGACAAGACTGGCTTGCCATACATCTACTACAAAAAGGGCTATTATTGTCACGTGGCCAAGACCGAGACGCGTCAGCAGACGCTCAATAATAATGTCTGGTAAGAATGCAAAGTCGATTTTTATCAAGGTATGTATATCATAAACGTGTTCCATGTTATATTGTATATCAAAATATATTTTGCTCAGACAAGACTCTGTGTCGTTATTGTCGTAAACAAACGCTGTGACGTCTATAACGCCATATCAAGCGAGATTTCAATGGCTCGAAAACTGCACCGGTAACTAGGAATAATCTAGAATGTTGTTAACAGACACATATCTTGTTGATATCATTAATTGCAACAACATAATCTTAAACACAGTTAATTTCACAAACATAATATTTACGACAATTTGTGGTATAACGTACCTCCAACTATGTTGTTGACGAACTGTCTGTTTCCACGGAAGTCATGTTGTCGCGACCTTCTCGGAACAAGCCGAAAGCTGTTCGGAAAATGCACTGACCAGCGACGTCGAGGGTTGTAACTGTCGAAGCGTTGATTTAAAATTTGCGTTTTCTTAATTTAGACACGTTTGGCCGGTCGATATATGTTAGAATATATAGATAGGTTACACTAAATAACATGAATTCATGATAAAAAGTTTATTTACGATCAGACCCCTTAACATTAAAGGTACAGTTAAGGACATTATGAGAATTACAGTTTGGTGTACAGTTAGGTGGGATATAATATATATTATAATTGTATATTGGGGGTGCAGTGACTATGTATTCTAGCTGTGTACTGAGAAATACACTTAAGAGTACAGTTGTAACTTGTAGGTATGGCGAAAATTACAGTTAGGAGGCACAATTACGGGTGTGGTGAGACTTACAGTTAAGGTAGTTTGGGCGGCTAGCGTGTCAGTTGATTTTTTCAATGTCGACACCAAACAAAAATCACCCGACACTAACGTTGTATTTCGCCAGTCCACCCTTTAAAAACGCAGTCCTGTTGGAAATCCCCTTGAGTTCCCGGAAAAGCGACAAAGTTTCCATAGTAACGACAGCTACCTCAAATATACACTTAGAGGTATGATGAGAATTACAGTTAAGGGAATGGTGAAAATTACAGTTAAGGGAATGGTGAGAATTAAAGGTAAGTGTACAGTTAGGCATATGGTGAGAATTACGATTAAGAGTACAGTAAATGGTATGATGAGAATAACATGTAAAGGTACGGTTAGTTGTATGGTCAGACATACAGTCAATGGTACAATTAAAGGTATGTTGACAATTACAGTTAGGGGTACAGTTAAGGGTATTGTAAGAGATACAGTTAAGGGTACGCCGAGAATTGCACGTATGGGTACAGTTAGGGGTATGGTAGTTAATGGTATGGTGAGAAAAACAATTACAGTTAGGGTTACAGTTAAGGGTATTGTAAGATATACAGTTAAGGGTACGCCGAGAATTGCACGTATGGGTACAGTTAGGAGTATGGTAGTTAATGGTATGGTGAGAAAAACAATTATGAGTACAGTTAAGGGTATGGTGACGATTGCTGTTAGCCATGTTGATTGTTCTTCAATCAGACAGATAGAGAAGAGTACAATTAAGGGTACGCCGAGAATTGCACGTGTGGTTACAGTTAGGGGTATGGTAGTTAATGGTATGGTGAGAAACACAGTTATGAGTACAGTTAAGGGTATGGTGACGATTGCTGTTAGCCATGTTGATTGTTTTTGAATCAGACGGATAGAGAAGGGTACAATTAAGGGTACGCCGAGAATTGCACGTATGGTTACATTTAGGGGTATGGTAGTTAAAAGTATGGTGAGAAATATAGTTATGAGTTCAGTTAAGGGAATGGTGACGATTACCGTTAGCCATGTTGGTTGTTCTTGAATCAGACGGATAGATAACAAATTGCCCACACACAGCGTCTACAAATTGTTATACACACAACCGGCATTGTTTCATTCGTCAATCACAGCGTTGGTTCAACGTCAGGTCATTGTTATCTCGACCCGTCGGACTTAGACACGGCGGCAGTGACCGCCTCATTCTTTATCAGTAGAGAGTTTACAATTGCCGCAGTGTACTTTGTAGTGCGGTAATATAGGTCAACCAGACAAAGGACTGCTGGTTAATTTATTATTATTAATAGGTTATTATAAGTTCTTTTTATTTATTATATGTATATAACTTCAATATTAGCATTTACTATATTCAGTCACTTTATAATATATAATTGTCTGCTGTCTCCATGGGGCGCTAATGTCCAGTGAGCGATAATATGCATATGTCCATATACTCTCACACAGGCAATATCCGGTGTTTCTCCAATGTCTATTTTTATTTACCTCTCAAACACGAACCCTGTTTTGATCCGCCAAAAACCCTGGTATACTACTAGTAAGTAATCAAAATAGTTGTGGTTGATAACATCGTAATTCATATAATATTTATTATATATACTAACTTGAACATTTTCACGAAAAATTGCACTTTGCTAATTATTAGGATTTCGCACTTAAACTTGTAGCCGTTAACTTTCTATGCAGGTTTAGCTTATTTTTGCGAAGACCTTCCACGAAATCACCACATACATTTAGAACCATACATTTAGCGCCATTTCCAAATTTGCGGTGTCCTTCCACACACTTCCTCGCCAAATGTTTAGTTATTTGTTTAGACGAGCAGCGGGATATGGACTGAAGATGAGCATCAGCAAGGAAGTGGATTTGGGGCAATCTTGATAAACAAATACCATCACTGGTTCACGTTCGCTAGTTCCCCATAAATTAAATGCTAACCTTTGTCTGTCATGTCTACGGTGCGGTAGATTTACATCGTTACTGTACATTCGCACAGTTACGCACGCACACACACACGCACGCACGCACGCACGCACACAAACACAAAAAACAAGAAAGGAAAAGTTGTGTACCTTGACTGGAAGCTGTGGATGTATCCATGCACGTCCTCCGAGTAAAGACAGACCTGGTCTCCTACGCACAACGCCTCTCCCTCCATGGAGCGAAGATCGACTCAACGACTACACCGTTTGTACTTCAGTCTGACAATTTGCTTATGTTCTCGATCAAGAGTGCCGCGTGAACCCGCATAAGGCGTCGAAATCATAGTCTGAGGTTGCTCGAGTGTCGCATGCAGCGTCGCTTGTAACCAACCGCGCTTTGTCAGCGAAGCGGAACCCTCCACGTGGTCTGTTGAACAACCGCCCCGCGCTGACTAAAATTACTGATCTGTTTCGTGATTTCACAAGACTCGGAAACCCCCCCCCCATACCTCGTCTATTGAAGAGCCGATCCCAGTGAATAATATGATTGCTGACTTGTTTCTTGATTTGACAGGAAACGGGGATTGTCTGCATATAAGTTCACTTCATACCTTTAGCATTAAGATGGGTCGGATTGACATACGAGACCAGCTAAATAAAGCTGCATTCTAACACGCAGTTGTGTCAACGACCTCCAGCCATGACATGCTGGTGAATTACCACGGTTCAGTTCTGTCTTGTCTATTCAGTGTTTTCCGCTGATTGTGCAATCACAGGTCGCAAAGAACAAGAACCGTCATCAAATGGAGCGCCCAATCCATTTGCCGACGTAACGTGCATTGATGCTTTCTGCTTCTGTTATTAAGTCGGGTCTAAGCGGAATATGGGAGTGGCGTTGGTTGACTAACATGTGCGTGCGAGCGAGTGTACACAACATATTTATCCAATGCATGAAATGAGGATCAGCGGTGACATCTTTATAATTATGGTCCTGATGGATTCGCCCGAACAAACGTGGAACGGAACTTTGTCCCAGTTCCCACATTAACGAATGAGATCCCTACATTTGATGAGAAGAATTCCACCGGTTGGATCGGTCTGCACCCGGACTAGTTAAATTAGGCAAATGTCTCGGTCGAGCTATTAAATCGCAAATGTAAGACATGTATTTAATTAGTAATTTTACTCCAAACAGCTCAATCGTGGGCTAACGTAGAAGTTTATGGAGCCGCTATCAATTAATCGAGACTAGCATCCATTGGTAAATGTGAACATGTTATTTCTTATAAAGACTGACAACTCAAATAGCTTCATTCCCCGGCAGACGTGTTCATTCAAATATTGAAAACATTCAGTCACGCTACTGCCCGAAAATTATTCGTTCAAATATGTCCACGACTATCTATAGCCAGGTACACGTTTATCCAGCTGGGTGAACTGAGGCAACGTAGAGTGAACGAAATGACCCAAGACTTCTCGATTTCTTGATTGACAGTCCGACTTTCTAACCACTGAGCCACTGCTCCTTGTCGTAAGTGGTTGTGCTGCCTTGTGATATACAGTGAACCACCGGGGATGGTGAATTGTCGCCTACAAGGCAACTCCCGCTGTTTAGACATATACTGACTAGTCTAGAATATACCCAATTACTTGCCGTTAGATGGCGAAATCGTTTAATACACCAATTCATTTATTTCAACAACTATATATGGGTTCGATCGATTTGTTATTTCTTACTGGTTATATTACTATTACATTAATCCTAAGATATTATTATTATCATGATATTTATTACTAAGCATTATTAGGCCATACTGTCGTTGAATGTGACTAACTATTGTTTTCTAATTGGCTTGTTGGTGGAATAATAGTTTTTGTGGCAGTAACAAAACCTTTACTTAATCCAGTCCACGACTAGTACATGGAAGTATAACAAAACAGTTCTACTCCAGTTGTAGTAACACAATCTATGATACGGTGCCCTCTATGTGTTAAGGCCCGTTCACACGAACGATAAGTTGTACAATTGATCGGGCGACACTGTGTCGCCCGACAAATCTGACAACTAATCGCTCGTGTGAACATCCTCACAAAACCGATTAGAGAGGCCAATTTGCTACTTCAGTTGTGTGGCCAGAATTGTGGCTGGGTCAAAATTGGGCGTTTGTCGAGCGACAGTTTGATTCAGTGGCGGAACGGCGTCCACCTCGACCGAGTGCAGGTTTTCCGTCGTGACCTTTAATCTGAACTCAGTTGACGCCCATAAATAGGTCGCACGTGCAATATCGAGACACATGTCGCCCGACCAATTTGGCAACTAATCGCTCGTGTGAACGGACCTTTAAGGATTCGTCGAGGCCATAAACTGCCACTCTAACGCAATACAGATAAAGGGAGTAATTGGATTGCTAATTATGCGTTCTGTCATTGAGTAAGTATTTTCTGAAGTCATAAACGTCCTAGCCTACTGGACGTATCGTGCTATTTGAATAGCGGCTTAGCCATTGTCTGGAGGCATGTTGTTTGAATAACGGCTAAAACGGCGAACACACCTGTCTACTTCCGTGATCGGCACCCGTCACCCGTCGTTAAATGATGTATTGGTCTAGTTTATTCGTTTCTGATTTCGTCAAGCCCTACGTACTTGCGTTATACAGTACAACAGGACGCACAAACAGTTATATAAACGCAAGTAGATTTGCTCGCTGATGTGTTGTCTTCGCAGCCACACGGACCATATAGAACGGATATATTTTCCTAGCTATGGTCCAGGGACCGCAGGCCGCGACGTCCCCGCCGTCGTGAACCTCACTGATCGTCAAGAGCATGACTTTTTGGAGACCTGTGAAGACACTTTTTATTTAAAAAAAAACGAAAGTAAAGTTCATCTTCAACACATAAAATTAACTGAGGCATTCGCTTACAACACAGAAAAATACATTAAATGTCTAATTTTCGGAGAAAACAAAAATTTCATAATTTATATTGCTGACGATTAGGAAAATATGCGTGATATTTCAGACGTTTGTCGAGAAGCCGTGGCATTTAATGCGAATCCGTGACTGTCCTGGTCCAATGTGTGGCGCCACTGTTCCAGCCACTATGACGGTCACCCGTGCCGCCCAAACAATGGAGCTCGGCTATGTGGACGCAACCAAAGAGGAATTGTGGGAGAGGTAGATGCAAGGATTTATGTGGGTAGCTCAAATTCAACTCGCCCTGTTTCCACGTAAACAACCACGACTGCATGTAATGACTAATCCGCGGGAATAAAACTCCAAATGGCTGTCATGCCTGTCCCCTTTTTCGTTTTTCATAAAACATCCCACAAATCTGATTGTTCAGGTCCGTAGCCAAGGGGTTTCAGGGGGTTCACGTGAAACCCCTTTCTGTTAACCCCCTTTTTCATGAATATGAACCACCCTCTTTTTATGTGAGCCACCGTTTCAAAAGCGTGACTATCCCAATAATATGACAATAATCAAATTATTGGGAATTCACGCTTTTTAAGAGGGAGGTTCACGCTTCAGAGAAGGGAGGTTCACTCTTTTGAGAAGAGGGTTCATGCTTTTGCGAAGGAATTCATGCTCTTGAGAAGGGGAATTCATACTTTTTGAGAAGGCGTTCATGCTTTTGAGAAGGAGGGTTCACACTTTTGAGAAGATTGGTTCATGCTTTTGAGGAAGGAGTTCATGCTTTTGAGAAGAGGATCATGGTTTTGAGAAGAGGATCAAGCTTTTGAGAAGGTGGGTTCATGCTTTAGGGAAGCGGGATCATGCTTTTGAGAATGAGGGGTTTGATGCTTTTGAGAAGGGGTTCATGCTTTCCAGAAGGGGAAGTCGTGGTTTTGAGAAGTGGGGTGGGTTCATGCTGTTGAGAAGGAGTGATCATGCTTTTGAGAAGGGGGTTCACGCTTATGAGAAGGGTGGTTAATGCTTTTGAGAAGGGGGTTCGTGCTTTTGGGAAGGGGAGTTCATATTTGCGAAAAAGAGAGGGTTCACATTTATTTTAAATATATAATTTTATCTTCATATTATTCAGGGGTTCACGCTTTCGGAAAAAGGGTTAACATTTTTGGAAAGGGGGTTCACGTTTATGAAAACAACTAATATTATTATCATATTCATATTATTGGGGGTTCACGGTTTTGAGAAGGGGTTTCGCGCTTTTGAGAAATTATTAACACTTTTTAAAAAATAGTAATATTATCTTTATATTATATTATTGGGGTTCACGCTTTTGGGAGGGCGTTCAAATTAAATAGTTATATGATTTTTTTTATTTGCTCGAAACATAATCTTATTCCAACTATAAATGTGTTGCCCAGTCACCTCACCTGTGGTCATTTGGTAACAGCCTGGGAGCAGTAGCCACTGTACAGATAGTTGCTAAACCATTGTTCGAAGAATGTGAAAAGACCTGAAATGAAACAATGCCAGTCAACGACTCTCTTTGTTGACGTGGCATGCAGTATGGCTTCTACACATTTATAACAACTACAGAAAGCTTAGCGGAGGCAATACTGTATGTGTATACAGCCAAATGTTAAACTAGCATTTTGTACTGCATGCATTCTTTAACTGATAATTTTAATACTGACCTAAACTTGCCCAATAATATGTTGCTCATTCACAGCTCAGGCATTTATTTAACAATTGTAGTCTTCTTTGATTATTATAATTTAATTGCAATGGGATTATTAGTGTCGTTCACCTTGTTACTGCTGCAAGACAATGTAAGTTGTAATAAATTTGCTCTGGTGATTCCTTACTATAACCACCAATCAGGTAGCATCATGTGCCCTTCAATTTCCCTCTTACTATGCACAATGGTTGTATAATTTCCGGAAGGATCACATTCGATCTCGACATTTAACTGCGTTTTACTGTACTTTTCATAATGCTAATTGTGTTTCATAATGTTTTACCTCGACATTTAACTTTGACTGCTTCTCATAGATTTTGAATAATGTAATCGCATCTGTAAACTTCCCACGTGTACACTTGGCGCCCCTGGGGTCTGTTTTTGAAAAAAAATATGAGCCCACTTGTGATAAGCTGGCTACGGGCCAGTTTACGTTCGAACCTCCTTTAAAAAAATCCGCAAGGACTGGCCTTGAACAGGTAAGCACCCACAGTTTATGCCACGTTTGATGAATGTATAATGAGCCTCCAAATATACCTCCGGCTGAAACACCACTTCGCATCAACACCGACAGACCATTAAAACAGAAAATCAGGAAAGCAATCCTGCAGTTGAAGAACGGGAAAGCACCGGGCCCATTTAGGATTCCACCAGAAGCAATAAAGGCTGATACAGAAACATCAGTGGACTGTCTTTACCGGCTCTTTGGGAAGATCTTGGTTGAAGAAGAGATTCCAGGTGATTGGAGACATGGCCACCTGTTCAAGCTCCCCAAGAAAGGCAATTTGAAAGACTGCAAAAACTGGAGGGGCATCACGTTACTGTCAATACCAGGAAAAGTGTTGAACAGGATTCTTCTGGAAAGAATGAAAACAGAGGTTGACAGACTATTGCGGGAGGAACAGGCTGGCTTTCGGAAGGAGAGATCATGCACGGACCATATAGCTACTCTACGAGTGATCATTGAAAAGTCCCTGGAGTGGAATTCTCCTATGTACATCACTTTCCTAGACTTCGAAAAAGCTTTCGATAGCGTCGACCGTACTGTCCTTTGGAAGTTACTTGCACATTACGGTATCATTAAAGATCATCAGACTGATCCGTACAACTTATGAACCATCCTCTTGCCAGGTTGTCCACAATGGCTCCTTGACTGAACCCTTCTCCAAATTATCAGGGGTCCGCCAAGGATGACTGCTGTCTCCATTCCTGCTCCTGCTGGCAGTTGACTGGATTGTGGCATCAACAATAGAAGGTTGCCAGCAGGGAATCCAGTGGACACTCTCCAGACAACTAAAGGACGTTGACTTTGCAGATGACGTCGCACTACTTTCACACTGTCATGACAACATGCACGACAAGGAAACATCACTGTATGAGTCAAAATTGGGTCTGAAGATCAACAAAAAGAAAACCAGGACTATGAGAGCAATTCACGTGAACAAGAATAGCATCCAGTTGACGGGTGAGGTCATAGAAGACGTGGAGCAGTTTACATACCTGGGAAGTGTTGTGAGCAGAGACGGTGGCACAAACCGAGACATCAAAAGCAGCATAGGGAAAGCCACAGCAGCGTTTAAGATCCCGATACCCATTTGGACTTCACAGGTCATCTCCGTCAAGACCAAAACGGATGCTTAACACCAACGTAAACTTTATGCGTGTTTCACAAACCTGGCGCATAACAAAAGCCTTAACACACAAAGTGCAGACCTTCATTAACAGATGCTTGAGGGCCATCCTTCACATCAAATGGGAAACGGAAGAGAGGAAGACCCCGCTCCAGCTGGAGAAGGTCTGTGGAGACTGAAGGGCGGACGTTGGGACACTCCTTGAGCAGCAGTTTTGTCCCGAGACAGGGCCACGTGGAGGAAGCTTGTGGTTGACCTATGCTCCACACGGAGTACAAAGGTATAAATCAAAGTAAGTCAAAAGTTCAACGTGTATGGTATTTATGTCACACAAGCGAAATGTCACGGAAATTACCGAAGGCAGATATTAAATTAAATTATACGAGGAAACATTCAGTTCGCCCAAAAATATTGTTTTTATATGTTTGACAACATAACTGAATGACTTAGTGAATCTTTATTTCAACAATAGACACACATTAAGTAGTTGTGTAACTACTACATAACAATTTATATTACTTGTCCTACAAATGTGTTATTTGCTACAAACGAAACTAGATAATACTAAATACACACAGTATAGCGTATATAGTACTGTAAGTGTCCTACGCAACGTGTCCAGTTACTGGTCTTCCTCCTCACTGGATGTCTAGTTATTACGGATTGTATCCCGGATCCAGTCAACGTAGGCGGACACGCGTGTGAACGCCCTTGGGACGTTGCCGGGAGTGTTGGCGCTCGTGAATGACGCTATTCCCACCTGCACCCACTTGTTTCCGCGTTTACACACCAGGGGGCCGCCGCTGTCGCCCTGAAAACATTAATTATGAAGAAATCTTAGATTTAAAAAATGACACTGTGTCACTGCGATCTGCTCAAAGAAGCCACGTTGCACCACAGCCTTCATACGTCATGCATACGTCACATCAGGAATATCAAGATTATGATCGTCGAATTGTCGAAATAGTGTCTGCCAATCATAATTAAGGAAACTGACACAATAATTTAAACTGTAACGAACTCTAAATATATTTAGTTAGTTATACTGACTACACTATTCGCAACCGCCAAGTTCCCGAAAGCAAGCACCGAGCGTACGTACTGGGCAGATGCCCTTGTGTGCGAGGTTGTAGCCGGCACAGAGACGGCTGTAGGTGGACACGCCCCAGTAGTTGCCACACACGTTGTCCGACACCTTGGGCAGGACGACCTCACGGGCGACGTCGGAGACACGTCCACCTGGGGCAATTCAATTCAATATTTTATTCCGGACTAAAATAATGGACGAGGATATATCCACAATAAAACGTTTGGCATTAGTAATTTTCATGTTGTTCATATATAACAACGAGTACAAATGTGTCCAAATATTGGAAAAATATTTGACGTCACTGATTTTGGGCAAACCAGCTTGTATGATAGCATACATTTTGAAATCAAGTTCCTAACCTAGCCTGACAGGAAGGTACTTTGACATTGGCCAACATCTGGCCAGCACAATACCTTGACATGAAGCATCCTCATATCATCTCTGTACGCACCTTTGAGTTTGTTCATACTATGACTACTATAGTTACACCGTCGTTTGGCACGTACATTGGATTAAAATGAGCGGACTATACAGTTTATAGTGTGTTCGGAGAAATTGCATGTTGGTTGTACAACGTCGAAGTGGATGGACGTGTTTCGTATCGCTCTTTTCAGTGAGCGGCCGGCATCAGTAAATACTTACTACAAAGCGACCCGCGGGAAGGATTGTTCGGCAAAAATGCACGAAACATGGGAAACTTTGAAGTTGGACGTTAAAAGTTAAGGTACTGAAAGGTTTGATTCGCTGTAATTTAATTTAGGTAGCCATGGTCGAAAGGAGAGTACACTCCTTTTGATGTTAAACATTTGGTAAATTACTCCTCACGTTTGATATCAGCTATAAGGTATGGAAGTTGGGTGGCCGACCATCAGTAAACCAGGCGACGTTGATATGGTTACATCCTGGTCAATACCACTGGCTCCCGTTTACACCTCAGATATTTCCCGAAATGCTCCGCGCCGTTTAAGCTTCCGTTATCTGATCCGACGGAAGTCGGCTGCAACATTCTACCGCATACTAAAGCAAATGTCGCTTGTCAGTGTGTAGAGCTGTCTATTAACACTGTGTAAGATATCGCTCGGGGTCTACACGCACTACATTCATATTGAGGCTTACGTCACATCCGGTACGAGAATGGTCACGCGGTAGCGATGCAACGCTTATCGGCCGCCATTACCGTGTACTATATAGGAGGAAGTATGTACACCGCTTTTATGACCCAGAACAGACACCCCGATTCTTAATACTTTGTAAAAAAAATTGTTTTGCTTCAGATCCAACAGGTATGTGGACCCATTAACAGGAGCAATGATTTATTCCAGAGCGTCCTTCTGTAGAGTCGTTGAGTCCACGACAGGTTTTTTCCATTTCCCGGTGTCGGATATTTTACTTCCCCTGATATAGACACCATGTCGAAGGTACCAACGGCTTTTAGTGTCTCTTCCGAAAGACGCGACACTTTTACTGTCTCTTCCGAAAGACAAATGAGGAGCTTATTCCCAAATCTTCCTGTAAGTCTTTCTTACCTTGGGAAGTGCAGCCCCATCCTACCATCGTGCAGCGGGCTCCGTCAGCGGGGAATGCAGTGTCTCCGCGTTCTGGCAACGTCACCGACTGGATCTCCGGAAAGATCTCACTGCCGACTGGAACCGTGTCACGCAGCGTCACCAGGGCTATGTCGTTCCGCCAGTGATCTAGAACGAAGTCATCGGACGCCATTAAAAGACTTCATATTTCAACAATTTATTATTCACAAACGTCAAGCCACCATTGACGTTGTTTCTTTGTTCTGCTATCCCCCTTGGGCGAAATGTCACGGTATTCGTAATTTAAAAATCATGGGCAAATTCATGAATTTATTGCACACGAGGCCATTTTAAGCAAATGTAATTTCTCAGATGTGTGTTGACCTCGAACCAGAATGGCACACCATGAGGGCGACCTGTACAAAATAACGTGCAACATTTTCCCTTTTTAGTGTATAGTTTTTTCTTTAACAAGACGCAATAAAGAAATAACGCAGTAATATATACACACACATGCACACGCACACGCACAGCAGAATTTAAAAAAACATTGGGATTATTGTTTACTCGGCTGCCGTACCAACTCTTTGGAACTCGCTTCCTATTAGTGTTTGGTGAGCAGGAAACATAGTAACACTATGCCGTCACCCATAGGTGTCAACATTACCGCTTTCTCGCGGGAAATACCGGTTTTATCCTTGGTTGCGCTTTCCCCCTTTTTTGGGTGAAATGTCACGCTTTTCGTAATAAAAAAATCCTGGAAAATCCATATATTTATTGCACACGAGGCCATTCTAGGCACATGTAATTTCTCATATGATTTCACATGTTCTCGGCCGTGCGTTGACCGCGAACCAGAATGGCACACAAAGAGGGCGACCTGTACAAAATAACGCGTTAAAAACAATGAAACACGCTGAAAACGACAAAGATGGAGTGGAGAAAGGTGTTTCGCGCTTTCCTTAAGTACCTTCCCGCTTTTTTTGTGAAAATATGTTGACACCTATGCGTCACCTGAACACCTAGATGTGTTTTAATCTTGCGCATCCTCCGTAGCTCTGAGAAATTGCTTAGAGCCTACTAATTTGACATTTCCTAACCCTTTGGTTTTGACTAGCTTCTGAGCTCGGGTTCCCAGTGATGTTGACGCAATGGAAAGTATTGTATTGTATTGTATTCCAACTGCATCCGCCATCCAAGCAGCGTTGTTTCGCTGTACACTAACCTGAGCTGTCGTAGTCGTGGTATACGAAGATCTTCTCCCCGTGGACGTACCATTCCTTCCAATCATCGATGTCCAGCAGACGTCCGAGCAGACCCTGAACCATGTGTTTCAGGTCTGGCTAAAGAGGCAATGACCTTAATGAACAATTCGCAACAGGCGAAGCAAAAAGTGTCATCGAGTATCTGGTATTACTTTTTGTGAGAGACATTTATTGAATTGTTGCTAATGTCGACGGAAATATGGGGACAAAAACACCCCTAACTGTTCCACTTTCTCGGAGATCACAGTCAACATTACATGGTTCTTGAATTCAACGGTCGGGCTGCGCCAATGTATTACATCTAGGGTCGCATCTCTCAGGTTATGGGAGGTAACGTGTAGGCCTATGTAACTGATTATTTTACATACGATTCAAGGAAAACTAAGCCGGTAAACTATCGTACATATCATCGAATATGTGTGATAAAAGCCATGCCTTGCCACGCTGTTTAAGTAGTATACTTCGGTTGCAAACCAGCAACTGGTAGTGCTCGCATGTAGCTATTGTACAAAGGTGACGTGTTAATATAATTAATTTTCGTTGGCAAAGTGTGGTTCAAGTTATCGTCTTAAAATCATTTTCATTTTAAACGAAGAGTGTTACCTACCCGCAGTTTCCTCGCTCCGAGTCGGACATGCCAGTAGTGTGGCACCACGCCTCGGGATCTACAACATATCCGCCGCCGCGCCAATGTAAGATAATGTATGTGAATAGACGTCATTATTATCCAACGCCGATTTAATACAGAGGAAATAACCGTGAATATCGTTTGTCAGCATTTGCAATATTCTTTTTTAAAATGCGTTAAATCGTGTCTCTTGCTTTCTATATCTAAATGTTATTTTGCGAACCTTCAGATCACACATATTCGCTGGATAAAATAGCATTTGATACCAGATAACTTTTTTTGGAAAAAAATGTCCATGTATATATATTATGTATGTATGTAGTCTTGATCGAGAATTTACCTAGGTCAAGAAAAGTAACACGTACCCAAACTTCTTCGTCGGGAAGCAATGAGCAGCTGTTAGTATCCAGCGGTCGTTGAGCAGGGAAGCCCCGCAGTAGTACTTGGCATACGTGAAAGGTATTCCGAAAAACGACAAATCTGGAATCTTGCCCTGCAAGATCGATTCAATAACTATTTTTTTAAAGTAACACTATTTATGATTGACTATCGTTAGATTACATAATTGTACATGTTTAATCAAGTTGCTACTTCAACTGCAATTACGGTCCTCGCGTTCACGTTTTCGTGATGTTTTAGCTTAAAACATTCAAATGCACAGGGAATACAGTTTTATTATGCACTTTAAATACGGATGTGAAAATAAACTTCATTTAACAGTTTAAATACTAATGTGAATATTTGTATTATGAATGGCAGGTATTGTTACATTATACCAGTGTTCGTGGAGGCTAAGTCGGTTAGTCTCTAATATGTTTGAAGAGACTGTTCTTGAATGTATCAAATGAATTACACGAAATAAAAATTCCGTGTTGTTTTGAAACCTGTCGTGGTAAGATTTGTTGCATATTTGTTCACCAACCGAGCAGTCTTCCATATAAATAGCTATGCATAGACATTCTTACGGTTTCTATCAGTCCGCGTTAAAAAAATGCAAATCAAACCTGCAGTGACACCCTCCACGGCCATTTACCAGCCTCGAACTCGTGACCACCTATGACGCCTCCCACCAACGGCATATCCGGGTTCGTCCTGTCAACAGCGTCATCTACTTCCGGCTGCGCTAGAAACGTAACGGATATACGAAGTTGGTCAGCGCGTGTGTGAACACTTGGTCCCATATATTAAACCTATAATATATTCCGTGATATTTACAATTAAGTTACGTTTGTAGACTCTAGAAACATAATGCGAGAAGCGAACGTCAGTCTAAAATGTTGCATCTATTTCACATCTACACAATGACATCAACAGGAAAGTGTTTTCTCTATTGTCGTCTCCAAATGGAGGCACAGGTTATGGGTTATCCACAAGAGATTGGTGCAGGATAAGTATTTGGAGAAGCGCTGCTGTATTGTGACTTGTTGACCTCGAAAGGTTTTTCGTGAAACGGCAGACTGGAGTGGTCCGATGCAATACAGAGAAACCTGGAGCATTCATGGGCGTTGGTCTTATATACTTAAATCTCTGCGTCACTGTGGTTGGGACACTGTTTATGTTTCCCACTGGGAGTAAGCTGAATTTTATTATGTGTTTGCTTCCCTACTCACTGAGGTTAGGTCAATGTAAAGGTATGTTCATATATAACGCATACAGTCCGTCAGATCGTCTATAGCGCTTTACACTTCAAATTTCAAGGCTGGGCAGACCAGTTCATTCCAACACCAACTCAACTCGACTCCTCTGGGAAGCTTCAGCCACGCTGCAACTACTGCGCGAAGACTATTCGTTAACGTATCCAACACTGTCTATAGCCAGGTTCTCATTTATATAGCAGCGTGAACTGAGGCAAAGTGTAGTGAACGAAAGTGCCGGAGCTTCGAAAGGACAGCAGCAGGATTCGAACCCGGGTTATTTCGATTGAGAGTCCAATGTTCTAACCTCTACGCCACTACGCCCCACAAGCCGCTCGGATGTGTTATAGGGATATCGAGTGGTGGATTTGTATGCTGATATGATATATGAGTTGATATAATGACCTTAATGGGGCACTTAACGAGAGTAATTACTGTATGCGGGTAGCATGCTATTAGGGGAAGCTGCGGATACTAATAGCTCACTAGGCATAATCCGAAACAGTACGAATTATTTATTGATGCCTTCACAATTCCTACATAATTGTCGCATGATTACTGCGACACAGTAAGCGTCCGGTGCAATGTTGACCATCGCCGAACACTAGTTTTGAATGCACCGGGGAGCTTGCTGTGTAAGACAACCGTTTGCATAGAAGGCCTACACGTATTCGGCAAGTACAACTACGTAGGCTGTACAATATCACATGCACGCACGCCCGCGGGCCAGCACAACACTATACCCAAGAGAGAACACTGTAAACATGTAATCTATACTGAACAATAAACGTAACGCGAATATTTCAACATGTTAATTTTGTCACGACCCAATGAACTCGCCTAACTTAATTTTATCAACGTAGCATGACGCAACTAGATATGTGGTGTTTCGGTTATGTCGAAAATCATCGCCCTCAAACATACATGTTGGGATCAACTGAACTAAATACGTAGAAACATATGCACCAGTAGTTCAGATATCGCTGTTTTGTTTATCAGTCGACGGAGTCCGTGTAGTTAGCCGGAAGTAACCTGCTAGGCATCAGCACCGTCATCTCACTGGCGGTCTCACATCAGCCATCCTCTCGGGACGCTCTCAAACATAATTGAGGCGGTTTATAGGGAGCACTGGTGATTATTGCAAATGTTTATCTAATGCACATAATGCGTGTGGCTTTACAATTATATGAGTAATATTGCATTTGACGTGAGGTGCATTCGTGTGTACGTGCGTGCGTGCATGTGTGTGCACGCATATGCTTCTCTTCTCCCTCGTTGCTGTCTTTAAAACGGCCGCCACACGGTACGACTCGGATAAAACCATCCGACCGCACCGCACACAATAAAATCGTAGTGTGTGTCATCAAATACGATACCTCTTCCTCTTCGCTTTGGTCGGAGTTAAACTGATCTGTCACATTGGGTCCCGCCATTTTTCAACCATGGTAAACAACTACATGACCTTCACCTTTGACGTCGTGCGATATAACCGATCCGACTGACGTGTGATGTGTGTATATTTGTCCGAAGCTTACGGTTCGATTTAATCGTACGTGTTCCCTTGTACAATGAGCTCGGCTAGGCTACATCGTATCGTGGGGCTTCTTGAACACTTTCTTCCATATCTCAAGCGTTTCTTCATGTTTGCTATCTGCTGTTATGTCGAGATCGTCTGCGTACGTCATATTCTCGAGGACATCCTCCGTGCTGATCTTCTTGCCGATTAATTCCATCACCATGATATACAATAAATGACTAACTCCGATTAAGTGCACTTCTTTGCTTCAAACCAATGTTAGCCTTAAACTCAGTTAACATCATATGTTCAATAAATATTCTTCCCTTCGTTCTCTCGTACATTGCTCATACCATCATGGCTTCTACTTCTAACACTACCGTTGCCAAAACCATCTCTTTCGGGACCGAGTCGAAAGCCTTTTCTATGCCAACAAATCCTAGTACCATATTATCTTGCCTCTCCAACATCTTGTTTCTGTCATTGATATGACCGCCCCCCCCCCCTTCCCGCCCTTGGCGTCCTCGTCCCTCTCACGGGCAATGCTGTATCTTCTTTCTCTCATCCTTATCTAGCTCGTCATACATGTCTGCTTCCGTGTTTTTTAATTGTCGTGCGTATATATATATATATATATATATATATATATATATATATACACACACATACATATACACATACATACACATCATGGTTACACGTCAGTCAAACGGCGAAGAGTATTCAGTATTATAAATTATATAACAGTAACAAGCATGGACGCCTTACCTAAAGATGACCGACCACTGATTGCAGCAAACACAAGCACCGTCCACTTGATCACCTCCATCGTCAGAACGGTCATCATGCCCGGCCGCCCTCAGTCGTCAAGCAAGCACTAACTAACTCCGCCAATGTCGCGTCCCTACACTCCCCGAATACATGGGAGATTGTCAAAAGCAGCCCATCTGTGAAGGGGCGCTGTCAACGGTTGTGGACAGACAGTGTTTGTATTGTGTTTCCTCGTGTCCATTTTATACACTATGTAATGCAGTGGCCAAACCTAATATCATTATAATTTTATTAGTGCAACTTCTCTGGGCATAAAAGGTATGGAAAATCATAGTAATTAAAAACAACCTTTCAAACAAGATTGCCCACTGTGATTTTAACCTTGCACATATGCACGCACGCACGCTCGCACGCACACGAAAGTTGATTAACTTTGCCTGCGTGCGTGTGTCCACGTCGTAGTACAGTAAGCACCTAAATATACACAACACATAAACATAATGATGATTTGATGATTGATGTTGGGTAACATCGCGCATACGCTGGGTTGTATCGATGAGTCATTTCGTGATTAAAACAATAAAATGGGAAAGAAAATGGTATTACATCAAACAAATTGTTCATGCTTTAAATAATATTAAAACAAACATGGCGACTTGGAGAGAACGGTTGACAAACATTTTGTTTTATCCAATTTGTAATCCTATATATTGCTAATTTTCACAACTAAAAAATCACCCGTGTTACGAGGCCTCATTCAACTAGCCAGCCTTTTTCAGAGCATTATCGCCAAGCCAACCTTTTTATATGTTGGCACTGAAGTGGTCACTGCCAGGGTGCGCGTCGTCCTCAGTGGTTCTTTTACGTCTCCAATTAAATTGGGACCGCAATTAACGTGATCATCCGAGTCACGAGAGAAACACAGTCCCCAATATTAGGAACCAGGTTTTTACATCAAACATACTCATACCCGGTCCGGGTATTGAACTCAGAACTCTAGCACGTAAAGCGGATGTGCTAACAACTACACTAACAACTACACTACCACCCCTCTCTATGCTGGCAGGGGGACGGTAAATGTATATACAATTAGACCTAAGCAAGAAATAGGTGTGTTTCCGGTAAGCCGACCCAACCTGAATTGGAACAGCAAATACAAAGTTTAGGGTCGTTCTTTTTTCTTCTAATATTTTAACCAATATTCGTTTCGTTAATTTAGTAGAAAGAATTCACACAACACGCGAATAATAATTCAGTGCGTATACGATGACATAATTGGTCCGCATACTGATTGGCGGATTTTCTTATATTTAACCCTGTTACATGTTAATGGTTGTTTTGATATGCATGGAAATAGCCAAGATGGCAGACGCCTCGACTGCATTATTTTGCGTTATAAAATGACAGAAGAAAGACATCCAGAACATTTATCATGCTGTCAAACGAAACTTTTGACAGCATGGTAGAAAACTATGCCTGCTGTATCGGACCGTGTAATTGCACCATGGCACTAGTAGAGCACGAACTAGGACCATTAATGACGGTACCAAATACCGACGTCAGGATGTATACATCATCGATCGTGAATGTGGCCGCGACATTCAACTGCAAGTTCCTTCAAATTGTCGGTCCACCTGAAACAAGTTAAATGAATGCATTTGACGTACTCACGGCTGGCAGTAGCAGCAAGCCAGGGAAGTCGTTGTCATCTGTTAAAACGTCCAGGTACTAAACTGCGACGACCAGTCTGCTACTACCCTGGTGGAGATGAGGCGGAAACTGATTTCAAGTTGGAGCTACATTCTAACACAGGTTTGGTTTTATGGGAAATCCCATTGCATATTCAATTCATATATGTATGTTTGTTATTTATTCTAATAAACGGTACATAAAATTGTAAAATGAAGCGGTTTAGCTGACCAAATAGTAATAGTTTTGATGACATTTGTATACGTTTAAACAATTTATTTATTATGTAGTGGTAACATCACATTTTTATAATAAATTGTTCAGCCAAACTGCTTCGTTGCATAATTTGAAATATTATTCGCCAGAGTAAAAAAAATTATATATAATTAAAACTATCCATGTAACTTACCGTAAAATAACCCAGCATTTCTAAGATTATCTTGTTACATGGTTTTGGTCATGCAAATAGTATTTTATGTCATGCGTGACCTTTTCATAAATATAATACAATGTCAACTTTATCAGGATGAGATGAGTATTTTTTTTAATATGATATCAGTTTTTAAGATATGACATCAGTTTTCCATTTGTATACAGGTAACCCTTAAATCCATTGATTTGAACAGTTGCGGTTAACATATTTTGCTTTTCTTAGAATTGAAACATCAGGAAAAACTGTTATTTGCTGGTATTTTCCGAGGCACCGTAGACATACGTGACACATTATTTTCCTTTGTTTGGTGATAAATGCGGCCAATGCCTGACATTGTCTTGTGTTATTATTCCTATTCCATCATAGTAGAGCTATATTAATAACGTGTTGATTTTGTTATGGTATTTGTTTTATTATTATATTTCCGAGATTATAATTAAAACAACAATATCTTTCTATTAGAACTTTGTCATTAATGCGCCATCCTCGGATCACGCGAAACAAGATATATGAACATTAATAACATACGAAGATATTACTGGTGAAAATGCACATGCATATCATTATATCTGGACCCGTAGTCACGATAGTTGTTAAAGAAAAAAATCCCTCGAATTCGCATATTTAACCTGCACTGAGCACCATATTGCCCCTTTTATTCGCAAGATGGCGACCCTGATAGCGAGTTAAGGGTCCAACTCAATATAGCCGCTACACACATATATAGGTTAATGGGTTATTTTAGGCCGTTGGCATTTGTAGGTCCCCATATCCCAGGCTGTTCCACAATCGGTCTCATCTGGTTTTAAATTGTGAGACTGTCATGGCATTAACCACTGTTTGAGGAAGACAATTCCATTGGTCACTAACCTTGAGCGAGAAGAAGCTGTGCATAATCTAGAGCCAATCTCTCTGTTTGAATATTTTCTTTGTGTGTCCTCTGGTAAGTCTAAGCTGACTGCTTCCTTGGAAGAAATGTCCAGCCTCAACGTGGTCCCATCCATTTAATATCTTGTAGGTTTCGATTAAGTTTCCTCTCTGACGTCAGCCATACAGTGAGTAGAGTCTCAAGTGATTAGTTTTTCATCATAGGCGAGCTTGTCGATGTTGTGCACCCGTTTAGTGGCCCTGCGCTGTACTTTTTAAGTTTTTTTTGTTAGATATGGGCTCCATGCCTGCTTACATATCTCAAGGTGTGGTCTGATGTACGCTCCGTACAATGTTACAAAGGATTGTTTATTCATGTGTTTAAATGATATCTTCGCCATACCGAGATATTTAATGCATGGCCTACGGAACATGTAAATTATGAATTATGTTGTGCATAAACACACATTTAATCACCTTTTTCGATTATTGAATACGCATATTTACCTCGCTTTAAGTGTCGCCATCTTGCGAATACAGGGAGCAATATGGCGCTTAAAGCAGTTTAAATATGCGAAATCGAGCTTCGAGAAGGTGATTAAATGTGTTTTTATGCTTAACATATTAAAAAAATTACATGTTCCGTAGATCAGCATGCATTTTTCATGGTTACTTTACATATTGAATGTTAATTACGTCGAAATCGAGGTGGGCCTGGATTCTAGACAAGTGATAACACGAATTAACTGACTTCGTGTGGGAAATTCGTGAAATCGGCGTACCTCGCTTTTCAGAAAAAAGAAGCTGATTCTTTAATAAAGATGAATCGATGTTCATATGATGGTTATACATGTTTTAATATAGCTAACGTACATCGTGCCTTCGTATTGCAAGTGGTAGATGTTCGACCAACTGCACCAGATGGCAGCACATATCATTACACCCCTTCCCACTTCCATAAAGTTATCTTATGTTATCATAACAATTTCTGGTTACAACGCTTAACTAACTGAACGTACTGGCTCTAAACCTTAACTAACTATTTATCAAGTATATGTTCACATGCCCCTGTCTTCACAAATTGTTACAATCACTGTAACTAGTTCAAAAGAACGCTGAATGTCAGTGTATCGAATGCTTAACGAACTGTTCATCAAAGTGTGTGCGTCATGGTCAGGACATTATCATGATATTCAACTGGAACAATATCGGCTGGTACTGCGTCTGGTCGCAATATCTTCTCATCCGTTGGCTTGGTCTATATCTGCACTGAGTGCGACGATTAGTTCAGTGTGATTTGTCCAGTAGTTTGAATTATTTCACGTAGCTGGCTCCTGTAAAAAACGAATCGGGAGACCACTTTCTGTCTGTACACAGTACGACCAGTCACCGATTTGTCAGAACACCTTGGCGGGAATCCACTCTTTCTTTTCTTGTTTCAGTACTCGCAATTGCTATCCGTTTAACAAAAAGCCATTTCTCTAGTATGTTGATCGGCGTACATTTTCTCTCGAGCAACTGATTGATTGATGTGAGTACTCGTCGGGTGCCATCTTAACACGACATGGAACAGGTGTTGTCATTGGTCATGGAAACGTCAGTTCGGCTGGTCTGGGTTATACTGTGTCCAGTGGTGTCGCTCGGACGTTGAGTAATGCTCTGTTGACATCTCCTCCTAATCCGATGCATTTCTTGATGAATTGTTTGATGTAACGAATCTGTTTTTCGATTAAACCATTTGATTGGGGATATCGGGGACTTCTCGTTGTGTACTTGATATTCCACAGTGAAAACAATCATCATATTGTCAGAAACTACTTCGCATGGCACGTCCATTATTCTGACAGTTTCCTTTGTTGCTGAGATAACTCTATCAGCAGTAGTAGTTGGTAGTTCTTTAACGACCGGATATCGACTGAAATAGTCGAAGATGATCAAGTAGTTGCGATCATCAATTTTAAATAGAACTGTGCCTGTTTTGATCCATTGTGTTCCAGGTATCTCATGCATGATCATTGGTTATTTCCTTTGTCGAGGTTGAAGTTCCTGGCATAGCTGGCAACTGTTGCAGATATTCTCAATATCCTTGTTGATGCGAGACCAGAAAAAGCTTCCACGGGAAAGTCTTTCTGTGGTTTCTCTCTGCCTTCGTGTCCTTCGTGTAGTTGTGCGAGGATATCACTTCGAAGCGGCTCAGTTATTAAAACTTCCTCTCGTATGAAGATGACTCCATTTTCAACTGCCAGTTCATGGCGATAGTTCATAATTCACTCAAATTGTTTGGTACTTCTTGGATTGTATTTGGCCAACCAGTGAAGAAGACTTGGCTCAGACGGCAAAGAGTAGACAATTTCGAAACAGGCAGTTTTGTGTCTGATCTGATCTTGCTTGGTTGATGAAAAATTCATCATGTCCGCATTGATGTTCTCGGTATCTTCCAGAAAAAATAGGGTGTTGGGAATGTCACCAACCTCGACTTTGTGAACTGCATCGACATCAAGTGATACGAACTTCAAGAGGTCGCATGCCGGCAACCCCAGTATTGCAGGTCCTGTTATTTCGACGAAATAATACGTCTGGCAATGGTTCTCGTTCTGGTCGTTTCGTCGAATGCTTAACTTGATGGATCCAACACATTTGATATTGTCACCCATGTAGGAAGACAGTACTTGGTTCACGCAGTGGGATTTGCTGTAGTGGAATACTACCTTATCCAGTGTCTATCTTTATACGCAGAAGACCCTTAACTTTGGGCTCATCGTGATGTATCTCCACTGTCGCGAAAGCTTCTTCTCGGTGGACAGCATTGACTGACATGTAGCGTCTCTGGACTGGATTGAACATTTTCGCGTATGTGTTGTAGTTTTCATTCTCTGAGTCAGTGTCACTGACTGGATAAAAACGGGCTTCATTGTGTGATCCCATATTCCCCTATGTCTTTGTCTCGAATCTTCCTTTCCGAACTCTTGATTTTTCTCCCATCTTTGATGTTGGCTGTCTGTCTTGGTCAAATCTACTTTGTGGAATATGTCTTGATTTTCGACAGTGCTTCTTCGAATGACTCATACATCCGCATGCTAGGCACCTGTCTTTGTACATTGTACATGGTTTGGTAGGATGGTGTAGACCACAGCTGGAACAACTCGATCGTGTCACAAAATTGACAGTAGTTTCTACAGGAGCTGACATATATCTCAGAGATGACTGCGAAGCCTCTACAACTTCATGTTACTAGCCTCTTTCTAAGACGTCCTTGATCAAGTACCCTTTAGGTTTTTATAACAGTTTTTCGCGCAAGTCTTCTACATTTCGGTCAATCTCTCATTCAGTTAATTGTTTTCAAATTTACACTTTGTAGCCTTTTCACGGAGTCTTGATATAAAGTCGTTAATATTTTCGTGGGATTTCTGGCGCATAAGTGCAAACTCTAGACGATATCCGCGAAACTTGTTCTTGACTGTTGCATCAACCTGTTCCTCAATGAGGGTCCAGACTGCATTTTGATCTTTGATGTCATCGTCGGTCAAACTTGATGCCAGTATTCTTCTCACTCCTTCTTCTCGAAGGGCTATTTTGATTTGTGTTGCTTGTTTGTGACGGTCATTGACGTTCTGATCTTCGAGAAAGAACTACATTCTTGCCTTAAATGTTCTGCATGCGTCAGCCACGGGTTCGTGGCCCCAGTTCATAGTAGGCATTTTTGTTGTGGTCATTTTCATTCAGGTACAGTAACGGTATTTTAAGATTTCAACGTGAGTTCAAGAACTAGTATAGTATTGTACGAATTATTCACATGGTCTACATGTTTTTGGTAGCAATTTTTTTTACCGCTGTCATCATTTAATAATATGTATCGATGTTCATGCCATGGTTATACATGTTTTAATATAAATAACGTACATCATGCCTTCGTATTGGAAATGGTGGATGTTCGACCAACCGCACCAGATGGCAGCACATATCACTACAGATACCTCTCAATGTCGACCCAGTTCGGTGATTGATTTTGAAAAGATAGTGCGTTCTGCAGAATAGACACTGTGCTGGTATCCGACGAATCCAGGGGTCAGGCGACAGTTACACGAGTGTGCAGCGCTGATACAGACGAATGTAGTGCCTGAAATAAGCAATTTAACCGATATCAATAACTGTATTGAGCCAACAATGTGGACATGTCTGATATGTATATACTTGTGAGTGTATTACTGGTATTGTTCCCAGTTACTGCGATATTCGTTATCAATAGAATATAATTTCGTATTTTGATTTGTGTCGACATATTGACGGTAATAAAACTAAGATGACGTTGCTACGGAAGAAGCGAGCGACGAGTGAGTGAGAGGAAACGCACTATGCGCATTTGGTTCTGTTTAAATTCCATACAGGCATATTATCGCCGCCATTTGCACACCGTTGGCGTCACCGGAGAGCGAGAATGTGACGTGAATCGTATGTGACAAGTAAGTGCGGACGCGTCATTTTCCTTCTCACATGCATTGACTGCTTTGTAGTGATGATTAAGCTATATCTCATCGATTTACACATATATGATATTTATCTCGATGAACGTGTTTGTACCAGCTATTTCTCATCGATACATGTATTTAATTATCACGATGCATTTATTAAATGACCTTTAACAACAGTTACTCTTTGTGTGTTCCTGTAGCAAACAAGCTCAGGTTTCTGCCATTACGCATCTGCAAGGTATCAACATTAAGCATCAGCAGGGTATAAATGAATATTTTTACACTTGGAAAAATAGTATTTATATAATGTGAGGCGAGAATCTACTTTGCTATGTGTGTTGCGGTCCGCAACACGAGAAACAGTCCGGAGTACGCGAAATGGTTTTAGTCCAAAAACGTCACGTGACAAGTTAAACCCTGTCCCTTTGTGTTGCAAACTTCGCTGACGCAAGTCGTGTTTTTGTGAAGTAACACATTGGACGTTTTTCCTCCCACCATCCTCCCCTTTCTACCACCAATGTTCTCGTGTTGCGTACCGTGTTATCATGATTATGTACTGTGGGATAAATGATCGCCCCACCTTTGCTACTTTTACATGTCATTTAATAATTGCTTTTCTCGATGAGCTAGTTTGTAGTGATGATTAAGCTATATCTCATCGATTTACACATATATGATATTTATCTCGATGAACGTGTTTGTACCAGCTATTTCTCATCGATACATGTATTTAATTATCACGATGCATTTATTAAATGACCTTTAACAACAGTTACTCTTTGTGTGTTCCTGTAGCAAACAAGCTCAGGTTTCTGCCATTACGCATCTGCAAGGTATCAACATTAAGCATCAGCAGGGTATAAAGTTTATTTACCTTTGATTTATTTCGTTTGGTAATCACAAACAATACACACTAACTAAATCCTTTCACCCACTTCTCAAATAAAAATCGTTTGATCACAAGCCTCTCAAAATGTAATTTCGCCTATTTAAGGAAGGGGTCTACACGCACCATATCATCAGTATCAATATGGAGCTACAGCTTCTTTGGTGGATTGATATACTGCGGCATTGGGGAATGTCAGCAGATTCCAGTACAGACCGATGAGTTTGTTCAAATCTTCAACAGCAACGACAACGACTGGGTTATAATTTATGCAGTGAACTGTGCACCTGGTGAGTTACAAGTGTACGATAGTCTGTACCGGAGAGTGAGTGAAGATATCAAGGAGTTTGTTGATACACTCATATATGACCGCACTGCGATTCAACAGGCCCTCGATGGTGATGCAGAGCACTCCCAAGTCTGTTTTTTTTTATTTTGATGATATTACTATTTTATTGATATATTGACAACATTAAGTTTGCATTTAAACGTAATTACTCTTAAATTAAATAATTACACAACAAGCAATGTTAAATATTCAAATAACAGTATAAATTGCTGCATTTAAGCATTTAGCATACTTTCGGTTGAAGATTAATCAGAACTGCGTGGAGTAACCAGTTACCAGACAATTTTCTTACAAACCAAGTCAATTATTTAAATGAGTTTCTTACCTAGAGGAATTTAATGCACTAAATGTATGTAATTTAAAATAATTATGCTTAAATGCAATAATTACACCGCAATCACTGTTCAGTATCCAAATACAAGCACGACGAAGCGCCAGTGTATCTGAGTGAACCCGTGCGCCCATATCAACCGGCAAGAGCACTGCGCTCAGCCAGCCGTAATAGTTTGGAAGTGAAGCGCACTTGTATCAAGGCTGGTGATGGCTCTTTCGCAGTGGCTGCGGCGTCTCTGTGGAACAGTTTACCTAACTTTATTAAAACCTGTGACACTCTCGCCAGCTTCAAATGTCGACTAAAGACATATCTTTCGTATCGCAAATTAGCATATGTTTCAGGTGAAGGGTTTCCTCTACTCATAGCAATTTAATTATGACTATTCCAGTAATCTTATTTATGATCGTTAACGTTAATCGTTATTTTAACAATACATTTAAAAATTATTATACAAATATTTAACTAAAGTATACAATTATTTATTATTATTAATCCGACATATACATTTATTAATTTATTAGTATTATTTCTATATAATATTTGTGCTATATTAATATTTTAATCATTCTTATTACTAACGCAGTTAATATAATTATTTAGTTATTTCCTTATTTAGTAATTCTACACTATTTTATTATTGTGTTTATTTTAAGTAATTCTTATAACTAGTAGTTTTTTAAATACATTTATTTGTTGATTTTGCAATTCTACACTATTTTGTGTACTTTAAAATGTTGTGAAGCGCCACGAAAAATGTTGGATCAGGCGCTGTACGAAATACAATATATTATTATAATTATTTCTAAAGTGCGGCATTTAGGCATTTAAGTTAATTTATTGTTGGTGATTCATCAAAACTTACTTTATCAACCGCATTATACAGAAATGTCAGAGACGAAAAACATAACGTACTTTTTTGCTCAACTGTAACCATGTGTAGACGTTTACGTTATAATGTAGATGGATCTTGCTACCACAGTTCTCGTTGATCAAATGAACCCTCCAGTGAGGGCAACACAACTGACTGTGGGGTGATGGTCATTGCTGCGGCAATAGAAGTGTTCGGCCAGCGCCGTGCCTTCAACTTTGATGTGAAAATGTTAATAAAGCACCTGGCCACTTGTTTGCAGAGACACCACACCGTTCCCATTTTCGGAAAACTGTCGTCTCCTGCAACAGAAGGAATGCACAATGAAAGTCGTCTGCAAATGTCGTGGATTCCTGGCTGCTAAGATGCAGAAGTGATGTTAATTACCAGACAACCCAAAACAGCTAGATAAGTAAATATGGTCATCTCTAAAACACAATGTCATCCTACATGTTGGACCCAACTAAGCAGCTATATATCTTAAAAGCTATTTTATTGTGTACAAAAGAGTATAATATGGATAACTCGAATTAAGTCAGCCATTTTGAATTTCCAGATAGCCGACAAAGAAATTCCCATTTTTATTAAATTATTACAAGCAGTTATAATAGTATATGTAGAAACGAACTTTATAGAACATTTCGAATTACCATTTTACTAGAATGGGAATATTTTGGTACAATTACATATGCTTCAACACAAAGTTCCACTTGCACCCACATAGCACCAGTTTTTCACCACAAATATCTCTGTAAAATGATGTAGAGGAGGGTATGTTGGGGTGATTCTGCTGAGCAGCTTTGTAAATGAGAATTCGGAGAGTGCACGCAGCATATGGTAGTGAAATTAATCTTCCTTTGGAGGAAAGCACCTCTTTGTCGTACTGAATGTATGGGCTCTGACTTTATCTAGACTGGTGTCAAAATTGCCGTATAGCTTCAGGTAGAAGCGACGAGCAAATTGTTTTACTTCATCAGACAAGGACACATCAGTGTCTCCATACGTGGTCACTATAGTTATATATTGTGCAGCAGGCATAACTACCTTTCACTATGGCCCGGTCCGAGACAACACGCACTGTTTAATATTCAAATCACCGTATAAATTGCTGCACTTAAGTAGTTAGCATACTTTCGGTTGATGATTAAACATAACTGCCTGGAGTAACCAGTTCCCAGACATTATAACGACAATTTTCTTACAAACCAAGTCAATTATTTCAATGAGTTTCTTACCTGGATGTATTTATTGCACGAAACATATATAATTTAAAATAATTATGCATAAAATGCATCAATTACACTGCAACCACTGTTCAGTATCCCAGTACCAGTTCATCAAAACTTACTGTATTAAACGCATTATACAGAAAAGTCAGAGACGGATAACAACATACTTCTTGAGGCCACTTTAACCACGTGTACAGAATTACGTTATAATGCAGATGGATATTGTTCGGACATTTCCTCCACAGTTCTCGTTCATCAGACGAACCACTCCACCCTTCCAATACTGCCCCCTTCGATGAAGGAACACCTGTTATGTAGGGATACCTTAGGATGGATACATACGTGACTGCACAATACAGTAACTACTGTGTAACCTAACACTGTTAGCAAGTAGCCACCCTTCTATGCCACCTGTTTTGGACAAAATAATAAACAGCTGTGATTGATATGCAGTTTGCGGTATGTCGCTACAAACATATTACTTTATTTGTTTCTTTACTGTGCATACATGTTCCCAGTTCCCGTTTGGTAAAAACCGATGATGTGTTTTTCGCAACGGGTGCATATGTCACAGTGGTGAAATAATCAGGACTGACGTAGATTCGGGAGAGGTTGAAAGGTTCACATGCATCTCTGTGTCATAATAATACGCTAACGGATCTGATGCTGTAATGATGTATCTATGTGTCAAAGCAGGCGACTGTCGCCTCTACCTGTCTATTCGATGTATGCGCACTAATTAAGAGTTTTTCAACAATTAAGAACAGTTCCGGTTATACTGGACGTGGGTTCAGGTTCACCAGAAGGTCCCAACACTTCAGAGTACATGAACACAACCGCCCAGAGTCTATGAGCCTCACGTGCAAGAGTTTGATTTCAAATGGGATGTCTTATGGAGTAATCATCACATGTGAACGTACTGCTTAATGAGTCACTAAAGGTTTTGATAAGTATTACATAATTTTTTAATACGAACCACCATTAGTTAGTAGATTGCTAGGGGGCGTCAAAAAAGTATGTGATGTTATCCGTCTGCGACTTTTCTGTATAATGCGTTTGACGCAGTAAATTTTGACGGATCACCACCATTAAAATAACTTAAGTACTTAAATGCCGCAGTTAAAAAAAAAACTGGTACTGGACTACTGAAAAGTGATTGCAGTGTAATTATTGCATTTAAGCATAATTATTTTAAATTATATATAATTAGGGCATCAAATACCTCTAGGCAAGAAACACATTTAAATAATTGGCTTGGTTTGCAAGGAAATTGTCGTTATAATGTCTGGGAATGTGTTACTCCAGACAGTTCAGATTAATCATCGACCGAAAGTATGGTAAATGCTTAAAGGCAGCAATTTATACTGTTATTTGAATATCAAACATACATTGCTGGGGAAGTATTGCAATTTAAGAGTAATTATGTTTAAATGCAAATTAAATGTCAATATATCCAGCTATCATCAATCAAATTGAAATAGTAACCTCATATAAATAGATGATGCTGCATTAGAGAAGTTACGGAGATTTATTTTTCATTACATCAGGGAAACGACCCACGTAAGGAATAATTATTTGCATCGATCTTTAAAATTACCCTCTAAGTGCCAATGACAACAGTGTATTACGTTGACGAACATAACAGGAGACGGCGAATGGGGACTATTTATTTACGGTGCTATACTATACATGTAGTTTGGCAGGCGGGCAACGACAACTTTGATGTGGCTATTATGGTTACAGTTGTTGCATCTTATGGTGTTGCAAGACAGTGTCGCAAATTAGCGTATATTTCAGGTGAAGGTTTTCCTTTAAAATGTTGTGAAGCGCCACAAAAAATGTTGGGTCATGCGATATACAAAATAAAATATATTATTATTATTATTTCTAAAGTGCGGCATTTAGGCATTTAAGTTAATTTATCGTTGGCGATTCATCAAAACTTATTTTATCAAACGCATTGTACAGAAATGTCAGATACGAAAAACATAACGTACTTTTTTGGGGCATATGTAACCATGTGTATACGTTTACGTTATAATGTAGATGGACCTTTCTATCACAGTACTCGCTGCGCAAATGAACCCTCCAGTGAGGGCAACACGACTGACTATGGGCTGATGTGGCAATAGAAATGTTCGGCCAGCGCAGTGCCTTCAACTTTGATGTGAACATTTTGAGAAAGCACCTGGCCACTTGTTTGCAGAGACAACACAACGTTCCCAATTTCTGAAAACTGCCGCCTCCTGCCACAGAAGGAGTGCACGATGAAAGTCGTCTGCACCTGTCGGGGATTCCTGGCTACTAAGATGCAGAAGTGTGTCAGGTGAAAGATCTATTGCCACAGTGTCTCATCGGTGACACTTCCAGTGACTGCTAATAATGGTGCAGCGAAGCGGGACGGAAATTTGTGTGATCAGAGTAGACACGTAATGCATTAATGCATTCAATTGTGTAACTTATTTAAAAGTAATTTTTCTCTCTGACAATTACTAGTGATGAAAATAATTTTGTAATTTATCGCACGTGAACTCTTTTGTGATAATTGTAAATGATTACATGATGAAATGTATAATAAATATTGATTTAGTTGCTCCATGTTCTTGATTTTAGTTGTGGTGGAACATAGCTTGGAGTCATGACAACTTGGTTATTGGGAGGGGAGTAAGATATCCAGGGAGGGAGAGATATCATAGGGCATCTTCCCCTTGAAGGAGTTATCCAGGGGGGAAGATATACTGTTACGCCGGACAACTCATTAGTAGTCCAAGAACTGAAGAACATCGAGTATGGTGACAGGTTAAGGGCGCTAAAGCTGCCAAACCTTTACTGTGGAAGAGAAAGAGGAGACATGACAACTTCCCACCCATGCGCACAAACAATAGTCAAGACCAGCAAAGACGTCACTGGCTTAGATTGGCTACAAAACCCGAAGAGGGAGGGTGAGTTTTTTAAGTGTTGTTGTTGAAGCTGCATTGAACGAAACTGTTCAGTGTGTCATATTATTTTACTAATGATGGATATGATTCTGCTTCTGGCACACCTTTTCACACTTACTCTGTATGCACACAAATACTCGAGGTGGAAGAAGCGCATGTTATCTTTTCAAGGTTCCTACTGCGGATCGCGATAGCAAACTTTCTTGTCGTGTGAACTGAAAAACCGAGAGCATTGACACTATCTCGTAAGCCGTGCATATATTTTTGTTCGTTTTATAATTGGGGGCTTGGTAACCATCCTCGTCGCCAGTTTTAGCGTTTTACTAAATGACGAGACAAGCTTACAACAAATGTTGTTAAGCAAAAATAGAAACTCGTAAACGATTTATATATTATTACGACCGAGGGGATTATAAAGGTATGACGACTAAAATACCACACAGATTGGGGCGATATATTTGGCACTAGCACTATGACCGACCAATAGTTACGTTTTTAAAATATATTAAAAAGTTAGAGGATGAATGCATCCCTTACCGACTAGTGCAACTAGTGCAAAACAACAAGGAGGATACAGAAGGAATTTGAGATGAAGCTAGTAACATAGACTAAGTCAAATCCTAAAGCAGCATGGATGTATATAAACTCCAAACCAAGAAACGGGAAAGTGTTTCAAGCCTGAGCATCGACCCTAATTATCCTAAATCTAGACTCACATATTCTGATAGGGAGTTTTTACTATAGCTATATGCATCAATAGCCTCATTATTATTTATTATGTGAGGGCTAGTCATGTTATATCGGTTGAGATCTTACATTACTTTACCAATATTTATATATTTTGACATCAACATTGAGTCTTTAGCTTGTCCAGATACTACAACTCGATAAGGCTGAGTTTAGTCCGCGTTCCAAGAAGGTTATGAAGGTTATGTTTTAGTGTATAAGCAATACGTGTTCCACCTCTGTTTTCGTAGCTGTATGTAATTATCTAGATAAAGACATTGTTTTCACTAGGACCAAAATAAGTAGTCACGCCAGTATTATTGTCCATATGGCACGCCACAGTTGCAGCGCTTATGGAAACCTGGGAAAAAAATGACCCCTGAAGGATAGACGCCCCCCTAGCACGTACGCAAAATATGAAACTCTGAAAGCCCCAAAATGTGTATCAAAATGAAGTTTACATATGTCGAATAACCACCCCGAAATCGCAACAACAGTTTTCTATCGGTTGCTCCCTCTCTCCAACTGTCATCCTCCCCCGATCTTCTCATGTCCCTCCTCACGCAGTCCTCCCATCTCAGCTGTGGCCTTCCCCTTTTCCTGCGTCCTTGTTTTTTCCCACCTATGCTCTCTTTGCTAGCTTGCTTGCATCCATTCTTACCAAGTAGCCTGCCCATCTCATCCTGCTTCTCACCAATCTTCCTGTTAGGCAGCATTGCATCCCAACCTCTTTCCTTAGGTCGTTCATCCTTCTTCTGTCCACCCTCTTTGTTCTTGTTATTCGCCGAACCCAGTTATTCTCACACACTTGAAGCTTTTGTTGTTGTTGTTCTGTCAACGCCACTGTCTCCAGGCCATACAGGCATGCTGGTGTAACACATGTTCTCAGGACTTTCCCTTTCAGCTTTTTTGAAATTGTTCTGTCCAACATGACTTGAATAAAATAAAAGTACTCTTAAAATACACTATTTATCTCTATTAATCTTAATATTTCGAGGTGACTATGTAGTAATGTTTTGGACTTTCGACAGAGGGTATGCGGGTTCGAAACCTTCTATTGCAGTTACGGAGTTGGGCAATTTCGTTCACCCAACTTTGTCTTTCTGAAGATACAACAAAAGCCGTCGTCCTTTCTACCTGGTGTCTACGTCATATCCCATGCAGAGAAATGGAAACAAATAATTCTAGAGTAAGGTGTTTTGGAACTGAACTAAATAAATACATGAATTGCTTTAACACATAAACTGATTACACTATTATGTATTTGACTTTAGCTGCAATGTTTTTCGTAGTCTTTAAAGCGTTTTTATTTCATGTTGCACCGCGCTAGGCTATCCAGCTTTTGTTACTAAATATGGTATTATTAAGATGTATTGCAATGGATAATGTATATTGTTCTATTATACACTACACATGGTAATAAAACGCTTTTCTTCAATGTACAAGTAATGTCAACAAACAATGCTTCGGTGAGTGACTAATATCGGTTATGCAAGCCCAACACCCTATGTACGTATTTTGCATACTAAATGCTGCATTCTGTACAAACAGGTGACTGTTTCTTAAGAAACACGAACAACAGTCAATAAAATATACTTTAATATCACGAGAAAAATATTAAATAAAGGACAAATGTAACATTTCGAAACATCGTTACAACTACATTTGCTGTGTAGTCGTGTTGCTTATAATAATACAAGCTAGTAGCGATATGTTTTAGTCAGTTATACGATTTTTTTAAAGAATATATACATTGTTTGGTCGTGCTAAGTACATGGCGCTTTCATATATTCCATAGTCGTTCTAAGACAGGTGTCATGCTCTCTGCGGCAGATATCAGACGGAATCTATCTGGTGGAGCTCACTCAACACTTCTGTGGCTGAAATAAAAATTGCGAATTTGTATAAAAAAAGCAGTATCGTGTGAAGAGTGAATTTTACAATTTAAAAAAAGTATTTGTCAACTTAAATGTCGGCACTTTGTCCAATTTGTGAAGGTTCCATGTCGGAATATGACACATAAACGTCAATTGTGAATCGAATAGACCTGGGATGGAGGAACGGAGGGAGGGAAAAGGGAAAAGAGGGGGAGGAGATAAGGAGGGAGGAGAGAGTGATGACGTGAGATACGAAGGAAGACATAGGATGATAATGAGGAGGCAGGAAGGGTGTTAGACAATGTGAATGCAGTGTATGTATTTGCTCATTGAACTGAATGAAATTCAGCTATATAAAAATAAAGTTGTTATTACAGGATACAGAATACGTTTCATACATGACGGCCAGAGGCGAACGATGGCGCCCCCTAGCAATCTACTAACTAAAGGTGGATCTTATTAAAAAACAATGTAATACTTATAAAACCTGTTGTGACTCATTAAACAGAAAGTTCACATGTGATGATTACCCCATAAGACATCCCATTGGAATTAAAACGCTTGCACCCTGGACGGTTATGTTCGTGTACTCTAAAGTGCTGGGACTTTCTGATGGACCTGAACCCACGTCAAATATAACCGAGGCTGTTCTCAAGTGTTGAAAGGCATGATCATATACCTCTTTAGCTACGACAAGGGTCACAACCTTTTTTCAGAAGCAGCAAAACTCTTCATTATTGTGCATGCATCGAACAGACAGGTAGAGGCGACAGTCAGCTGCTTTGACACACAAATACATCATTACTTGCAACATCAGATCCGTTAGCTTATGACTATGACACAGATATGCAAATGAACTTTATAACCTCTCCCGAGTCTACGTCCCTCCTGCTTATTTCACCCCGTGACATGTACACACGTCTCAATCCCTCAAGTTACTTTCCCATCCGTCTCATCGTTTACAAAATGTTATACAATAAGCGAGTCTGATCAGTTTGTGTTAATGTACACTTTGTCTACCCCTCCAATACGTTTCCACTCCCCGCCTCTACAAATAAATGAAAAACACTCTCAATGTATATCTGCTGAAATGTTGCAATATTAAGAAGTTCGACAATATATTTGGTGGATTATCTTAAACGAATTTACTACAAAATGGACGTGGAATGATGTGGATGTATATATATATATATATATATATATATATATATATATATATATATATATATATATATATATATATATATATATATGTTTGTAACGACATACCAAAACTGCATATTAATCACAGCTGTTTATTATTTTGTCCAAAACAATGTATGTATCCATCCTAAGATATCCGTACACAACAGGTATCCCTTCATCGGAGTGGACAGTCTTGGAATGGTGGAGTGGTTTATCTGATGAACGAGAACTGCGGTGGAAATGTCCAAACAATATCCATCTGCATTTTAACGTAATCGTGTACACATGGTTACCGTGGCCTGAAGAAGTATGTTGGTATCCGTCTCTGACTTTTCTGTATAATTCGGTTGATACAGTAAGTTTTGATAAATCACCAACATAAACTAACTTAAATGCTTAAATGCAGCAGTTTAGATAACAAATGGTATTGGGATACTGAACAGTGATGGCAGTGTAATTTCTGCATTTTGTGCATAATTATTTAAAATTGTATATATTTTGTGCAATAAGGCCTTAATGAAAAGGTAGTTATTTCTGCTGCATAAGATATAACTGTAGTGACCACGTATGGAGACATTGATGTGTCCTCGACTGATCAAGTCAAACAATTTGCTCGTCTTTTCTACCTGAAGCTATACGACAAATTTGATTGCAATAAGGATGAAGCCAGAGCCCAGACATTCAGTACGACAAAGGGGGACACCTCGGATGCTTTCCTCCAAAGGAAGATTCATTTCACTACCATATGCTGCGTGCACTCTCCGAATTCTCATTTACAAAGCTTCTCAGCAGAACCACCCCAACATACCCGCCCCTACATAATTTTAGAGAAAAAAATGTGGTTTCAATCGTGAAGGACAAACCATCCAGACCTCTATCGGCGAATGGTAAGCAATGCTGTAAATGTGTCAAGCGCAAATGCACAAAGATATTCTAT
The DNA here is from genome assembly GCA_963662155.1 of Lamellibrachia columna. Lineage (NCBI taxonomy): Eukaryota > Metazoa > Annelida > Polychaeta > Sabellida > Siboglinidae > Lamellibrachia > Lamellibrachia columna. The sequence continues at coordinate 43,008,235 of OY759270.1, forward strand.
TGTATTGCTGCTGACGTGAACTGTGTTTTTGCCTGCAAGTGTTCAGTTAAACCAGACACATGTGCTCGTGTCCTTGATTCTGAAAATGACGATGATCAGTAAGGTTATGTAGCACTGATCAATAGCAAACAGAGCAGGATGTCAATACATTTCATTTAGTACTATTCTTGTGTTATGTGGGTGCAAATGGAACTTTTTATTGAAGCATATGTAATTGTACCAAAATACCCCCATTCTAATGAAATGATAATTCGAAATTGTCTATACAGTTAATTTCTACATATACTGTTATAACTGTTAGTAATAATTTAGTAAAAAAATGTGAATTTCTATGTCGGCTATCTGGATATTCAAAATGGCTGACTTAGTTCGAGTTATCCATATTATAGTCTTCTGTACACAATAAAATAAGTCTTAATATATATAGCTGCTTATTTCGGTCCAACATGTAGGTTGATATTGTATTTTAGAGATATAGTGTTTTCACATGTGTGTTTTATCATGCAAATGAAAAAAATTACTTATTCGGCTGTTTTGGTTTGTCATATTGCCAACATTATAACTACATTTGTTTATAATATATGGACATAAATGTGGTATCAAACTGTAGCTAATAAACATATGCTTCACTCCAAAATAGGCAATAATTATAAAACTGCCACCAAAATATTTTTAGCAGCTTATATAAAATTACGGTATGATTGTGTGACTAATTTTTGGAGTTTCTGTACAACAATAAGTCGTTCTCAATATAGGGCACTTATTTCACAAGTACTCAATATATAGTGACAAACCACATCAGACAAAAGAGATGCATTGGATATTGTGCTTTCATTTGCTTGTCCATTTATCTGCAAATATTAATCATATATAGGTGGACTAGTTGCCTTAAGTTACCACAAGGAACGTATACATATGTAAGTGACGCCTGGGATAGTCACTCATGGTTGGACCACTTAATCTCTACAGAAGGAACGTATACATATGTAAGTGACGCCTGGGGTAGTCACTCATGGTTGGACCACTTAATCTCTACAAAAGGAACATATACATATGTAAGTGACGCCTGGAAAAGGAACATATACATATGTAAGTGACGCCTAGGGTAGTCACTCATGTTCGGACCACTTAATCTCTACATAAGGAACGTATACATATGTAAGTAACGCCTGGGGTAGTCACTCATGGTCGGACCACTTAATCTCTTCAAAAGGAACGTATACATATGTGAGTGACGCCTGGGGTAGTCACTCATGGTTGGACCACTTAATCTCCACAAAAGGAACATATACATATGTAAATGATGCCTGGGGTAGTCACTCATGGTCGGACCACATAATCTCTACATAAGGAACGTATACATATGTAAGTGACGCCTGGGGTAGTCACTCATGGTCGAACCACTTAATCTCTTCAAAAGGAACGTATACATATGTAAGTGACACCTGGGGTAGTCACTCATGGTCGGACCACTTAATCTCTACATAAGGAACGTATACATATGTAAGTGACGCCTGGGTTAGTCACTCATGATCGGACCACTTAATCTCTTCAAAAGGAACGTATACATATGTAAGTGATGTCTGGGGTAGTCACTCATGGTTGGACCACTTAATCTCTACAGAAGATGGCAACAATGTTATAACTAATATGTGTGTACTATATGGTACTGTTCAGTCTGACCACATTCCGGTCGCTGTTAATATTTATTTACAGTTGGCTCCTGACATTGATCCTGGGGCAGTCAACAATATTGGAAACAACATTGATTGGTCTGCTCTGAGTGAAGGTGTAATCTATGAATATGGTGTACAGTCAGAAATACGCCTGAGAAATGTTGAGTTACCAAATGACGTTTTAATATGTAAAGACTGCAATTGTGCTAAAGTAAAGCATAAAAAAGCCTTAAACAAATACTATGATGATGTAATATGGGCAATAACCTCTGCTGGTCAGAATACTATAAAGACACACAATCCATCCAAGGGTAACAATCTCAACCGACCAGGTTGAAATGAATTTGCATCTGATTTGTATGATGTGTCTCGAGAGACTTGTATACTTTAAAAAAACTCTGGTAGTCCTAGACAAGGTATGCATTTTAATATGAAAAACAGAGCAAAACCTAGGTTTAAAGGTGCTATGAGATTTATCAGAAATAATGAGGATATACTTAGGAAGGAATCGCTTGCCAAAAAACTGTTGTGTAAAAATTACAAAGTATTTTGGAAAGAAATTAAGCTGATGAATAATAGTAATTTGTCTCTTCCTGATGTTATTGATGGTGTAACTGGGTCGCACAACATTGTTAATATGTGGAAATATCACTATGATAATTTATTTAATTGTTTAATTAAAGACAAAGATGTAAGTAATCTTTGTAAAAATTTTGAATATGAGATGGACACAGAGATGTCACACTCTGAGATTATGCAGGCCATAAAAAATCTGAAAGACAGTAACAGTTGTGGCTTGAAAGGTATATATGCGGAGCACTTTAAACAGTGCAGTGACAGAATAATTCCACTGTTATCTAAGTGTTTTACTAGTTTATTTGTCCATGGTAGTTTACCTGATTCTATGATATATGTTGTACTTGTGTCCATTGTTAAAAACAAAAGTGCTAGCCTATGTAGTAAGAGTAACTACAGACCCATTGCTCTCGCTAGTATTGTGTCCAAAGTCTTTTAAAAGTAAATTTTTGACCGTATTGATTACAACTTGACTACATGTAGCAATCACTTTGGCTTCAAAACTAAACACAATACAGATATATGTATATATGCCTTGAAGGAAGCTGTATTAAAATACCGTAGTTTGAATAGTAATGTATATTCATGTTTTTTGGATGCATCTAAAGCATTTGATCGAGTAAATCACTGTGTTCTTTTTGAAAAACTCATAAAGCGGGGCATACCGTTGTATAGAGTTAGAATTCTAATATTTTGGTATACTACTAAAAAAATGCATGTACGCTGAAGTATATCATGTGAAACAGTGTTTCTGTTACTAATGGTGTACGTCAAGGAGGAATCCTCTCCCCGTATCTTTTTTGTGTATACATGGATGATCTCAGTAAAAAAAAAAAAAAATGTAAATGCTGGATGCATAATAGGTGCAACATTGATTAACCATTTGATGTATGCTGATGATTTAGTGCTCTAGGCTCCCTCATCCATGGGTTTATCAATGTTGCTGTCTGCCTGTTCAGATTATGGTATATAACATGATATCAAATACAACAGTACCAAAAGTAATGTTATGATATTTTGCTGCAAAAAGTTCAAAGATATACATATGCCAAAACTTTGTTTTAAATGATGAAATATTGACAAGAGTTAATAAATGTAAATATCATGTTCCCACTGAAGATCTCAGTGATGGTGATGATATGGCTAGGAAGTTTAAGAGAATTTATGCTCAGGGTAACGTCTTGATTAGAAAAGTCTATATGTGTACTGAATATGTAAAATGTGCTCTGTTTAAATCGTACTGTACTTCATTATATACATGTCAGTTATGGTATAATTATAAATCGGAATCAATTAGAAAATTATGTGTAGCATACAATAATGTGTTTAGATTGTTGTGCAATGAATCGAAGAATTGTAGTGCTAGTTATATGTTTGTGTAACGGGGATTACCCACCTACAAAATGTTGATCAGGAAAAATGTGTATAGTTTTATGACGTGTATAACTAAGTCGGGTAATGAAATATTACAACGTATTATGAATAGTGATGTTTTATACACATCACCACTGTGTCATCACTGGAGAAATATGCTATTTATTTATAGTTTTTAGTCTTTATTTTCTAGTCTTTATATGGATGTAATATTCCGGAATAAAGTTATTGAATTGAATTGAATTGAATAGATATTTCCATGGAGTAATATGTGCAATAGTCAATACCTTCTCTGACGCAAGTCGCGGAAACCTTAAATTTCGGGTACCCTTGTTAAAATAAAAGTTTCGGAGGTTTTGCAAGATATATGGTTAAGCAGACCGATTATTCACCTAGGTGCACCAATGTAAAAAAACCCGTCTGGTTTCCACACTAAACAATATCCACTTAATCTCCAAATAAATGTTTTTTGCAGTGTGGAACCCTGACTAATATAGTTGTTGCATAATGTAAATGGCTCCTAATTAAAATTTTATATAAAGGCACATCATTATTTTTATTGAGTATTGTACAATACCTACTAATGACTGTCATGTTATTGTTTGCTTTTTAATTTTTTGGTTGATGTGTTTATCAAATTTAATCTTTGAATCAATGATAACCCAAATGTATTTTTCGTCTTCTATTTTATACATTTATCTACGTTCAGATTATAAACCTACTTCTGATGTACTGTTTTCTCTAAGAGCTTCACCTTGCATTTGCATGGGTGAAACCTAAGTAACCATTGACTTGACCAAGATTTTAGGCAATCTACATCGTCCTCCAGTGTATGATGGTCAGCTGGACTATTAATCGTTTTAAACACCTTGGTATCAGATGTAAACAAAATTACATCCGAAACTATATTCTTCGGAAGATCATGTATATAATATATAAAACAATTACGATCGGTACTAAAGCACTACTACTAAAGCACTACCATGTGGAATTCCACTTGTAACAGTTGCCCACTCAGATTTTGTACCATTTACACTGACATGTTATACACTCAGACAAGAACGGCTGGATCCATCTTAGTGTGTAATAGTCTGTGCCAAATGTTTTAAGTTTGCCTATACATTTTTTTATTGGGGACGGTATCGAATGCTTTCATGGAGTCTACAGATTCTCCTCTAATTAAAGCTTTGATCCATGACTCCCTAACATTTAACAACTCTTTCAACAACATAGGGTGAACACCATCTGGTCCTAATGATTTCCACACTTTAAGATTAACAAGTTATATTTACCCATTTCCTCAACAATAGCCAATTCTTCCATGTTGTGTTTTAACTCCACTTATGGAATATGAGGGATGTCACCATCTGGCTATATAGTAAAAAAAACACTTGACATATTGAATATGTTTTTCATAGGATATTTGCCTTTTCCCTATCAGAGTCTGTGAATCTAGATTTAGAATCATTAGGATCTATGTTCAGGCCTGAAACACCTTCCCGATTCCTGGATTGGAGTTCATATACTTCTAAACTGGTTAAGGATTTGACTTAGCCTCTTTTGCTAGTTTCATCTCAAATTCCTTCTGTATCATCCTCGTTATTTTACGGAGCTGATTTGTAGCCCTACAATATGCTGTATAGTATTTGTAGCCCTACAATATGCTGTATATTATTTGCCTTCTTTAGTCTCCATATAACGTCTCCGTTAAATGTGTTTCTTCGTAATTGTCTTTACTGATTCCTTGTGTATGGAATTTTCCCTTTATGGATGTTAATCTTACTCACTAGTCGATGAGGGATGAATTCATCCTGTACCCACAGTCTGTATGGTCTATTAGCTATAACACCTTTATAATCCATTCGGTCTTAATACTATTTAAGTCGTATATGATTTGCTATTTCTGCATTACACCTGAATGTAATAGTAAGGATATAGTGATCACTGCTACCACGTAGGTTTTTGTACATTGCATCATCTACCATACCTTGTTATCATTTGCTAAAACTAAATCAAGAGTGTTCGATATATTTCCTAACCGTCCCCTTTTGGGAGTGTGACGTGTCGGAACAGACAATTATGTCTTATACCTTGTTTAAATGTAGAGTCCGGGCTATTAGTATTATCTGTGGTTGTGCAACAGTTTTGCAAGTCTATGTTGGGATGATAAACACCAATTCAATCCATTGCATATTAGTGAAAACAATGTGCCACAAAATGTCAATCCATCCAAGATTCGATCCAGGTTCTCCTGTTACTTATGGGTGGTATTACTTTTTTCAAACTCGTTCACGTTTGTCGGAAAAAAATGCTTTTTACATTTATCACAGTAACCGCCATGTGTCCCATTTGTTCACAACGAATACTAACTCTTAACACCAACCTTTAGTTGGCATCAGTCTGCAGTTAATAATTGTTCATGAAGTTTTAGTCAGCATATAATATCAATTAGACTGATCGAGTTTCCCACTTCTTTGTCGCTTCTGAAGCAACAGGAATGGGGAAATACGTTGTCCAGTTTCAGAACGTTGTGACGTACTAGTCATATGATTCCGACGAACAAGTCAATTGTAGAAAATGGACCGATGTATTAGTCTCGACAAACAAGTGTCGACAAGTGTAGGGGAAAGTCGCTTGCTTTGACACATATATACATCACACATGTCCAACTGTGTAGTGTGTGAACAGTTTATGTGACATCCGCAGTCGATTAAAAATGCATTTTTTTTCAAGTCATCAAAATAACTTACTTTAGTCGTTAGATCTGGCAAAGTTAAAATAGTGAATATCCAAATTGATAAACTATGTGTGGGTCAATCCACAAGTGGACGTGACTTCCATATTCTAGCCGATCACATAATGTAGTTACGAAATTTCACCATGGGTCAAATTCGTCAGTTTTTTTAATTCTTTCAGTTTCCTTTTCACTTCAACTAATGCTACACCAAACTTTCATTAATGTAATAGTTTTTGTGATCTTTACCCCAAAAAACATACAACAGTTTCACAAACGAGCTGGCATGTTGTTGTGGATACTATGTTTAATTTTTCGTAAAAATAATTTTAAATGAGGCTAGTGAAAATAACGAATTGAGGAGCTGCAACATTTATTTAATTGGTATTCTTGACTAACAAATTATCATATTAAGAAGAAAATCGCAACGTAGATGCATAGATCTAGCGAGGACTTGTGTGTGTTGCGATAACTAAAATTAATACTATTTCAGTTCAAGTAATGCTTTACCGTATTACCTTAACAATGTGTCTTTTTTTATCTCATCACTAACATTGACCAATAGTCAAAAGATAACGATTCATATGTTTCGTGTATCTGAATCTAATAAGCCCGGACGTAAAGCAAAGGTGTTAAGTTGTGCACTTTAACACAACGTCAGTAAAAAATAAATATGTCAAAGCCATTTTGATTGTGTTAAACGGCTGATTGTGTAATCCGTGATTTCGTTAAGCGGAATGCGTTATAGTTTAGTTCATTCAAATAACAAAGTTAATTTGCACCACATTTCCGGCAAACAAATTTAATTTGAGATGGCAATATTGTTAAATATAATGTTACTTTAAGTGATGTTGTACATGAACTGCATTGGCTGTTCCTGGGAAACACAACCATCCATCAAAATGTCACATCAACACGCACCGCATACCATCCAAGTCACTGTTCACAATGACAGAAAAACATGACAGAAAGAGTGCGAAACCTCAATTAAGGTTCTTACTGAAGACGACATTTTAAATAGATCTTTCCAAGATTAGACCAATTAACAACCTGTTTTATATTGGTATTCAATTTGCTCGTATAGCTTTTAATTTTATCGTTACTTTATCTATTCGTTGTCAAAATAAAATAATAGTTTAATACGAAATTGCTATGACATTAGTTTAATACATAAAAAAGTTAGTTCTTACATAGCGCAGTATTCAGTTTGTAGCGACGTTCAATGCTCTTTATTTTCCACCCCCTGCAAGAACTTACACTCCACCCCCTGGCAAACCTTGCATTCCATCCACTGTGGTATCTTACGCATCATTGTATATTGTCAGGTACTAATTTGTACAGCAGAGAGAACTGGGACAAGGTGGAGCAAAGTAAATTACAACGCCGGCAACCACTGATGAGAATACAGTAGATTTCATATATCATGTTGACCAAATCAAATAAAGGAATGGGTAACAGGTGTCAGAGAGTATTTATATGAGTTCATGATGGCTGGACACATGAATAATAACTAATTAACCATTAGTAGAGGACCAAAATCTAAATGACGTACGATCAATACTATTTTGACTGACGGAAGCATATCTGTATTATAAAATGCTAAAAAAGTAAAACTGAATGGGGACATATGTTAAAAATTAATAGTAAGATTCAGACAATTTTTACGATTTATGCACTATTTTCAATGTACAACCAACGTGTGGTGCAACATCCGTGGTGCAATAACCGTCAGTTGTAGAGCGACTTATTGAAATACTGCGTCATGGTTTTTCGACTTAATGTTGTGGGCGTGACAGTTATTTAAGTGAGGTGACCAAAACACAAAATGCAAGCCCATTGGTTGTTTATCTGACGTGGAGTCACGTAACGTAACATTTATAAAGGCGTTGCGCGTAAAGTAAAATATTAACTGCCCAACAGCACAAACATACAGACGAGCAATATCCAGGTACGTGAAAATTTGACGTTTTAACTAATTTCAATGCTATACTAATATATTGTTTTTTCTTACATTATCTTGTTGTTAATAACTTTACAATATACAGTTTGTTAGTATTACTTTAGGACATTATGTATCAATATAATATATGTTGGAACTTTTGTAACTGATTCCAATTATATATGTTCGATAGCCTCACGTCGCCATCAAAGTAAAGTTTCGGATTTACTTGAACTACATAGCAGCATGTATACTATAGCATCGTTTGAGGCTGCGTTTTTTTTTTGTGTTCCCACAGTTTCGTTTGCATGCGGCATATTTTTTTCTCACGCTCACACACATACCGCGCACGTAACCACTCACACACACACACACGCACGCACACACACACACACACACACACACACACACACACACACACACACACACACACACACACACACACACACACACACACACACACACACACACACATGCACACACACACACACACACACACACACACACACACACACACACACACACACGATATTAACTCAACGTTGTTTGTCGTGTTTCGTAGGTGACAATTGAATAAGTAAAATGGCGAATGTACGTGGACTGCTGGTGTTGGGCTTCGTGTGCTTGCTGCTGTGTCAGGTAAAGTTGAAAGTATCATTACATATGTTTAGAAATATATAATTATGCACATTTATTTTAAAGTACATGTGTTTCAGTACCTGTTCAGTAGATTTACCAGCTTGTTAGGAGTATGTGCTACATTATTGAATGCCTAGTAAAGCATATGCGAGGATCGCAATATAACCAATGTTAGCCACATGTGCGTATCCTTTGTTCTTAAGCATATACTACTTATTTTAGATGAATATATTTGATGAGTACGTGCACTGCGAGTGCCTATGATAGCACAGTCTATTTTCATTGTTTAGATGATGTCCCTGAGTGAAGCTTGCCCTAGAAAAAAAAAGAAGTAAGTGACATACACGAAGTGAGCCGATAAGCATCATTCATACAGAACATAAATGTGACACTTGCAACACCCCATTTTTGTCGTCAGCGATCATTAACGGAACCTGTTATGGTTTCGCATAATCACGTTTGTGGTCATATTGCAATTATTTCGGGTATATTTTGGAAATATGATATTAACTGCCTACATTTAACATTGCATCCGCATATTTCTATACCACCAACACGTTCTCCTCCTTTTGTCCACGCACATATAAATGCGGTCTGAATAATTATATTGTTGTTGTTTATTGGTGTCTTGTGTTCTTCCTCAGGTGTTTCGAGCGTAATTGCCCTACTTTCTGCTGTACTATCTCGCATAGGTGCCTTAGTTACTGCAGGTGTGGTTTCCTGGGTTCGACGTATAAAGTAAGCATCACCTTTGAACTTACTTCTTAATGAGTCATTAAACTTTTGATAAGGATTTCATTGTTATTTTTATATTTAAAGATATTTCAGGTCATTTCATGTTCCGATCATATCGTGTTTGGAACCACCTATGGTTAGTAGATTGTTAGGGGGCGCCATAGTTAGCCTCTGTCCGTCATATATGAATAGTATTATTTATTCTGTGATAATAACTTTATATTTATATGGCGCAATTTCGTTCAGTTCAATGCGCAAATGCATATACTGTATTCACATTGTCTACCACACTTCCTTCCTTCCTCCTCCACCTCTCTCACTCCCTCCTCCATTTTTCATCCCACCCTGTCTCCTCCCTTCCTCTCTTCCTCTGTCCCTTCTTCCGTTCCTCAATACCAGGTTTAATCGATTCACAATTGACGTTTATTTGTCATATGCGGATATAGAAAGTTGCCAAATTAGGCAAAGTGCCGAAATATAATTTGGAAAATACTATTTATCAAATTGTGAAATTCACTCTCTTCACGCCGTATTGCATTTTATACAACGTCACCTTTTTCATTTCAGGCATTGCAGTGTTGAGTGAACTCCAACAGAGAGATTCCTTCCCAGGTCTACCGCAGACAGCGTGACACCTGTCTTAGAGCGACCGTGGAGTACATGAAAGCGCCGTGTACTTCGTACGACCAAACAACGTACAGCTTCTACTAATATCGTATAACTGACTCAAAGATGCCGCTACTAACTTGTATTATTCTAGCCAATATGACTACACAGGAAAAACAGTTGCTATGATATTTCGAAATTATACATGTGTCCTTTGTTAACATATGGTTATTGTTATATTAAAGTTTCTTTCCCTGACTATTGTTCGTGTTTCTTTAGAAGCATTCACCTGTTTGTGGTGAATGCTGCACTTATTAAGCCGAATGCGTACACATGATGCTGGACTTGCAAAGCCGACATTAGACACTTGCCGAAGGTTCTCCTGACAAACCAGCGTTTTTTACTTGTACATTGATGCAAAGCGTTTTAATACCATGTGTTTATTATTGAACAACATGCATGATCCATGGCAATACATCTTAATAATACAATATTTAGTGGCATAAGCTGGATACCCTAACGCTTTTAAAACTAAAAAAAATGTCACCTAAAAGTCACATATATAATAGTGTAATCGGTTTCTGTGTTAAAACAACTGATGCATTTATTTATTTCAGTTCCAAAAATTCCTACTCTGGAGTCCGCGATATATTTGTTTCCATTTATTTGCATGTAATATGATATATAAACTAGGTAGAAAGGATCACTGTATCTTCAGAAAGACAAAGACAGTGTTGGGTGAAAGAAATTGCCCAAGTCTCGAAACGGCAATTTCAGGTTTCGAAATTCCATCCCCTCGACCGAATGTCCAGTGCACTACCACATGGACACCGCGCAATTTAATTAATAAAATGAAATATTTTAATTAAAAAGTATTAAACTTGATATTTATATCATGTGCAGTATATATATATATATATATATATATATATATATATATATATATATATATATATATAAGTTTAATATTTTAATTTAAAAGTATTAAACTTGATATTTATATCATGTGCAGTATATATATATATATATATATATATATATATATATATATATATATATATATATATATATATATATATATATACACATATATATATATATATATATATATATATATATATATATATATATATATATATATATATATATATATATATATATATATATATATATATATATATATATATATATATATATATAATTCATAACATTATCACTATAATTCATAACATTATCTCACTAGTATATTGACACGTTTCGAGCTCAAATAAATGTCGTCTTGCACCGTCTTCGGCATTGTCTTAAGAGTATTGGTTAAACGTCTTAGGAACATCAAAAGGAAAATAAAATATAAAAACAATTAGGTCAAAAGTCAAACAATAAGGTAAAATTTCGTGTTTTGGGTACTATCGTGTTATAAACCGGTGCGCCGGTGGGCACGGTCAATCGATGAGATGGCACGCGGTAGGGCCGCGACCCTATTCACGAAAAAGAGTCATCACGCCGACACATCCGTCCTCTATCTCGTGCAGATCCTGTTACCAAAAACAAGGAGATTCACACCATCAGTATGAAATCGCAATACATGGTGCTGTTCAAGAACCCGCGAAATGGCCAGACAAATGTATCCAGGTCGCGTGAAATTCGTGCAAGAGTCGTTCAAAGACGCGACGTCCCTTCCGTACGGCTATATGTTGATCGATCTGAAACTGGAAACACATGAAGAACTGCGACTGCGCACGACCATCTTTCCGGACGACGCCGTTCAGTACATCTACCTGACGAAGACATAAAAGAACACTCGAGTCACTCGAGTCGGCACTTACGATATGTCGGAGTGCGTAAAAAGACATGTGTTGTGTCTGCAGATGCTCGCGAGAAAGAAGAACGCGAAATTGAAGAAAGCCATCATCGCCAGCGCCGACATCAATCTGATATGTAGTATCGCCGAGTGCGCGTATAACTTTCTAAAAGGGAATGTTCGATTGACGCCGATGCAGAAGGCGAAGCTACAACGGTACAGAAAGCAACTCAGAACATTGGCGAACAAAGGAGCGGGTTTGGCATATCAGAGAGCGATCATACCAACCGGTGGTTTCCAGCATTACTAGCTCCTTTAGCGACTTCGGTTCTTCTCCCGTTGTTCCACAAGTTGCTACAGTAGATTGAGCACAACATGCCTTGGTGGACCCGTGGCTGTTGGAGACCTCCCGACCCGAACCGCCTTCAGATACGGTCGGAAACATCATTCGAAGTCTCGACGACGAAATGAAAGCGATCATCTCTCGAATGGATTTGTAAGACCGGGAGAAGGTAACGCTGTACAATCAGCTCTTGAGTCGCTTCAACGACATGAACGATATATGCGCGCGCAACAACCGACACGAATGACCGTGGTGAAGGACGGGGCGACACAAAAAGAAACATACCGCTAGAGAAGCAGCGGAAACGGAAGCGGCGGGGACGGCAGCTGTAGATCGTGTAGAAGCCGTCATCGCCGACAGCGTTCTGAAAAGAAAGCCAAGTGATTTGTCGAAAAACTTAAAGCCGACATCAAGGCGGAAACGAACGATCGAGGCGAATTCGTATGCGACGGCATGGCTGTGACCGGAAGAAACATGGTGGACCTCGTGAACGATGTTCTGTGAAAAAGAAAGAAGCCTGCGCCGAGGGTGGCAACCATTCACGCGACACCTCAAGCGACTCAACGTACCGAACGATCTGGTCGGCAACCCCGATCGGTGGCAGTACATGCATCTACGGAGCAGTCACGTCGATCCGCCGAACGAACGAGCCGCAGCCGTCACCGCCATTTATCAATAACATACCGTTGGGACGTTTATTAAAGAGTCGCATACGTCGCAACGATGCAGCGATGTTTCATGGACGTGATAGTAGATAGTGTTGTGTGCGGCGTGCTGTACACCGACGTGCGCGTACCTATTATCCGAAAGATTCGCACTTACAGCCTGCCACCACCACCACCACCACCAGCACCACCACCACTACCACCACCACCACCACCACCACCACCACCACCACCACCACCACCACCACCACCACCACCACCACCACCATAACAACAACAACCTCCACCACAACCACCACCATCACCACTACTGCTAGGTCTTCAATTAAAGAACTGTATTATTCAGTTTCCCAATACCCTTTGTGAGACCGAGGCATTCTTCTTCGTACTCGGAGTTGATTTTGTTTACAATGTTCACTAGTCCTAACTCCTGAGCGTTGTTGAATCAAATCAGAGATCCGTGACTGCCTTTTACGACATAGAAATAATGACAGTGGATGGCGGATTTTGATTCGACACACACACACACACACACACACACACACACACACACACACACACACACACACACACACACACACACACACACACACACACACACACACACACACACACACACACACACACACACACACACACACACACACACACACACACACACACACACACACACACACACACACACACACACACACACGCACACACACACACACACACACACACACACACACACACACAAGAAATACATTGCAGCTAAAGTCAAATACATAATGGTGTAACCAGTTTCTGTGTTAAAGCAATTCATGTATTTACTTAGGTCAGTTCCAAAAGATCCTACTGTAGAATTAGTGAGTCCACGATATATTTGTTTCCACCTCTCTGCATGGGATATGACGTAGACGCCAGGTAGAAAGGACGAGCGGCTTTTGCTGTATCTTCAAAAAAACAAAGTTGGGTGAACGAAATTGCCCAACTCCGTAACTGCAATAGAAGGTTTCGAACCCGCGTCCCCTCTGTCGAATGCCAACAAAGCCACCACGCAATATTATGTTTAATAAAGATAAATAGTGTATTTTAAATAATTGACTTGGTTTGTAAGAACATTGTATTTATAGTGTCTTGGAACTTGTTACTCAGACAGTTCTGATTGATCTGATCATCGACCGAAAGTATGCGAAATGCTTAAATGCAGCAATGTACACTGTTATGTGAATATTGATTGCTGGGGAATTATTGCAATTTAAGAGCAATTACGTTTAAATGCAAATTTAATGCTGTCAATATATCCAGCTTCCATCAATCAAATTCAAATTGTAATCTCATTTAAATAGATAAAAACAGACTTGGGACCAAGTATGGTGCATTCATGATGCCGCATTAGAGAATTTACGGAGATTTATTTTTCATTACATCAGGGAAACGACCCACTTACGGAATAATTATTTGCATCGATCTTCAAAATTACCCTCTATTTATCAATGACAACAATGTATTACGTTGCCGAACATAACAGGAGACGGCGAATGGGGACTATTTATTTACGATGCTATATTACATGTAATTTGGCAGGCGGGCAACGACAACTTTGATGTGGCTATTATGGTTACACTTGTTGCATCTTATGGTGTCGCACTATCACGTTGGTCGTCATATTGCAACTAATTCGGGGAATTTTTGGGAATATCATATTAACTGACAGCATTTAATATCGCATCCTTATCGTTTTACACACACATATATAATAGCGGTTGTTAATTGTAGCAGCAGATAGACAAGCAACTATTGGTGTTTTGTGTTCACTTTCAAGGGTGTGTCTCGTAAGTGCAGCACTGTCTGCTGTTATCTGGGGTATCACTACGGGCAGTGCAGATGTTTCGATTCCTGGGGGTGCTTATCGAGTAAACACCACATTTGAACATACAATTTAATGTGTAATTAAGTGCTTTGATAAGTGTACTTTGATTTCTAACATAAGATATTTGGTTTACTGAATGTTCCGATCATATCTTGTCTGGAACCACCCATGGTTTGTATATTGTTACGAGGCGTCATTATTCGCCTTTGTCCATCATGTGTGAACCCTATGATTTATCCTATAACATAACTTAATTTTTACATAGCGCAATATCCTGCCAATTTCAATGCGCAGATACATTTACTATATTCATATTGTCTCCCTCCCTTCCTAACTCATCCTTTCCTGGTATAATCGATTCACAATTGACTTTTATTTGTCATATACCGATATTGAAACTTGCCAACAGCCGACATTTGAAAAACACTATTTCTCAAATTGTAAAATTGTCTCTCATCACTCTTATTTTTTATACAAAGTCACACGTTTTATTTCAGCCACTGAAGTATTGAGTGAACTATAGCAGAGAGATTCCGTCTGAAGTCCGCCGAGGACACCGTGACACCTGTCTCAGAGCGACCGTGGCGTACATGAAAGCGTCTAGTACGACCAAACAACTTACAGCTTCTACTAATGTCGTATAACTAACCACAATATACAGCTACTAACTTGTATTATTCTAACCAATATGACTATGTGGTGAAAACAGTTGCAACTATATTTCGAAATTATACATTTATCCTTTGTTAACATATGTTTCTCGTCAAATTAAAGTTTATTTTACCCACTATGTTTCGTGTTACTTTTGAATCATTCAGTTGTTTGTACTGGATGCAGCACTTAGTAAACAGAATGCGTACACATGGTACTGGGCTTGTACAGCGAACATTAGACACACACCGAATGTTCTCCTGACACATCAGTATTGTTTCTGGACATTACTTGTACATTGAAACAACATGTTTTATTATCGTGTGTAGTTTGTAACGGAGCAACTTACCACACAATACGTGTTCAAGCGTGTTCCATGGCAATACATTGTAATAACACAATATTGAATAACACAAGTTGGATAACCTTGCCCGGAGCGACATGGTTGTATGTTGCATTACTTCCGTACAAAGCAGCGTATTTCACGCAGTGTATGTAGCTAATTACCATATGTATGTAGCTAATTACCATAATTAACAATATAACATAGTTTAACTTGTAAAATGTTGCAATGAAAATGGACATAAAAATACATAACAGTGTTATCAGTTTGTGTGCAGTTCCAAAAGTTCCTCGGCCCAATAACAAAACTGCCGATGTTTTCAGTTCCAAAAGTTCCTCTGACCCAGTCACATGACTGACGGTTTGTTTAAATTTTAATAGATCGAAGGACCCAGTAGCTTGACTGTCGGCTTGCTTCAACTCCAATAGGTCCTCGGATCCAGTAACAGTACTTACGGTTTGCGTCAATTCCGAGTCATCGGACCTAGTATATGACTGAAGTTTGTTCTAACAGTTCCCCGGGGCCTGTTTCAGGAATGATATATTTCAGATTGTCCTACTCTAGAGTTTCCAATATATATTTGTTTTCATTTCCCTGAATGGAGTATGGCTAGAAACCAGACATAAAGGACCAACAGCTTCAATTGTCTCTTTAAAAAGACGAAGATAATGTGTCAAAACGGCAAAGCGCGCGTACACACATACACACATACATACACACACAAACACACACACACACACACACACACACACACACACACACACACACACACACACACACACACACACACGCTGCGGTATATATAATAATATAATCTAATGCAAAGTTTAAATAATAATAATATAATGTACATGAATAAAAATCAGTTTTATTTCACTTAAATACCTCCAGATAAGCAACTATCAATCTCCTTTAAATTATAATTGTATTGAATAAAACAAACAAGTGCTGGATTCATTATTTCGCTTTGGCGAAATTGTAGACATTTATTAACTACTAATTACACTTTGTAAGACTGTTGCAGTTATAATGTACTTTAGTGCAATCATTTGGTAAACTAAACCTCAATGCATTACGTAGCCACATACAACAAGTGGCGGGGAAGGGGGCCACTTATTCACTTTACTATATTACACACTATTATTGGACGATAGGAATCCTTAATCGAGGCGGCACACGTACCCGCTGTGTTACTATCATTGTGGACGGTGACACGGAAGATACTGCGCCTCGTTTGATGAGACATTTTGATGGATAATGCGCGTGCCGCGAATAAATGTATCGATAACAATTCGTTTGGTGGTATGTAAATTATGTGCTATGCACAATCGTTTGAAGGCACATTATATTTCACAAAATTGCAATCCAAAGCAAAACTTATTTTATGCAGAAATATAATGCAAATTTACTTTGTGAATTGTGTGAACCAAATTAAAATGGACTAGGCTTAACGGAATCACGGATAACATAAACAGCCTCTCCGTGGAATCAGAATAGCGGGACAGGAGTCATGACCTATGTTTGTCGTGTTACAATGCGCACGTAACACAATTATGTCCGACGCTTAATACGGTTATATACAACAGCGCGAAATAGCAGGAATGTTTTGACAAAAATATGATCAATGAATTTGATGCGAAAACAACGTTGCAGTATACATGTAAAACATTACATAAACTGAACTATTTTTTATTTTGGTCGTGGCAACGCGGAAAACCTCTTGCGAAGTTTACTTTTCTAAATTGACACTTTCGTCTGAATAAAGCAATCGTTGGACAATACCAATTTACGAAATGTAATTCAACATGGACGAAATATAGCTAAATTGTTTGACGTTCATTCACTTCCACGTCATTTTGAATCCATTATTCAGGAGTTACGTTTTAGAAAATCAGCAGCTTAACATAATCAAACTGCTATGGCCCGAAGTTTAGCGGATTCTACTATATCGTTTAAGTAGTAACTATATTTAAGATAGCGTGATAATGTAATATAACGCGTTGGAATTAGTGCATCGACACCTCACATTATTTACATAGCTGCGACGTCGTGATGAATGCAGCACGAATTAGGGGAAGGCAGTGTTAGTTGTTTCCTGGGAAACTACTGCAGCAACAGGTACATTATACCATCCAGTGATTGACCATGTTATTAGAACACGATTGACCTGACATGGTTTAACTATGCACAGAGAAGAAGATTATTTACATCACTTTGCGCATTATCGAGAAGTTAATTAAATAAGCTTAATTGTCGAAACATGGCTAGTTGAGCCACCCATGGCCCATAGGAGGATTAGTTGAGCAGCGGATAAAGAACGAAAACCAGTGGTCTTTACCCCAAAATACATAAAGGAATTATTTTTTCCGAGCAAACTGGGACATGGGATAAATTCAAGGCAACACATTAGCAACTTGTTACACTGGTTGCGATTGGCCTATGAGTTTATATTAATTAAATGTATCAACTTATTAAATAAGCGTGTGGAATTGTCAGGGACCTGTTGTGCCCATTGGGTATATGTGTTGGCTGAGCTGTTATGAATTTTGTGTACAAGGCCTACGTAAATTATACAAATAAAGCATTTTGGGTCAACTTCCCCCACACAAAGTTTTAGTTAAGCCAGCTTGCCAACCCTATTTGAATCAGCTATATGTGATTATCTATGCATGTTAGATATATTGTCTTGATATAAAATTATCTACTAATATTCATAGTTTGTTTGAATAAAAAAAATTTTCACTTATGAATAAGATTGCACCCTATACATCAAACAAAATGAAAAAATGCTATGATATTAAGATGTTGTGCTGAACAATTATTGTTCAGCACAACATCTCAATATCATAGTGGCGGTATTGTGAATGTTAAGTTGTCGGACAACATTAATTTTAAGTATGTGAGATTGTTGTCTGATAATTAAAAATTGGCTATGCAACTGCTTTATTTTGTTGCATCTAATTATCTATTAACATGGGTTGTGACAAAATAAACTCTCTTTTAAAGGAATATCGATACATGCGCTATTTATATCAATACAATTGTTCTCTTATTGGACAGCAATTATATCTACTCACAATGCACACATATATTGGCGTAGGATGATCGAACCTTTTCGAAGAAAGACTTGATCGTTATGTGTTGAGCCTCATACTATGCGTTCGTGTACATATCCTCTGAAGTGTTGGGGCCTTCTGACGAACCTGATCCCACATCCAGTATAATTAGCTAGTTCTTCTGGAAGAAGAGGCAGTACTCTTCGTTATTTGACATAAAACAAATAGACAAGTAGACGTGAGAGACGCCTGCTTTGACACACATATACATTATTACTTGCAACATCGGATCTTTTAACTTATTGCTATGACGCAAAGATACAGACGAACTTAACAGCCTCTCCCTTCTCAATCTTTCAAGTGTCTTACTCATCCATCTCATTGTTCACATAATTGTATACAGTAAGCGAGCCTCATAGGTTTAGGTTCATTTTCAGGTTCGCCACCCCTACAATACATTTCTACTTCCCGCCCCTACAAACCCATGAAAACCCATGAAACCTGTATCTGCTGAAGTGTTGCAATAAGCAGAGATTCTGAAATCTATTCGGTAGATTATCTTAAACAAAAATATGGACGCAGAATTACGTGACATTGAATATACGTCATGTTGCGAAAAGCACACCACCGGCTTTTTCAATTGCCGCTATGATGCCTGGGAACTTGTATGCACAGTAACGAAACAAATAAAGTAATATGTTTGTAACGATACATATTATCTCACAGAACAATTGCATATTAGTTATGTTGTCCATATCAGTTTTTGCATCATCGTCTAACTCAAGTTCACCATGTATGACACCTAATCATTTGACTGAGCAGTTTAAAGAGACGGCGATCTGATGGATTGAGTTCATCATATTTCTAAATAGTTGCTTTGTGCTGATAACATTGTTTCATTTGGAGTGAGTGTAGATGTAGCCGGGTATCAGATGTCTGGTTCGTGCGTGCATTCCACGAGACGAGGTGAAATGGGAATTAATGTATGAGATGTTAGTAATGCATTTCCCATTCGACATTTCATTATAGATTTTGTTCTATGTATAATGTTTGTTGAAATGTTTAATGAACACAGATTCAATTCAGTTAGTATTAGTAAAAACTATGCGCCACTAAATGTCAAACCAGTCAGGATTCGAACCAGGCTCTTATATTACTTATGGGTAGTACTACTTTCCAAACTCGTTCACGTTTGTCGAGCAAACAAGTTTAACGTTTATCACCGTAACAACCATGTGTCCCGTTTGTTCACAATGAACAATGACTCTTAAAACGAACTTTGTTTTGGCAACAGTCTGCAGTCAATACACTTTGTATAGACCTTGTAGTCAGCATGTAATGCTAATTAGACGGACCGAGTTGCTCACTTCTTTGTCGCGTCTGGAACAACAGGAATCGGGAAATACGTTGTCTAGTTTCAGAACGTTGCGACGTACTAAGCACAGGATTCCGACACATACGTAAATTGTAGAACAATTACCGATGTATTAGTCTACACAAAATTGCAGCCAAAAAAAAGTATCGACAGGTAGAGGCAATAGTTGCTTGCATTGACACGTTAATACATTACTGCTAGCAGCGCCAGCTCCGTGATTCCGTACATTGAAAATGTGTATGAATAGTGTTTGAATAATGATGCCTACAGTACAAAAGAACGTAGACAACAAATTATGGCTATAGCGCAACCAGGCAGGAGAACCTTTGAATCTCTCCCATGTCCCATTTCCTCCTTCTTACTTCACAACTGTCTCTAGTACAACCGTCTCTTTCCCTGTTGTTACTTCTTTCTCATCCGTCTCATTGCTTACATGCAAACTAAAGGAGCTTAATGTGCTATGTCCGTGACCAGTTTGTTGCCAGTTTCGCCATTTCTACTCCCACGTTTCATAAAAAAGTTAAAAACCCTGTTGCGATGACATGTATCACTTAATCGCATAAGTATTACTTTATTAAAATATACTATTATTATGTGATGGTATACTTGATTTTGTTTAAATTATCTATAAAGATAACCGTTTTCTAATCACTTACATTGCAACTGAGTTAGCTACTTCTTTTCACGTCATAAAAAAAATGTTGTTCGTCGACGTCCAACTGTGTAGCGTGTGAATACTTTAACACCCGCAGTCGATTTTGTAATTCCTTTTTTCAAGTCAGCACAATAAGTTACTTTAGTCATTAGATTTGGTAAGTTTCACAATAGTGGATATCCAAAATGATAAACTATGCGCGGGACAATACTTCCATACTTTAGCTGATCACATGATACAAATATGAAATTTCACCAATTAGCAATTCAACTAATGATACACCAAACATTCAGTAATTTAATAGTTTGTCTGACGATTTCACAATAAAATACACACAAAAGTCGCATAAACGAGCTGACATTTTGCTGCGGATACTAGGTTTTATTTTTCGTAAAACGAATTTGACATGAGGCTAGTAAAAATTCAAATTGAGGAATTGCAACATTTAATTTAATTGGTATTCTCGACTAAAAAATAATTAGTCAAAAAGCCACAGGTTTTATCAAATAAAACTCCCTGTTATTTCATGCTATAATGATAACAAATCATATGTTTCATGTATCTGAATCTAATAAGCACGGACGAAAAGCAAACGTGTTAAGTTGTGCATTTTAACACAACGTAAATAGGAAATTATTCTATCCCTGTCATTATGATTCTCTTAAATGGCTGATTGTGTTATCCGTGATTTCGTTAAGCGGAGTGCGTTGAAGTTTGCTACATTAAAATAAAACAGTTAATTTACACCACATTTCCTACAAACAACGTCTTAGTTGAGATGGCAATATTGTCAAATATAATATTAATTTAATCGATGATGTACCTGGTCAAAATTACATACCAAGAACTGCAGTGGCCGTTCCTTGTAAACACAAGCATCCATCAAAATGTCACATCAACCGCCGCGGCGTACCATCCAAGTCACTGTTCACAATGACAGAAAAACAGCGAATACGTGCGCAACTTCGATTAAGGGTTCTTTCCGAATATGCCATTTTTATTTTGGTGTTCTGCGCAATTTACTCATATAGCTTTTAATGTTAACATTACTTTATACATACGTTGTAAAATAAAATAAAATGTTAATACGAAATTGCTATGACATTGGATTAATACATAAAACAAATCAGTTCATATATAGCACAGCATTCAGTATGTAGGAACGTTCAAATTGCTTTGCACTCCACCCCCTGGCAAACCTTACACTCCACCCCCTGGAATACCTTACACTTCACCCTCTTGAAGACCTTACACTCCACCCACAGGCAGACATTACACCCCACCCCGTGGCAAAACTTACACTTCACCCCCTGGAAGACCTTATACTCCACCCTCGGCAGACCTTACACTGCACCCCCTACCATACCTTACACTACGCCGCTTTCAGACCTTTCATTCCACCCCCTGGCAGAACTTACACTCTACTCCCTGACAGACCTTACACTCAACCCCTGCCAGACATTACACTCCACACCCAGCCATACATTACACGCCACCCCTGACAGATCTTACACTCCACCCCCTGACATACCTTACAATCCACACCGTACCAGAGCATATCCTTTCAGCAACAACGATACATCTTGGGGAAGTAATCAGCTACGCTGAAGATACTGCGCGATAGTTTTGTTTACACCACTGTATATTGCCAGGTACTCGTTTATGCAGCAGCGTGAACTGGGACAACGTGGAGTAAATTCCCCTGTTAGAACGCGAGTAACAGCTCTCCATAATGCCAACTCAGGACTTTATGGTGTCTTCCTAAATAAATATGACATTGAAATTATAACCAATGGCAATTATATAATGAACGCTGTCATCATGCATTGATGAGACTTACAGTAGATGTTATATATAATGTTGACCAAATCAAATAAACGACTGTATAAGAGGGATTACAGAGTATTTATGTGAGTTCGTCATGACTGGACACATGGGTAAAGACTAGTGAACCATTACTAGAGGACCAACAATAAATGATGTGTGATTAAAACTATTTTGGATGATTGAAACGAATATATATTAGAAAATACTAAAACAAGTAAAAATAAATTTGGAACTATTTAAAAAAAATTGCAAACTCCAAATTTTTTTTTTTAATCGATGCACTGTTCCCAATGGACATACAACATCTCCGTGGTGCAATATTCGTCAATTGTAGAGCGATTTTGATGCAGTAATGTGTCATGGTGTTTCGACTTAATGTGGTGGGCGCGACATTTATTTAGGTGAGAGGACCAAAGCACACAATGCAAGACCATTTGTTATTCACATGAAATTGAGTGACGTGACATCGCATTTATAAAGGCGTTGTGCGCAATGTAGTCTTTATAGTGCAACAACACAAACATACATACGATCAGTATCAAAGGACGTGACAGTTGTTTTCATAGAGAGTAATACCTTAGAACATAATGCGCCAATAAAATATTGATTGGAACTTTCAACTGATTCAGATTGTATACGTTCGATCGCCTCATGTCGGTATCCAAGAAAACATTCATATTTACATGAACTACATAACACCATGTATACTAAACCTCAGTTTGTAGCTGTGTTTATATTCAATTTCGTTTGTAAGTAGCATAAATTGTTTTTCGAAATTCCGCCGGTTTTGGGAACTGTCGCGCGAAAGGTAGTTTGTAGAAATGCGTGTTTTCTACGATTGTTCCGAGTTACGTAATATAAGTCAAACGTCCGCACAAATTCATTCGTACGAACGCGTCGTGAAACCAATCCGTGCATAACAAAGTATATAAAAATGTGTGCAGTGAAACCACGCATATCTCATATATATATATATATATATATATATATATATATATATATATATATATATATATATATATATATATATATATATATATATATATAAAGTTAAATAGTAATATATATTTATTTAAGACACAAATGTATGTGTGTGCAAACAAGCATACATGCATGCTTACTTGCATATTTGCACACACGCACATATGCAAACACACGACACGTTCTCAATATTGTTCGTCTTGTTTCGCAGGTGACAAATGTACAAGTAAAATAGCGAATGTGCGTGGACTGCTGGTGTTGAGCCTCGTGTGCTTGCTGCTGTGTCCGGTAAAGTTAAACGTATAATTTCATATGTTTACAAATAGGTCATTATGCATATTTGTTTAAAGTACATATGTTTCAGTACCTGTTAAATATATTTACCAGCTTGTTAGGTAATATGTTTTACATTAGGAAATGTCAAGTAAAGCATTTGAAAGGATCGCAGTATGATCAGTGTTCGCCACATTTGCGAATACTTTGTTCTTAAGCTCATACTCATAGCTCATACTCATAGATAAATACATTTTCAAAACGTGCAATGCGAGTGTATATTATATAACATTGTATTTTCATTATTTAGATGATGTCACTGAGCGAGGCTCGTGGTAAAACTAAGTACGTGACGTAAGCAAAGTTAGCCGATAAGCATCAATCATACATAATATATGTGACACTTGCGACACCCTCACTTTGTCGTCAGCGACAATTAACGGAACCCCTTGTGGTGTCGCATGATCATGTTGGTGGTCATATTGCAACTATTCGGGTAATATTAACTGCCTCCATATATTTCTATGCTACAAACACGTTCTCCTCGTTTTGCTTACATATATATAATTGTGTTCTGAACAATTGTATTACTGGTGTATATCATGTTTGGTTAACGGTAGTGTTAATTGTAGCAGCAGATAGAAAATCAAGCATAGCTGTATTGTGTGGTCTTTCAGGTGTAAATCGTCTACGTGCGACACATTGTGATGTCCTCCAGGGATTAGGTGCCTCTTCTGCAAGTGTTTAACTTAATTTGGTTCGTTGATTGGTCCAGTAAGCATCACAGTTTAAGTTACTGCTTAATGAGTCATTAAAATGTTTGATATGTATTACATTGTTTTCTTTTCAATCAGATATTTCGTCTCATTGATTGTTCCGATCATATAGTGTATGGAACAACCGATGACTAGTAGACCGCTAGGGGGCGCCATAGTCCGCCTCTGTTCGTCATGTATGAACCATATTATGTAATAATAACTTTGTGTTTAGGTAGCGCAATTTCATTTAGTTCACTACGCAAATACATATATTGCATCCATGTTGTCTCCGTCCCTTCTTTCCTCTTCCTTCTCTTCCTCCCTCCCTCTATCACTCCTTCCCTATCTCACCCCTTCCTCTCTAATCCCTCCATCTCCCTACATCACTCCCTCCGTTCCTCCATCCCAGGTCTTGTCTATTCACAATTTATGTGTATTTGTCTTATGCTGATATTAAAAGTTCAAATTCACCGTCATCACACGATATTGTTTTTTTTTACAAAGTCACACGTTTTGTTTCAGGCACTGAAGTGTAGAGTGAGCTCCAGCAGAGATATTCCTTCTCAAGTCTGATGAGCGACCGTTGAGTACATGAAAGCGCCGTGTACTTCGTACGACAAAACAGCGTACAGCTTCTATTAATATCGTATAACTGACTCAAAAATACCGCTACTAACTTGTATTATTCTAACCAACATGACTATATAGCGAAAACAGTTGCAATGATTTTTCAAATGATGTATTTGTATATTTTTCTCGTCATATTAAAGTTTTTTCACTGACTATTGTTCGTGTTTAGAAACAATCACCTGTTTTTACTGAATACAGCACTTAGTAAGCAGAA
Source organism: Lamellibrachia columna (assembly GCA_963662155.1). NCBI lineage: Eukaryota > Metazoa > Annelida > Polychaeta > Sabellida > Siboglinidae > Lamellibrachia > Lamellibrachia columna. Next base: position 43,033,941 of record OY759270.1, read on the forward strand.
TACGTACACAGGGTGCTGGGCTTGTACAAAGGACATTAGACTCTCACCGAAGGTTCTCTTGACAAATCAGTATTATTTACTGACGTTACTTGTACATCGAACAAAGCGTGTTATTACCATGTGTACTTTATAATAGAACAACATACATGATCCATGGCAATACATCTTAATAATACAACATTTAGTAATATAAGCTGGATAGTCTGTCGCGGTGCGATATGGCTGAATGTTGCATTACATCCATGCATTCAATAAAAACACTTCTAAAACTATGAAAAATGTTGCCGCTAAAAGTCAAATACTGTTCACGTAAAGTTTAAATAATTGCAAAACTACCCTCTCGGTGCCATTGGCAATAATGTGTTACGTTGCCAAATGCAACAAAATATTTATGGTTTACGAGATAGAGTCAGTTGACAATCTACCCCCAATGATTATAAATCAGTTCTTACTATATTTCTAGCACATACATTGAACGTGTAACACTCTTGGTCTTACCGGTAGATATGTACGCACGAGTTCACATAGATACACTGGCGCTTCGTCGTGCTGGTATTGGGATACTGAACAGTGATTGCAGTGTGATTATTGCATTTAAGCATACTTATTTTAAAGTACATATATTTATAGCATTAAATACCTTTAGGCAACAAATTTAAATAATTTAAATAATTGACTTGGTTTGTAAGAAAAAGTGTCGTTATATTGTATTTTAACTGGTTACTCCAGGCAGTTCTGATTTATCATCAACCGAAAGTATGCTAAATACTTAAATGCAGCAATTTATACTGTTATTTGAATTTTAAACATCGCTTGCTGTGTAATTATTGTAGAGTAATTACGTTGAAACGCAAACTTAATGTTGTCAATATATCCAGCTACCATCAATCAATTTCAAATAGTAATATAATTAAACTAGGAAAAACAGACTTGGGAGTGCACTGCATCACCATCGGGAGCTTGGTGAATCGCAGTGCTGTCATATATGTGTGTATCATGCTAACAACAAGTTCCTTGATGTCTTTTCTCACTGTCCAGTACATATTATTTTACATGTGTACCTCACCAGGTGCACAGTTCACTGCAGAAATTGTCAACCAATGGTTGCTGTTGCTGTTCAATATTTGAACAAACTCATCGGTCTGTATTGGAATCTGTCGGCATTCCCAATGCTGCACTACATCAATCCACCAATGAAGCTGTAGCTCCATATTGATACTGATGATATGATGCATGTAGAACCCTTCCTTAAATAGGCGACCGGACATTTTGAAAAGCTCGAGATCAAACGATGCTTGTCTGTGAAGTGGGTGAAAGGATTTAGTTATTGTGTATTGTGTGTGGCTACCAAAGAAAATAAATCAAAGGTTAATAAACTACATCTCGAGGACACATTGGCATCGTGTCTAAACCAATATACGAAGGCGGATCCTTGAAACTTGTATTGTTAAAAATGGGGTGATGTCCTGCTGGGCAACAGCTCCGAGAATTATACCCCTCAGTGTATTGATAAGAGAACTGTGTGTTTTGTTGTTGAGGTGGCCGATTATGATTAACTCAGTGTCTCGATGAGATTATTCATTCATTCGTAAATGTATAATGCAATAAAATACATATCATTTTCTTGCAGAATAACATATAGCAGCAATTATTATGATTCATATTTGCTAATTACAAACTTTCTTGCATAAGAACAGGTATACACACATATATAAGGGAATAATATATCCGGGTGGGGGAATATACGCCTTAGGGTATCTTCCTCCTGGGGGGAAAGATATCTTCCCCGGGGTTAGTTATATTAGGGGGGGAGATACCCTGCCACACCGGCATCGCTAGTATCGACATCTTCTTACTATATAAGCAGAAACCGATACAGTCGTACACAATTTTGCCGAAACAGTCAGTGCATCTGAGAAGGAAAATAGCGCGTCCGCACTTACTTGTCACATACAACTCACGTCACATCCTCGCGCTCAGTGACGCCAACGGTGTGAAAATAGCGGCGATAATATGGTGCTACAGAATTAAAAAAAATGCGCATACTGCGTTTACCTTCACTCACTCGGCGCTCTCTTCTTCCGTAGCAACGTCATCTTCGTTTTATTACCGCCAACATATCGACACAAATCAAAATACGAAATTATAACCTAATTATAACGAATTTCGCAGTAACTGCGAACAATACCAATAATATATTCACGCGTGTATACCTTTCAAACATTTCCTACTTGTTGGCTGAATACATTTACTTATATGAAAATAAAATCACGGAAATCGGATAAATTGCTTTTTTAGGCACTACATTCGTCTGTATTAGCCAATACACCAACTTTTCAAAATCGGTCACCGGACTGGGTCGACATTGAGAGGTATGTGTAATGATATGTGCTGCCATCTGGTGCGGTTTGTCGAACATCCACCATTTGCAATACGAAAGCGCGATATAAGTTAGCTATATTAAAACATGTATAACAATCATATGAGCATCGTAGCATCTTATTAAATGGTGACTGCGGTAAAAATAGATATAAAGAACGTGCATACCATGCGACTAATTCGTTCAACACTATACTAGTTCTTGAACGCGCGTTGAAACTTTAATGTACCGTTACCGTACCTGAACGAACATGGCCACAACAAAAGGCATATGGGGCAATACGGTTATTAAGATTTATCCCGCATGCACATGGTCGTATATGTATTACTCATGCGAGTGAGAGGAGGCTGATGTTTTAACAGTATACGTACTTTTTATGACTAGGCCACGCGTTCATAACAGACCGCTTATCGGATTGACCCAGAGACCTGCAGCAAGCAAGCGGTGTAGTTTTTACCGTTACGCTATGTGTTAACGTTGGTCACAATACGTATATGTAAGCGCTGTATTCATCATGTTTTCATTAGTATAACAATACAAAGCAACCTATCAACGACGCACAATCTAAAAGGTTAGTGAATATATATATTACAATAAAGTGAAAATACTGATAATACTGCTAATTTTAAATGATAAGGCGATGAACGCATTATTAAAAATAAATGGCGGTTAGGAGTCAACCGTTCTACGCGGATATGTCTAGGCAATTTCGAGTGGAGAGAGCGTCGGTAGTCAGCCCTGTTAGTGGTGGAGCAAAACGACGTGACTGATGCACAGAGCGGGTATAAATAGGTGTGCGTAACTGTACCCTTAACTGTTATTATCATCATACACCTAACTATACACTTACCATTAATTCTCACCATATCCATAATTGTAATTCTCAACATTCCCTTAACTGTAATTATCATCATACCTTTAACGGTTCCTTTAAATATAAGTCTCACCGCACCCCTAATGTACCCTTAACTCTTTATATTACATAATCACTGCACCCCCATTAAATAGTTATAATACATATTTATTACACCCTCAGTACATGTTTCTCGTTGTATCAGCATACATTTGTACAATTTATGACAGTCTCCACCCTTCCTTGCTATTTCTCAATGTCTCAGCAAACAGTTATGTACTTTATGACACTAACTCCAACCTGCCTTGTTGTTCCTCACCATCTCAACATACATTTATTTTTATGACACTGTATCCAGCTTGCATTCCTATTCCCCCATCTCAGCATACACAATTTATTTTCTGACATTGTCACCACCCAGCCTTTCTATTTCTCACCATCTCAGCATACATATATGTATTTTATAACACTGTCTCAGCATACATTTCTATAGATTATGACACTGTCTCTAGCCTGCGTTGCTGTTTCTCACTGTCTCAGCATACATCACTTTAGTGTATGTAACTGTACCCACGGTACACTGCTAGAATACACAGTAACTGCACTCCTTCTTAATTATATATATCACAGTACCCTTAAATGTAACCAGAACTGTAATTCTCACAATACTCCTAACTTTAATTCTCATAATACTCCTAACTGTACCCATCATCAAAGGCACCGGCGTTGAGACATTACAAGTTGTGTGGTCTTCACTTTGAGTCCTCACAGTTCAAGAATGCCTCAACAAGGTTTGTATAAACTAAATATTATTATTGAAGTTATATTCACTGTTCTATATCAAATTACTGAACTAATGATTGTTACTTTGGTTAGCAGATCATTAATAAATATAACAAAAAGTAGTGATATGAAAATGCTTCCTTGTGGGATACCACTCACGACATATTTCTTCTTCTTCTTCTTCCATTTAAGCTCAGGACTCTATGTTAGCCACATATAAATGTGGCTAGAGTATTTTTGAGCTGTGATCACTATTGCGTGGGAGCGGGTACTGTATTTTCATGAAGACTGAAGATAACTTTTTTACTGTTACTATATTGATATTGGAGTTGTTGAATGGTGTAACATGATGCACTATTATATGTAAATTCTTTACAGAAACAGCCTCAATTGGAATGCGATTCCAACCCTTGTGGATGTCCCTACTCCTCCCTGCATGGTGACTCCAAAGAGACACCCTCCAACGATGAGGGAGACAACCCCCCCCCGATAAGATAAGGAAGGTTGAGAGCACTGCCACTGGTTTGTCTATATTATAATTGACATATGATATTTAAACAAACAAGGTATATTATTAGTCAAAACATATTCATAAGTTTTTCAATATGAGGCTTTTAAAGATCATTGTAATAGTTTTAAAGGGTACTGTAAACTGGATGATTGCATGTGCAATGTATGTATATATGCAGATAGAGTAAAGGTAAATAAACATTTTACATAAACATTTTACATTGTTATTTATGTACTAGCTGAGAGTCAGGATGACGTGCCAGAGCCAGAGACCCCACGGAAGCAGAAGCTGAACGCTGCAAACAGGAGACTTCGCACAAAAGTCTGCCGACTGGCAAAGAAGACGTCTCGGCAGAGAAAACTGTGGATGACCAAAGATGAGGCAGTAACTGCTATTTCGCAGTTTGTTTCATATACTGCTCTGGAATTGCTAAAGACTCAACTCATGTTGGCAGGTCGAAAACGACAAGGGCATAGATATTCAGAGGAATATAAGATGTTCGCTATGTCCCTGTATCATGTTAGTCCCAAATGTTATAAACTTCTAAAAAAAAGACATTAGCTTTACCTTTGTATCAGCTCATTGAAGTCATACTTGAAGAAGGTTGACATCAAACCCAGGTTCCATCAAAATATATTTGATGCATTGACATGTAAGGCTGAACACATGAGTGCCGAGTCGACACTTTGCGCCATACTGTTTGATGAAATGGCCATAAAGGAACAGGTAAGTTATGATGTAAGCAGTGACAATGTTTGTGGTTTAGAAGACTTTGGCACTGGTGGGAGAACTCGGTATGTGGCTAACCATGCTGGGGTGTTTATGGTCAGGAGTTTGGTTTACAAGTGGAAGCGGCCAGTGGGGTACTTTTGACAAGTGGCCCAATGTGTTCAGACAGGCTGAACTCTACTCTGCTCACCTGTATTGAAAAAGTTCAGGCAACTGGCCTAATTGTGAAAGTAGTGATATGTGACCAAGGCAGTAACAATAGGTCTGTTGTTAACAGTCTTGGCGTTTCAGTCGACAATCCAACATTTTAGCATAATGGCTCCACAATTTTTGTGCTATATGATCACCCACATTTGTTGAAGAACATACGAAATAATATGAAACGTAGCGGCTTTCGGGTAAATGAGGAACTTGTTAGTTGGAAGTACGTTGAACAGTTTTATGGTATTGACTCAAGTTTACCCATTCGAATGGCTCCAAAATGCACTGTGAAACATGTTAATCTGCCTCCATTCATCAAGAATGGAGGCAGATGAGAGTGTGTCTAGCCACTCAGGTACTCAGCCATTATGTAGCTGCAGGTATCACCACACTTTGTATGACTGGTGATAAGCTTGATGGGGAGGCAATCCACACTGCTCACTTTTTAGAGATGTTTGATAAACTGTTCAACACTTTCAATAGTTCCAGTCTGCATGATCCACACCAACTGCGCCGTGCCATCAGTCCAACTTCTGATCATGTGAGTTTTTTTAAAGACACTTTGAAGTGGTTGGATAATGTGACACCAGTTGGAAAGGCCAGTACACTGCCATGTTAAAAGGGTGGAAGTTGTCTATCAATAGTCTGTTGGGTTTGTTGGAGGATTTGCATATATCATACAGGTTACAGTTCCTGCTGACCAACAGGTTGAACCAATACTGTCTTGAGAGCTACTTCTCTCTTGGCAGGGGGCGTGGCGGACATCGGAATAATCCTGAAAATGGTTTTCAGAGAACATGTGACTCAGGCAGTCCATAACCCCAACTTTCGGTTGCGGTATGTGGAAAGCATTAAGACATAACATGATGTTTTCTAGTTGTCTGCGGCGACACCGATTGTCACATATCACATATGTATATGGTGAATATGTATTTCACTGGCAGGATTCAACATCTTCTTAAAGAGCAGAACAGAAGCCTTCAGATGCTTGGAGTGAAAAGAAACATAAAGGTAATGAAACTCTTACATGTGTGACAGGTTAAATGTGTTCTGACCACTATTCTATTGAGCAGGTTCTGATCAAGAGGAATGAAGTAATGTTATTTAGTGGTTTGTGCTTAACATGGTGGTGGTACTATATTTTGTGTACACTTTTTTATGTCTGCTTTGTGCATGATATTCATTAGTTGGTCGTGGTTCTATTAATTATTGTGTACAAACATGGATAGTGTAATGGATAATCTTATGTAGTATTGTACAACATGGTTCGTCTACATTTTGCATACACTTGCTTATAAATAATTCATACAATACTGATAGACTACTGTGTACATTACTTTGTTCATGCCAGCTTTGTGCATATCATTTATTAATTGGTGGTGGTGCTTTGTGCATGATATTCATTGGTTGGTGGTGATTCTACATGGTTATTGTGTACAAACATGGATACACTTGCTTATCAATAATTCATCCAATACTGATTGACTACTGTGTACATTATTTTGTTCATGTGTTCTTATTTGTGCAGCATTTATGAATTGATGGTGATGCTATTTGGCATTTGTGTGCATACACAAATTGTTGCATATGTTATTTTGCTCATAACTGCAATGTAAATAAAAATAAGTAGATGAAACATGGTGTTTGTCTGCAACTCAACTGCTCAAAGTATAGGCAACATTATCATAGTTAAAAAAAACAGCAGTAATTAAAAAAAATCCGTCATATGTATGGAAGATTAAAAAGAGTACATTTAACAGAATCAAATCATCATAAACATCATAATCATAATCATAAACATAAATATCTGCAGATACTAAGAAATAAAGGTCAGTAATGTACGCACAATGAATCCTTCAAGCCAGCCTAGCATGTTTCAAATATCACTCGTCACCAGATGGCGTAACTAAAATATTTTTACACAGGAAAAGATAGGAGTTGTGCTTCTTGGTATTGAATTTCTTTGCCATCATCTAGCAATGGTCACTTAGCAGGGGTCAATGTTCTTTTTAAGGGGTGGTCGTCTTGTCAGAGGGGTCCAAAACCAGTAGCATAAACATATATATATATATATATATATATATATATATATATATATATATATATATATATATATATATATATATATATATATATATATATATATATATATATATATATATATATACCTCATAATGCAAACTTGACCACCACCATCACCTCCTCCACCACCACCACCACCTCAACCACCACCATAGTTTCTACACTCCCAGTACATTTTCAGAATATATGTTCACGACACGCTCAGTATACATATAGAATACATAGTCACTACACTCTCAGTACACAGCTAGAAAACATAATAGTCACTGTATCACCAGCTCGTAGCTATGATACATAATCAATACACCTATTTTATACAGTTATAATATATAGTTACTGCTAGAATACATGGCCACTACACCCTCAGTATACAGCTAGAATACAACATAGTCACTGTATCTCCAGTGAACAGCTATAATATATAGTCACAGAACAGAGAATATATACTCACTGGACTCCCAGCACACAGCTATAATGCATAATCATTGAACCATCGGTACACATCCAGAATACATAGTCACTACACTCTCAGTACGCAGCTAAAATACAAAATAGTCCAAATATATCCAGTACATAGCTATAATGCATAGTCAATACAACTCCAGTACACGATTAGAATATATAGTTACCGCTCACCCAGCAAACAGCTCGAATGCATGACCTATGCATCCTCAGTACATAACTAGAATAAATAGTCACTACACCATCAGTACATAGCTAATATACAACATAGTCTGTATATCCAGCACACAGCTGTACGACATTGCCAATACAACTTCAGTTCACAGTTAAAATGCACAGTCACAGTAACCCACCTAAAAAGCGAGGGTTAGGGTTTGGGTTTAAGTTTAGGGTTAGTTAAGGGTTAGAGTTACGGTTATTATATCAATGAATAATATAATACACAACCGCCAGGGGGCGCAGGGTAGGGGGCGCGCGGGAAAATATGTATTACCCACTCCCTTTGCTACCCCACTATATATCCTAATCGTTTACTGGTGTTGTAGTGAATATGCATTACACCTATGTTCTGGGAATACTGTGACTATTTCGAATTTTAGTTGTGTTCTGAGGGTGAAGTGATTATGTGTTCTAGATGTGTACTGAGTGTGCAATAACCATGTATTCAAGCTGTGTGCTAAGAGTGCATTGAGTAGGTATTCTCTGTACTGGAGTTGTTGTGACTATATATAATAACTCTGCACTGGGTATTCAGTGACTATTCTGAAGTCTAGCTGTGTACTGAGAGTGTAGTGAATATGTGTTTTAGATACGTACTGAGGGTGTAGTGACTATGTATTCTAGAGGTGTACTGAGGGTGCCTTGACCGTGAATTCTAGCTGTCTGCTAGGAGTGCAGTGAGTATGTATCATATGTAATGTAGTAGAAGTTACTACGTATTATAGCTGTGTAGTGGGGATACAGTTACCATTTTGTATTCTAGCTGTGTACTGAGGGTGTAGTGATTATGTATTATAAATATATACTGAGGGTGTAGTGGCCATGTATTCTAGGAGTAACTATGTATTATAACCGTATACTGGAGTTGTAGTTACTATGTATAATAACTACGAACTGGAGATACAGTGACTATTTTGTACTCTAGCTGTGTACTGAGAGTGTAGTGATTATGTATTACAGATGTATACTGAAGGTGCAGTGACTATGTTTTATATTTGTTTGCTGAAGATACATACTATTTTATATTTTAGCTATGTACTGAGGCTGTAATGAATATGTATTCTAGATATGTACTGAGGCTGTAGTGAATATGTATCCTAGATATGTACTGAGGGTGAAGTAACCATGTATCATGATTGTGTGTTGGGAGTGTAGTAACTATCTTGGTGATGGTAGTGGTGGTGGTGGTGGTGGTGGTGGTGGTGGTGGTGGTGGTGGTGGTGGTGGTGGTAGTTTTGGTGGTGATGGTGGTTGTGGTGGTTGAGGTGGATGTAATGGTGGTGCTGGTGGTCACGGTTACACTCTGAGTTATATATACATATATGCTCATGATTTTGGTCCCACTGACTAGACGACCACCGCTTAAAAAGAACTTTGACCATTGCTAGGTGGTCACTGCTTGATGATGGGTACAGTTAGGAGTATTGTGAGAACTACAGTTCGGGTCATTTAAGGGCACACTGATATATTTAATTAAGAGGGAGTGCAGTTACTATGTATTCTAGCAGTGTATCGTAGGTACATTGACTATGTATTCTAGCTGTGTGCTCTGGGTACAGTGACGATGTATTCTAGTTTTGTATTGAAATTGTAATGTCCATGTATTATAGCTCTGTACTGAGAGTGTAGTGACTATGTATTCTAGATGTGTGCTGAGGATGTAGTGGTAATGTATTCTTGCAGTAAGTATGCATTCTAAATGTTTACTACAGTTGTAGTTACTAAATATTACTGCTACGTGCTGGATATGCTGTGAATATTTTATATTATAGCTGTGTATTGAAGGTATAGTGGTCATGTATTCCAGCATTAACTATGTATTCTAACTGTATACTGGAGTTGTAGTGACTATGTATTAAAGCTACCAACAGGAGAAACAATGATTATTTTGTATTCTAGTTGTGTACAGAGAGAGAGTAATTACTATGTTTTATAGATGTATACTGGGGGTGCAGTAATTATGTCTTATAGCTATGTGCTGGAAATACAGACTATTTTGTATTCTAGCTGTAATGATTATGTATTCTAGATGTGTACTGAGGGTGTAGTGACATTGTATTCTGACTGTGTATTGGGAGTTTAGTAACTATGGTGGCGGTGGTGTATAGTTGGTGGTGGTGGTAGTAGTAGTGGTTGTGGTGGTGGTTGTGGTTGTGGTGGTGGTGGTAGTGGTGGTGGTGGTGGTGACGGATGCATTATGAGGTATATATACCTCTATGCTTCTGATTTTTGACTCATCTGACTAGGCGACCACCCCTTAAACATAACTTTGACCCATGCAATGTGACCACTGCTAGATGATGGGTACAGTTAGGAGTATTTTTTAGAAATACAGATATGGGTATTTTGATAATTACAGTTCGGGTTACATTTAAGTGTAGAGTGATATATATATATATATATATATATATATATATATATATATATATATATATATATATATATATATATATATATATATATATATATATATATATATATAATTAAGAGGGAGTGCAGTTACTGTGTATTCTTGCAGTGTAACATGGGAACAGTGGCTATGTATTCTAGCTGTGTGCTGTGGCTAGAGTAACTGTGTTTTCTAGTTGTGTATTGAAGGTGTAGTGACCATGTATTCTAACTGTATATTGAGTTTTATACTGAGAGTGTAGTGACTATGTATTATCGATGTGTACTGAGGATAGAGTGGCCATGTATTATAGCAGTATCTATGTATTATAACTCTGTATTGCAGTTGTAGTGACTATATCTTACAATAGTGTGCTGGAGATACATACTATTTTGCATTATATCTAAGTACTGAATGTGTTGTGGCTATGTATTATAATTGTGAACTGAGTTTGTAGTCGAGCTGTGTGTTGGGTGAGCAGTAACTATGTATTAGAATGGTGTACTGGAGTTGTAATGAATTTGCTTTATAGCTATGCACTGGAGATACTGTGACTATTTTTTGCTGTGTACTGAGGGTGTAGTGACTATTTATTCTATATGTGTATTGATGATGTATTCTAAGTATGTGCTTGGAGTTCAGTTATATATTATAGCTGTGATCTGGGGATACATTGACTATTTTGTATTCTAGCTGTGTACTGAAAGTGTACTGGCTAAGTATTTTCGCTGTGTACTGATTGTGTAGTTACTACGTTTGTAAGATGTTTACTGAGGGTGCTTTGACCTTTCATTCTAGCTCTCTGCTGGGAGGGCAGTGAGTGTGTATTATGTGATCTAAAGTACTATAGTATTCGTGATTATGCATTACAGCTGTGTAGTGGGGATAGAGTGAATGTTTTGTATTCAAGATGTGTACTGACGTTAGAGTGGCCATGCATTCTACCAGTAAATATATATTATAACTGTATACTGGAGTTGTAGTGACTATTTATAAAAGCTACGAACTGGAGATTCAGTGATTATTTTGTATTCTAGCTGTGTACTGATAGTGTAGTGTCTACATATTCTAGATGTATACTGAGGGTGCAGTGATTATGTATTTTAGCTGTGTGCTGGATATTCAGGTTATTTTGTATTCTAGCTATATATATATATATATATATATATATATATATATATATATATATATATATATATATATATATATATATATGTATATATAGATGTATATATATATATGTATATATATATATATATATATATATATATATAGATATATATATATATATATATATATATATATATATATATATTTATATATATATATATATATATATATATATATATATATATATATATATATATGTATATGTGTACTGATGGTGTAGTGACCATGTATTCTGACTGTGTACTGGGAGTGTAGAAACTATGGTGGTGGTGCTGTTGGTGGTGGTGTTGATGGTGGTAGTAGATGTGGTGGTGGTTGTGGCTGTGGTGTTAGTGGTGGTGGTCACGGTTGCATTATGTGGCATATACACCACTATGCTTCTGATTTTTGACTCATATGCCTAGGCGACCACACCTTAAGAATAACTTTAACCCCTGCTAGATGATGGGTAGAGTTAGGTGTAGTAGCCATGTATTCTAGCAGTAAATATGTATTAGAACTGTATATTGGAATTGTAGTGACTATGTATTATAGCTAAGAACTGGAGATACAATGACTATTTTGGATTCTAGTTGTGTAAAGAGATTGTCATCATCATCATCATGCTGTCAGTCGCTATGCGACAAAGACTGCTTTCATTTCTTGACCGCCGCACTCCATTTAGTTCTCTGCTGTGAGAGTGATGTCCATGAGTCGGTCTTTATGTCTCTCAGCTTGAGGTTTCTCTTGATGTTATCCTTGAACCGGAGACGAGGGCGTCCTCTCTGTCTGTGACCAGAAGACAATTGAGAGTAGAGGATCTGCTTTGGTAGTCTGTCTGATGACATCCTCATGAGGTGTCCAGTCCACAGGAGATTCTTTTTGATCAGAAGATCTTCCATAGAGGGCAGCCCTATCCGACCGAGTATTTCCTTGTTTGTCACTTTGTCCTTCCAGGTTAGCCTCATGATCGAACGCAGATGTCGCATCATGAAGGCATGCAGCTTTTTCACCTGTCTTCTGTACACTGTCCAGGCCTCGGCTCCGTATAGTAAGGTGGATAGCACAATTGCGCGGTAGATCTTGCCTTTGACCCGCGTGGACACATGGTGGTTGTTCCAGAGTCTCTGGCGTAATCGGCCGAAAGATGCGCTAGCCTTGGCCATCCTCCTCTGTATTTCAGCATCAATGCGTCCATCACTTGATATAGTGCTTCCGAGGTAGGTGAATTCCGGAACAGAGTTCAGCTTGTTTCCATCAACCATGATATCCTCCTCTCGGGTTCTTGTAGAGTTGGGTTGGTACAGCACTTCCGTCTTCTTGATGTTAATCTTCAGGCCGAACTTCTTTGATGCATCGGAGAAAGCATCCACTATTCTCTGGATCTCTTCAGCGGAGTGGGCGATCAGTGCACTGTCATCTGCGTATAGCAGCTCTCTCACAAGTATCTGGGTAGTCTTGGTCTTCGCTCTGAAGTGTGCTACGTTGAATAGGTCAGCGCTCTGTCTAGACTGTATATAGACGCCATCTCCCATGCCTCGGAAAGCCTCGACAAGCATTGCTGATAGGAAGATGGAGAAGAGCGTGGGGGCCAGTACACAGCCTTGCTTGACACCATTGGTAACACCGAACGTTTCCGAGACTTCCCCTCCAACACTCACATTCGCCATCATTCCCGTATGTAGAGCCTCGATCATGGTTGTGAATTTCTCTGGGCATCCATATTTCCTCAGTAGCTGCCATAGACCGGTCTTTCCGACTGTATCAAACGCCTTCGTGAAGTCGACAAATACTATATATAGTGGTCGGTCCTGCTCAATGCACTTTTCTTGTAGTTGTCGAAGACAAAACATCATGTCCGCTGTGCTCCGGTTGGATCTGAAGCCACACTGTGTCTCCGGAACTACTTCTGGTTTTATGTGAATAGATAGTCTGTTGAGCAGGATCCTGGCGAAGATCTTGCCTGCTATGGAAAGAAGAGAGATTCCTCTGTAGTTCCCACAGTCTGTTCGATCTCCTTTCTTGTAGATGGTTACAATGCTGGCATCCTTCCACGCTTGTGGTACAGAACCCTCCTCCCAGGCTTTGGTGATTAATTGGTGCAGTCTGTTGGACAGATTGTCTCCTCCGTGCTTCCATACTTCAGCAGGAATTCCATCACCCCCAGGTGCTTTGCCATCTTTCAGGCCGGCGATTGCTCTAGCCATCTCATCCATGTTTGGAATCTCATCAAGGCATGTGTTGGTAATGCGCTGCTGGATGTTGACAAGAGCTTCATGTTCTATGTCGCCAGGGACGTTGAGTAGTTTTTGGAAGTGTTCACTCCATCTTGCCACAACTCTCTTGCTGTCGGATAAGGTCTCCATTCCATCTGTTGACTTCAGGTGAACAGGTTCCTTTTTCGCGGGTCCCCACACTTCCTTCAGTCCATTGTAGAAGCCCTTCATGTCGTTTCTGTCTGCAGATCTCTGCAGCTCCTCTGCCTTCATTTCCCACCATTCTGACTTCAGGGCACGGGTGCGTTTTTGTAACAGACTGCAGGCATCTTTGTACGCTGCAGTGGTGGATCTAGTACTCCTGGTCTGTAACACTCTCTGGTGGGATTGGTCTCTTCTGCTCATTAGATTTTGTAGCTCCTGGTCGTTGGGGTCGAACCAGTCCTGGTGTTTTCTGTCTGGCTTGCCGATAAATGTTTTAGCTGTGTTGTATACTACCTGTTGCAGAGCTGCCCATTCCTCATCTGGTGTTGAGCTTTCCTTCTCCTCCCATTGGGCGAGAGCGCAGTCCATCTCCTGCTCGAAGCTCCCCCTATGACTGATGGTACGTAGTTTTGCTGTGTTTAGCTTGGTCGGTTTTCTTACCCCTTGTCTGTTGTGCTTTTGTCGTACTCTAAATGCCACTTTTGACCTCAGCATATGGTGATCGGTCCAGCAGTTAGCTCCACGCATGGCTCGAGTACTGTGGATGTCCATCTTATCCCGACACCTCGTGATGATGAAGTCGATCATATGCCAGTGTCTGGAACGAGGATGCATCCAGGTGGTCTTGCGTTCATCCTTCTGCTTGAACATGGTGTTCGTCACTATCAGTTCGAACTCAGAGCACTAAGCCAGTAGAAGCTCGCCATTGGAGTTGCGTTTCCCGATCCCATATTTCCCATGACCATGGTCCATTTGTCATTGTCTCTTCCTATCCTTGCATTGAAGTCTCCTATCAGCAGTAGCTTATCGGTACGAGGGATATCTCTGAGCGTACTTGACAGCTGGTTGTAGAAAGCCTCTTTGTTATCATCCGGGTTTGTCATTGTTGGAGCGTAAACACTGATAATTGTAGCATAGTTGTCCTTGCCCAGAGGTAGTCTCATCATCATGATTCTGTCACTTACTGGCCGTGGCATTTCTGTCAGCATACAATGACTATTTTGGATTCTAGTTGTGTAAAGAGATTGTAGTAATAATGTATTATGGATATACTGAGGGTGCATTGATTATGTCTTATAGCTGTGTGCTGGATATGCATATAATTTTGTATTCTAGCTATGTGCTGAGGCTGTATTGACTATGCATTCTAGATGTGTACTGAGTGCTAAGTGCGTAGTGGCCATGTATTCTGACTGTATACTGGGAGCGTATTAACTATGGTGGTGGTAGTGGTGATGATGGTGTTGGTGGTTTTGGTAGTGGTGTTGGTGGTGTTGATCGTCACTGTTGCGTCATGAGGTATATGTTCGTCTATGCTATTGATTTTTGACCCCTCTAACTAGATGACCACCAATTAAAATGAACTTTGACCTCTGCTATATGACCACTGCTAGATGATGCGTACAGTTAGAAGTATTTTGAGAATTACAGTTAGGAGTATTGTGAAAATTACAGTTCGGGTTACATTTAAGTGTAGAGTGAGATACACAATAAAGAGGGAGTGCAGTTGCTATGTATTCTAACAGTGTATCGTGGGTACATTGACTATGTATTATAGCTGTGTGCTCTGGGTACAGTGACGATGTATTCTAGTTTTGTATTGAAATTGTAATGTCCATGTATTATAGCTCTGTACTGAGAGTGTAGTGACTATGTATTCTAGATGTGTGCTGAGGATGTAGTGGTAATGTATTCTTGCAGTAAGTATGCATTCTAAATGTTTACTACAGTTGTAGT
Source organism: Lamellibrachia columna (assembly GCA_963662155.1). Taxonomy (NCBI): domain Eukaryota; kingdom Metazoa; phylum Annelida; class Polychaeta; order Sabellida; family Siboglinidae; genus Lamellibrachia; species Lamellibrachia columna. Next base: position 43,049,856 of record OY759270.1, read on the forward strand.
TACTAAATATTACTGCTACGTGCTGGATATGCTGTGAATATTTTATATTATAGCTGTGTATTGAAGGTATAGTGGTCATGTATTCCAGCATTAACTATGTATTCTAACTGTATACTGGAGTTGTAGTGACTATGTATTAAAGCTACCAACAGGAGAAACAATGATTATTTTGTATTCTAGTTGTGTACAGAGAGAGAGTAATGACTATGTTTTATAGATGTATACTGGGGGTGCAGTAATTATGTCTTATAGCTATGTGCTGGAAATACAGACTATTTTGTATTCTAGCTGTAATGATTATGTATTCTAGATGTGTACTGAGGGTGTAGTGACATTGTATTCTGACTGTGTATTGGGAGTCTAGTAACTATGGTGGCGATGGTGTTGTTGTTGGTGGTGGTGGTGGTGGTAGTAGTGGTTGTGGTGGTGGTTGTGGTTGTGGTGGTGGTGGTAGTGGTGGTGGTGGTGGTGACAGTTGCATTATGAGGTATATATACCTCTATGCTTCTGATTTTTGACTCATCTGACTAGGCGACCACCCCTTAAACATAACTTTGACACATGCAATGTGACCACTGCTAGATGATGGGTACAGTTAGGAGTATTTTTTAGAAATACAGATATGGGTATTTTGATAATTACAGTTCGGGTTACATTTAAGTGTAGAGTGATATATATATATATATATATATATATATATATATATATATATATATATATATATATATATATATATATATATATAATTAAGAGGGAGTGCAGTTACTGTGTATTCTTGCAGTGTAACATGGGAACAGTGGCTATGTATTCTAGCTGTGTGCTGTGGCTAGAGTAACTGTGTTTTCTAGTTGTGTATTGAAGGTGTAGTGACCATGTATTCTAGCTGTATATTGAGTTTTATACTGAGATTGTAGTGACTATGTATTATCGATGTGTACTGAGGATAGAGTGGCATGTATTATAGCAGTATCTATGTATTATAACTCTGTATTGCAGTTGTAGTGACTATATCTTACAATAGTGTGCTGGAGATACATACTATTTTGCATTATATCTATATACTGAATGTGTTGTGGCTATGTATTATAATTGTGAACTGAGTTTGTAGTCGAGCTGTGTGTAGGGTGAGCAGTAACTATGTATTAGAATGGTGTACTGGAGTTGTAATTAATTTGCTTTATAGCTATGCACTGGAGATACTGTGACTATTTTTTGCTGTGTACTGAGGGTGTAGTGACTATTTATTCTATATGTGTATTGATGATGTATTCTAAGTATGTGCTTGGAGTTCAGTTATATATTATAGCTGTGATCTGGGGATACATTGACTATTTTGTATTCTAGCTGTGTACTGAAAGTGTACTGGCTAAGTATTTTCGCTGTGTACTGATTGTGTAGTTACTACGTATGTAAGATGTTTACTGAGGGTGCATTGACCTTTCATTCTAGCTCTCTGCTGGGAGGGCAGTGAGTGTGTATTATGTGATCTAAAGTACTATAGTATTCGTGATTATGCATTACAGCTGTGTAGTGGGGATTGAGTGAATATTTTGTATTCAAGATGTGTACTGACGTTAGAGTGGCCATGCATTCTACCAGTAAATATATATTATAACTGTATACTGGAGTTGTAGTGACTATTTATAAAAGCTACGAACTGGAGATGCAGTGACTATTTTGTATTCTAGCTGTGTACTGATAGTGTAGTGTCTACATATTCTAGATGTATACTGAGTGTGCAGTGATTATGTATTTTAGCTGTGTGCTGGATATTCAGGTTATTTTGTATTCTAGCTATATATATATATATATATATATATATATATATATATATATATATATATATATATATATATATATATATATATATATATATGTATTTATATATGTATATATATATGTATATATATATATATATATATAGATATATATATATATATATATATATATATATATATATATATATATGTATATGTGTACTGATGGTGTAGTGACCATGTATTCTGACTGTGTACTGGGAGTGTAGAAACTATGGTGGTGGTGCTGTTGGTGGTGGTGTTGATGGTGGTAGTAGAGGTGGTGGTGGTTGTGGCTGTGGTGGTGGTGTTAGTGGTGGTGGTCACGGTTGCATTACATTACGCATGTAACATATCATTATTACAATTATGTAGCGAACATACGAACACACGTGCAATGTAGCAGACGATTATTATTTATAGTTCTAACCTAGCTCATATTCTTCTATTTAGGGCACTCGAGCTATCGCTCATCCAGCAACGTCGAGTAATCTACGCCAACACACGTGCAACGTAGCCGACGATTATTATTTATAGTTCTAGCCCATAATATTCTTCTGTTTAGGTCGCTCGCGCTGTCGCTCAACCCAGCATCATCGAGTAATCTCCGCCCATTTATGTTAATAGCCCGGAACGTTGATAGAAAAAAAATTACGCCATCCGGTATATATGCGCTCGCATACCTAGATACGTGTATGGCAGTATGAGAAAAGTAAGAAAATATATGATATTTACTTGCGAAATTCGAGGAAACCGCTCTCTGTCGACTTTGTCAAAGGGAAAATATGTAGTAAAGACTATTGCCTCCGGTATTCCCAGGCCATCCAACCGGAATCGACGTTCCTTTACTTCGTTGATCGGACGAGAACCGTTGTTTTGTGACGTGATATGGCCGTAGACATTACCAAAAGTTTATTTCGCATTATTTATTAAGACAATTTTGTACGTACGGTAAAGTGTACTAACTTAGCGGATAAATTCGATTTACCCATATATAATAAATAAAACCCACACCTATGTCTTTCATTGCTTATATTATTGCTTTTGAAGTAAACCTCCACCGATACATCAGTTTCTTTTTTTAGGGGGGCTATCTGATATGATCCCCTGATGGGAAACTTCAATGTTGATCTAAGTATTGGAAAAAGGAGACTATGTAAGATCGTATTCGGACTACTCCAATAGTTCACACGGAACTGCAGCGCATTCGGAATTGTTCCAGTACCCGTACAAGTTCGAACCTGGCTCAACGTTCCTTGACGTCGGTGGTCGGACGAGAGCAGTTATAGTGCTGATCTGAACAAGCAAGGATGGGTTCTATGCGTTCGATGGTTACATCATACCATTATTTAAAAAGGGTTCGAGAAATAAGTCAGAGAGAGTTACAGATCAGTGAATTTAACGTCAGTGATTTGTAAATTATTAGAAAGGTTAATTAAAGACCATATGGTGGACTTCCTCGTTAAGCATAAATTATTAAATTCATCTCAACATGGGTTCCTTAAAACGAGGTCATCCTTAACAACTATGTTATGTTTTTTGGAAGAAACCACTAAGTGGATAGACGTGGGATCGCCAGTAAATCTTATATACTTAGATTTTCAGAAATCTTTCGACAAAGTGCCATATTAAAGATTACTACTTAAATTAAAAGCCCATGGTATCGGGGATAGCATAACTGACTGGATAGAACAATGACTGACTGGCAGAAGACAACGATTTATAGTAGATGGAGAAGTTTAAAATTGGAAATCGGTTTTGAGTGGGGTACCTCAAGGATCAGTATTATGACCTATATTATTCTTAATATATATCAATCACTTGGATGACCGTATAACAAGTAACGTACTGAAATTTGCGGATGACATAAAACTGTTTCGAAAGGTTAATACTGATGGTGATAAACAACATTTACAAAACGATCTAGACAGATTAGTGAAATGGTCTGAGAAATAGCAGATGGGGTATACTGTTCTGGGTACTACTGTAAAAGAAAAGGACTTAGGAGTTACAATAAGCGCCGATATGAAAGTTTCAGAACAGTGTGGTATTGCAGGTTCAAAGGGTAATCAAATTATTAGATTGATTAGAAGAAACATAACATACAAGGAAAACAATTTAAATTATACCTCTTTATAAAGCAACATTTAGACCTCATTTAGAATACTGTAAACAAGCATGGAGACCATATCGTAAGAAGGATATAGATAAGCTTGAATGCATACAAAGGAGAGCAACTAAAATATTTCCAGAACTGAGAGACCTTAGTTACGAAGAACGCCAGAAAGAATGTGGTTTAACAACTCTAGAGACAAGGAGGTTAAGAGGAGATCAGATTGAAGTTTTTAAGATATTGAATGGGTATGAAAATATTGATAGAAATGTGTTTTTGTCACTCAAGAAGGATAGCAGAACTAGAGGACATGAGGTAAAATTAGTAAAGGATCAGTGTAGATTGGACATCAGGAAGCACTCGTTCTCACAGAGGACAATACATGAATGGAACACATTGTCTACATATAGCAGGCTAGCAGCGTGAATATGTTTAAAAACAAGGTTGACACATATCTCAGGAGGGCGGGTTATAAGTAGATGAACATTGTTGGACCCTCGATAAGCCAATGGCTTCCTTGTCCACTTGCCATCTGGGCATTTGGCTTGGATGGCAAATCTTGTTAAATCTTGTTAAATCCAGTGAACACATCACATACTTTTTTTGACGGCCCCTAGCAATCTACTAACTGATGGTGGTTCGTATTAAAAAATTATGTAATACTTATCAAAACCTTTAGTGACTCATTAAGCAGTACGTTCACATGTGATGATTACTCCATAAGACATCTCATTTGAAATCAAACTCTTGCACGTGCGGCTCATAGCCCCTGGTCGGTTGTGTTCATGTACTCTGAAGTGTTGGGACCTTCTGGTGAAACTGAACCCACGTCCAGTATAACCGGAACTGTTCTTAATTGTTGAAAAATTCTTAATTAGTGCGCATACATCGAATAGACAGGTAGAGGCGACAGTCGCCTGCTTTGACACATAGATACATCATTACAGCATAAGATCCTTTATCGTATTATTATGACACAGATATGCATGTGAACCTTTCAACCTCTCCCGAATCTACGTCAGTCCTGATTATTTCATCACTGTGACATATGCACCCGTTGCGAAAAACACATCATCGGTTTTTATCAAACGGGAACTGGGAACATGTATGCACAGTAAAGAAACAAATAAAGTAATATGTTTGTAACGACATACCGCAAACTTCATATTAATCACAGCTGTTTATTATGATGTCCAAAACAGGTGGCATGGAAGGGTGGCTACTTTTAACAAGATTTAACAAGATTTGCCATCCAAGCCAAAGGCCCAGATGGCAAGTGGACAAGGAAGCCATTGGCTTATCGAGAGTCCAACAATGTTCATCTACTTATAGCCCGCCCTCCTGAGATATGTGTCAACCTTGTTTTTAAACATATTCACGCTGCTAGCAGTTACACAATCTGTAGACAATTGGTTCCATTCATTTATTGTCCTCTGTGAGAACGAGTGCTTCCTGATGTCCAATCTAAATTGATCCTTTACTAATTTTATCTCATGTCCTCTAGTTCTGCTATCCTTCTTGAGTGAGAAAAACATATTTTTATCAATATTTTCATACCCATTCAATATCTTAAAAACTTCAATCTGATCTCCTCTTAACCTCCTTGCCTCTAGAGTTGTTAAACCACATTATTTCAGGCGTTCTTCATAACTAAGGTCTCTCAGTTCTGGAATCATTTTAGTTGCTCTCCTTTGTATGCGTTCAAGCGTATCTATATCCTTCTTACGATATGGTCTCCACGCTTGTATACAGTATTCTAATTGAGGTCTAACTATTGCTTTATAAAGAGGTATAATTAACTTTTTTCCCTTGTATGTTATGTTTCTTCTAATCAATCCAATAATTTGATTACCCTTTGAAGCTGCAATACCACACTGCACTGAAACTTTCATATCAGCGCTTATTGTAACTCCTAAATCCTTTTCTTTTACAGTAGTACCCAGAACAGTATCTCCCATTTTATAGTTTACATTCAAGTTCCTATGTCCTGTATGTAGGCATTTACATTTCCCAAAATTGAACAACATCTGCCATTTCTCAGACCATTTCACTAATCTGTCTAGATCGTTTTGTAAATGTTGTTTATCACCATCAGTATTAACCTTTCTAAACAGTTTTGTGTCATCCGCAAATTTCAGTACGTTACTTGTTATACTGTCGTCCAAGTCATTGATAAAAAATAAGAATAATATAGGTCCTAATACTGATCCTTGAGGTACCCCACTCAAAACCGATTTCCAATTTGAAACTTCTCCATCTACTACAACTCGTTGTCTTCTGTCAGTCAGCCATTGTTCTATCCAGTCAAGTATGCTATCCCCGATACCATGGGCTTTTAAATTAAGTAGTAATCTTTGATGTGGCACTTTGTCAAAAGCTTTCTGAAAATTTAAGTAGATAATATCTACTGGCGATCCCACGTCTATCCACTTAGTGATTTCTTCCAAAAAACATAACATATTTGTTAAGCATGACCTCGCTTTAAGGAATCCATGTTGAGATGAATTTAATAATTTATGCTTAACGAGGAAGTCCACCATATGGTCTTTAATTAACCTTTCTAATAATTTACAAATCACTGACGTTAAACTCACTGGTCTGTAATTCTCTGACTTATTTCTCGAACCCTTTTTAAATAATGGTATGATGTTTATTTCTTTCCATTCAAACGGAAGTCATAAGACAGATGACTCTGAAGTATCTTGCTTTTATGAGTCCACTTGGAACAATGTTCGTTCGCATGTCTGCGTCTTATGTCATTGAATTTAATATCCCTACTTAATCTGACTGCCTGGTCTTAATGATATCATAAACTGGTGTGGAGCCTGAACTAGTTTCTGTACATATCAGTCATAACTGAAAAACATGTATGAGTGAGAAAATGGCAATCCATTTATTTAATACATTAATCATAGGCATGGAAGAGCCCCTAAATAGGAGTGACAATCACAATTGGTTACAAGTGCCATAGTAGGGGCGTAATTACCAAATTGATTAGCCATACACATACATGTACTAACAGAAAGGCTGGGATTCTCGATCCCCCACCTCACCCCACCCCAGGCGAAGCGCCAGGCATAACTGAGCAATTAGTGTTCCCATGTTAAACAACATGCGTTAAAAGGTCACACTTCCCGCACACATGCGTTGAAAGACACAACTGAGAACACAGTCCAGGGACAACACCTCACGAGCAGCTGGACCAAGCACCTCCCGCCTCACGATCAGCGCCAGGTCCAACCATCAGACGAGCCGCCCTGAAACAACACAAATTTTTCTGGCAGACAAAAATGCAACAGTGAGAATTTAGTTATGGCTTCTTGATTGGTGAAGCTAATGATTTAATTATAATGTAACTATTAAATGAGGTGGAGCGCCATCGACCCATTGCCTTAATTTGCTCGATGCTGAACCCCCTTTTCGCAGCCCAAGTTGTGGCACCAATGCGAAAGGAATGAGGTGAGATCTGTTTAGCGTCCAGCTTAGCAGCTGTTGCCGCCTTCCTCAACATGCTAGAGAAATATGACCGAGACAAAGGAAGCTTGTCCGAAAACCTGAACAATGGCCAACCATCATGGCCCCGTAATTTGGCATACTCTTTCAGCAACATGTGGGGACATGTGCTGCCACCTGTGGGTTGAATATCAAATTTGAAAGGGCGGCCTGTACTGTTTTTATTAGACAAAAAAGTGAGTTTGATCTTTGACTTTGTTACATGACATTGACTCATGTTAATATTATGTTCCCCTTTTGTTACCTCACTGATCCGGAGGAAAGCAAAGAGCATTAATGCGAACATGGCTTTGAGCAAAGCGAGAGTGAAAGAAGTGCACCCAGTTGCTGACAGTGCCTTAACTAATTTCTTCAATTGTACTTGGTGCCTTTCCTTCCCTGCAAAGTGCTTCACAGAAACATCTAACAAGTTAGGGAGAAGCACGGATAAATTGTTGCTTGCCTTCTTTAAGGTGTCGAAAGAAATTAACAAAATGTTGCCAGTTGCTGCGATACCTTGTTCTAGTGCGTGTGGTATTGGCCCGATCAATAGTGGCTATTGATGCTTCCCCAAGGCAGCCAATGTGTACGAAGTGGCACCTTGTCGGCTGAACTACCCTTGCTCTGCCTTCCTGTAACCGAGAGATATGATCCGGTACCACATTCGTCTTACCCGGAATGTATTTTGCTCGAAAGCAAATGTTGCGCGACATACACACGACAACTAGCTCTCGAATGAGATCCATCAAGCTAACATCCCTTGCTGTTTGCTGGTTTATCACATCCACCACTGCAGAGTTGTCGGAAAGGAACAAGATTCGGCGATTTGTGAAAGTGGAGCCCCAACAATGCACAACTAAAATGATGGGTAACAGCTCCTTAACAGAGTTATGGACTGCTGACCAATTTACCGGGAAACTACCTTGTAACCACTCATTTCCAAAGACTGCACCAAACGCAAAACCGCTAGCATCTGTTGTAAGGTGAAGGACATCTGACGAAGTCCAGACAACTGGCAAGAAAGACATGGTACCATTAATATTTTCCAGAAATTCCAACCAGGCCTTGATATCCTTCCGTGCTTTGCTGTTAAGCCGAATCAAGTGGTTGGGGTTGGACTTGCCTAAAGTTAGGTTTATGAGGCGACGACAAAATGTTCTGCCAGGCGAAATGACTCGGCATGAAAACTGGAGGGACCCAACCAAGGACTGGACCTCACGCAGTGAAGCCTTCTTGCGTTTAGACATTGCAATGAGCTTGGCGCGAAGCACTGACAGTTTATCCCGGGGAAGCTTAATTGTCTGTGCTACAGAATCTGCTTCAATTCCGTGAAGGACAACTTTGGAAGTTGGTAACACCGTTTTGGAGTGTTTAATGGGAATGTTTGTCATACGACAGATTTATAAAAACCTGTCCAAATATAACTGGCAACGTGAAATGGTCTTTCCGAAAAAGATACAGTCATCAAGAATGTGGCTGATGTGCAAAATATTTGCTTTATGTACACATATCCAGTGCACTGCTTGTGAAAATGAAAATGACTCAAACGTCTGACATGACGTGCTGCAACCCATTGGCAGACAAATGTCAAAATAGAATTGTCCTTTAAACTTGAAACCTAGCAGGCGAAAATCAAGGGGAGAAATGGGAATGTTCCTGAAAGCATCATTGATACCTGCTTTAGCTACTAAACACCCTTTTCCCAATTCCAACATAATGCGAATACAATCATCAAGCATCTCGAATGAAACGGATGAAAATTCTGGAACAATGTGAGAATTGACTGAATTTTCTTTGGGGTAGCTTAAATCATGAATGAGACGAAAATCCCCTGGTTTCTTTTTTGGAACTAAACCTAAAGGTGAGAAAACCATGTTGGATAGAGGGGGATTCTAGTAGGGACCAGCAATTCTACCAAGCGCTTTCTCTTTATCAAGCTTAGTCTGGACGATGGATAAATTGTCATTGACAGATTTGTGATTTTCATAAAGACCTCAGGATCAGTGTCAATGGGTGAATTAATCCTAAAGCCAGATTTAAAACCCAAAATGAGAAATGTCTTTGATCTCCAATCATAGCCTTGTAACATATATTCGAGGACATTGTGTTTGACAGGTGTAGGCAGGACATGACTTGTATTTACAGGTTCATATTTTGTTGGTTGATGTGGCTGTGAAGGGCTTTTACTCTGCTCTACAGGTTGAGAGACCGTGGCCCCGTCGTTTACACTTGGAGCATAGGTGACTGTAACGGCAATTTGTTCGTGAACAGTTGCCTTTGTTGAAGGCAAAACAAAAACGGGGCACATTTTCACCCCGTCTACTTGCTCGAAAGGGCTTCTGTGCACGTTTCCTTTTACTCTCACAATACGACTGGCATTCTTCATAGAGGTCATATTGGAAATCATCCCAGGCTTCTCCCTCTGGAGGCCTCTGTAGGCGGAACTGGCCGTCATATTCTATTGCCACATCCGACCCTTTCCGTTGTGTGATTGTTTTAACATGCTTCATATAGGATATTAACTGATGTCCTTCCATGGGGAACCTGCGAGCCCTAACCGCTGAATAAATCATGAGCAGTTCCAGCCACTCGTCAATCTCGGTGATCGGAACCACCTCCTGCTTAGTTTTGTCTTCGCCTAATGCGCTTGGGACAACGTTAATGTCTAAAATGTGCGACCTTCGCAGACAACGTATAGGCATATAATAAGTAGAACAAATTTTGTCTACTGTCGATTGAGGGAGACCATTCCCTACTTCCCCATACGCCATACGCATAGACATCTTACTTTTCTTTCTGTCAATTATGCCTCTGCGGGCGCGTCGATCGAAGGTTGCCTCTCCGTGATATTGGTCCCGATCGCTCTCGCTCGAGTCGTCCTACGTCGAGGGTCTGCGTTTGCGGGACGCTCCTTGGTCTGACGAGGCTGACGTCGAAGGAATTGCCTCGTTCCCAGTTTGCAAGGCATTGAACCCTTGCGCGATTTGGATTGAGATGGCCGACATCAGTGTCGCGTACAAAGCCGGGTCGACGGTAGGTGGCTGCACAGGTGGAGACTCTTCCTCCATCGACGCCTCATCCGCTGTCTTCGCTCTTGTGGCTTTCGGCATACTGCAAACCAAAGGCATACATCAATGCAAGCCACAAACCGACCAAGATCTAGCTTGCTGGCCGGTCCCCCCCTCACCGCCTACAGCCATCCCTGGTTCAATGGTCGCTCAGTGTTCCATCACTCATGCGCCTTCGAAGGGAGACAAGAAGTATACCTAGGCAGCGGGGGGGGGGGCTGGCGAACTGCATCGACCTAAACTGAAGATAAATGGAGAAAAGCACCCATATATCTCCAATGTATCTCCGCACCGGAGGACCAACTGTGAGCAAAGGAAATGTCAAATATATGCATATATTCAATACATCTCCGCACCGGAGGGAAAAGGTGTCATATATATTCAATTCATCTCCACACCGGAGGACCAAACGTGCAATTCATCTCCGCCCCGGAGGACCAAATGTGGACAAAGGGAGTCACACATGTTCAATGCATCTCCGCGTCGGAGGACCGGCCATGAAAAATCGCACCTATAATCAATGTATCTTCGCACCGTATGGTCCAATGTGGACAACGATAAAGTCACACACATATATTCAAATATGTCCACACCAGCTGATCACTGAACAACATGAATTTCACAAATGAATTACAATGCATATCCGGCCACTCCACATTCAACTTTGGAGGCTTATACCACACTGCAATCAAGTTCAAGCTATTAAACTAGCTTTACCTATTCCGTATTAGATAAGTGAAATATTTCACAACTCTGAATGCTATTTAACTGTGCTTAATCATTTTCAGTGCACGCGTCGCCATAACATAATTGGCATTAGTATTTATCATGTTTCTTAAGTGGCCGCATTGGTATTTATCATGTTACTTAAGTGGATGAAATCCACACCAAACAATTTTTTTACCCATCAAGGCGAATTGCTATCAATTAATTGTTTGCAATTCCTCAAAGCAACGACGGCGTGTTTATAAATAACCCCATGCTAGTATTGAAAACCCGTGGCGGTCGCGGCGACCTACCGTGACTAATCCAACTTGACTCCCCCCGAGCAATCCACGTGCTAGGCTATTGACCCAATTTGTAAAGCCGACTGTATAAACAAAATGGCTGCCGCACGTGCCCAATTCTGAAATACAACGCCGCAAGAAATTCCAACTATTTCCCACGTAACGTGACACAACAACCATTGTAACATGTGTCGAAAACGCTGACTTTATACCCCTGAAGTCTGTTATAAAGTATACAAGATAAATAGGCCGAAAATATACACCGTCGTCACTGTACTGTAACTGGACGGGAATTGCTTTACTAACCCCAGAAACCGTTGGTGAGTCAGCATGGACACGCGGGAATCGGAGGTCCAAAGTGCAGCCAAAGCCTCATTCAAAGCCACGCGGTTACTTTCAAAGCAGACCGACCGTGCTTGAAAACGTCCAGGGCCACGAGGCAGGACGGGGCAAAATATCACTTTGCACACCGCATAATCACTCAGACACAACTTCGCAAATCGAAAAACCGTCTTTGCCAGTACATCAACGGTCACACACGAAGCGTAAATATCATTTGTCCCGATTTCAATAACCAAAAGTCCAGGTCTGAATGTCGCAACTTTATCCATCATTCTTGGCGAAAATAAGCCTTCAATCCTCAACCCGCCGATACCGAATAATCTACAAGTCGTTCTACATTCGTCAAACTCAAAATTCACACGATCAGTAGCTTTCATAAAAGCATCCAAACGGTGGCCAAATGAATGTCCTAATAACAACATGCGCTCCATGTCGGATACACTCACCTTCTACATATCAGATGAGATGTAGCTTGTGAACAACTCGCACACGACGACAACGACTTTGGCTATTTTTGAGCAGAGCGTAAACGCAACGTTGCTTACTGTACAAGACAGAAGCGGCAACTGAATTTTAAATACTTTTCGTCCAGCACAAAGTTGCCCTCCGCCAATCACCTGTCATCACGGGCCACGTGCAAACACTGGACCATCACGGGTACCACATCGCCACGGGTAAGAAAGATGGACGATTTACCTTTAATCCGTAGCGCTGTTCGGATCTTGACCAATGACAACTTGAAGGATGGGCTCCCAAAAATGTTTCACGTGCGACTGGATTGATATTCAGGCGCAAGTGGACGCAACGAAACGTGGAATTCAACAACACTCCCAATCATCGGCAGCTGACTATTGATTTAAATATTTAATTGTCACAGTTTATCTTGTCACGTAGCAATTATTCAAAGTACTATCCATGATGATTCACTTCACTGTGGGATTTGTTGTAGTTGTGCAACATTAATTGACATTAAGCATTTAAGTTACCGGCTTCCACAACAAAATATAATATTCACAAACCCGTTTCGGTAATGGAATGTTCTTTCATGTGGAAAAATAGATAGCCGACGAAGTTTAGTTTCCGTCCATGTGTGGCCATCATTCGACACTAGTATGTGTATGTGGTTATGGATGGCTAGGTCCCGTAGTTGTAAATGTTAACAAATGCATAAAACAACGTTCCGAATATGGTAACTTTCAAGAAATGAAATGGAAACATATAATTACAACTTTGTTAACGTTGCATTTATCAGTACAATATATATATATATATATACATATATATATATATATATATATATATATATATATACATATATATATATATATATATATATATATATATATATATATATATATATATATATATATATATATATATATATATATATATATATATATATATATATATATATATATATATATAATATAATTTCCTTAACAAGCTCAATGCACTTCATGTGTGTGTGTGTGTGTGTGTGTGTGTGTGTGTGTGTGTGTGTGTGTGTGTGTGTGTGTGTGTGTGTGTGTGTGTGTGTGTGTGTGTGTGTGTGTGTGTGTGTGTGTGTGTTTGTGCGTGCGTGCGTGCGGTGGAAATGAAAAAAACGAAGACGACTGGTCTGAAGAGGTTCACATCATATCTACATGGGATCATACGGATGAAGACATCGCTATTGTTTATTTTGTCTAATATATAACTTCAGTTGTCTCAACAATATACACTTGTAAAGAAGTGTAGTTCTATATAAGATAAGATAAGATACGTTTTATTACCAAGTAGCAAGTACAAGGAATTTGTAGTGTTGTGGCGTTAGCACAAACATACACTCATGCACCCAATCACACACGGAACTAAACATTACATATCACAATCGTAATACTAAAAACAGTTGAAAACAAGCGAGAGTAATATAATAGGTTGCAAGATTAAAAAATAAAAAATGAAAATGTTTAAAGATTAAAAAAATATATCAGTTGTGTTCAATGTTGGCGAACAGTCCTGTAGTTATATATTTAGACAACTCACATACACAGGGCCTACTACTCAGATTGTCAAGTTTCTTGTTTCGATATGTTAATAGCACAGTCAGACAAACACGATTCATTGCACCTATGACATTCCACATATATATTTAACTATAATTTTAGATTAATGAACTAAAATTATTATTAGTCCAACAATTTGTATACATACTTGTATCCATACATGCTGGATACAAATTGAGGCTGAGTTGGCAGGCCAACGTTTAATGTGTTTTCGTTTATATTTCTAAATGTTATTAACACTAATGGATCGACTGTGCGGAGAATGAAAGGAATGCAACACACAGAACGCGCAACAACGCCCTGGCATTTACACGTTACACGTATTAGTTAACGCCTAATACAATTAGAACTGCGGTTCCATTATATCGATGTCACGCATGCAATAAAATGTTATGACAAATCGTTATCGTTCGTCACGCACGTCTGCCGGCAGGATACATTACATCAATAACAATGTAGTCATGAAACATGTTCGACATTAAAATACTAATTATTCACCGTTAAGAGATTGTCCAATATCCAAATGGATACTCATTAAGTGGTAGATTTCAACAACTTGACAAGCAATGAAACCGACCAGGTAAACAATGTCGTGACTACTTCTGTGGCAGAAGAGTTGGGTCGACGATATAGAGGAGTGTACTGGATTGGACTGAGCTTCGCAGTGAGTCTGGAGGCGACAACACAAAGAGAGCCCGACTACAGGCTCCGTCAAGTGGTGCCCAACTACAGGCTCTGTCAAGTGGTGCCCAACTACAGGCTCCGTCAATTGGTGCCCATCTACAGGCTCCGTCAAGTGGTGCCCAAATACGGGCTCCGTCAAGTGGTGCCCAACTACACGCTACTTCAAGTGGTGCCCAACTACAGGCTCCGTCAAGTGGTGCCCAACTACAGGCTCCGTCAAGTGGTGCCCATATACACGCTCCGTCAAGTGGTGCCCAACTACACGCTCCGACAAGTGGTGCCCAACTACAGGCTACTTCAAGTGGTGCCCAACTACAGGCCCAGTCAAGTGGTGCCCAACTACATGCCCAGTCAAGTGGTGCCCAACTACAGGCTCCGTCAAGTGTTGCCCAACTACAGGCCCAGTCAAGAGGTGCCCAGCTACAGGCTCCGTCAAGTGGTGCCCAACTAGTACTACATGCTCCGTCAAGTGGTGCAGAATTAAGAAAATCGCTTATCGATGGACGAGATGCATGTGATGGATGGCTGGTATGGATATAATTATGTTATGGATGATTGTGTTTGATGTGGTCGATGTGATCGGTGTGATGTATGTGATGGATGAGATGGATGCGACGGGTGTGATGGATGCGATATATGGGATGGATGGGTGGATGGGATGGACACACACACACACGCACGCACGGACGCACGCACGCACGCACGCACACACACACACAAACACAAACACAAACACACAAACACACACACACAAACACACACACACACACACACACACACACACTCACACACACACACACACACACACACACACACACACACACACACACACACACACACACACACACACACACACACACACACACACACACACACACACACACACACATGAAGTGCATTGAGCTTGTTAAGGAAATTATATTATATATATATATATATATATATATATATATATATATATATATATATATATATATGTATATATATATATATATATATATATATATATATATATATATATATATATATATATATGTATATATATATATATATATATTGTACTGATAAATGCAACGTTAACAAAGTTGTAATTATATGTTTCCATTTCATTTCTTGAAAGTTACCATATTCGGAACGTTGTTTTATGCATTTGTTAACATTTACAACTACGGGACCTAGCCATCCATAACCACATACACATACTAGTGTCGAATGATGGCCACACATGGACGGAAACTAAACTTCGTCGGCTATCTATTTTTCCACATGAAAGAACATTCCATTACCGAAACGGGTTTGTGAATATTATATTTTGTTGTGGAAGCCGGTAACTTAAATGCTTAATGTCAATTAATGTTGCACGACTACAACAAATCCCACAGTGAAGTGAATCATCATGGATAGTACTTTGAATAATTGCTACGTGACAAGATAAACTGTGACAATTAAATATTTAAATCAATAGTCAGCTGCCGATGATTGGGAGTGTTGTTGAATTCCACGTTTCGTTGCGTCCACTTGCGCCTGAATATCAATCCAGTCGCACGTGAAACATTTTTGGGAGCCCATCCTTCAAGTTGTCATTGGTCAAGATCCGAACAGCGCTACGGATTGAAGGTAAATCGTCCATCTTTCTTACCCGTGGCGATGTGGTACCCGTGATGGTAGGGGTTGGTCAGCAGTGATCCTAAGAAATATATGGGTTGACAAAATATGATTACTGGAATGTTACGGTGTTATAGTTGGGATGAAATAACTTTGGTCATCTTTATCGTAAGGGTGTCCTAACGGTGGTCATCGTTATCGTAAGGTTGCCCTAACCGTGATCATCGTTATAGTAAGGGTGTCCTAACCGTGGCCATCTTTATCGTAAGGGTGTCCTAACCGTGGTAGTCGTTATCACAAGGGTGTCCTAACTGTAGTCGTCGTTATCGCAAGGGTGTCCTAACCGTGATCGTCGTTATCGTAAGGGTGTCCTAACCATGGTCGTCGTTATCGTAAGGGTGTCCTAACCGTGGTCGTCGTTATCGCAAGGGTGTCCTAACCGTATAATGGTGGTCGCAATGATGATTCTTCTTGTCCTTTCCTGATTTCGCCCATGACCTTCCTTTCATTGTTCTTTTATTGCTCTATTCTTAAAATGGCTTCATTACTTTTCTTTTATGTTCACGATACTCTAAGCATTCCTTAAAGAAAATATGTTTCTGTTGGATGTAAGTTATTTTATTATTATTTAGTCATTGATCATGCTATAGCAGTACGGGCTCTATGTAGAATGACAGAACATATGTTCTTACGTCAAGTTATATAGCAATACGGGCTCTGTATAGAATGGCAGAACATGTGTTCTTTCTTCAAGTGATATAGCAGTACGGACTCTATATAGAATGGCAGAACATGTGTTTTTACTTCAAGTTATATGCATTTCTAGGATAAAATGCTTTTCATGTTCGTCTCTTGATAACATTGTACCGGCCATCCGCGTTATCACAGATCCAAGAAAATTAAACTTATGAACCTGGTAAGGAACAATCCCGTTTATTAGGATGTGGCATGTTGGCGTAAACATTTTTGGATGACAGTGTTTTATATTTTCTTCATATTTAGAGACTGGCATTTCTTCTATCATTCCTTGATTACTGTGGTAATGATAATGGTGTGCAAAACGTGGTCCTTAGTCCAAAGGTGGCCACATATTGATAGAAGTTGACCGCTACTGATGTTGTCTAAAGGTGGTCCTTCCGTGGTACTATTCAACCTGCGATGGTCCATGTGATGTGACGGCACAGCCGGTAATATATCTACCTTGAATAAAAATGGTAAGGATTAATCAGTACATAATGTTGATTTGATTTTACAGGAAGCCGCCCATCAAGGAGTCAGCTCAACAAACTACCGGGGCTAGCGCACCGTTGGATCTCCCCACACAGAGCGACGAGGTAGATCCTGGGCTGGAGCAGGTCAGTGCGACTGCTTGTACCTCGGGGGTTGCTGCTTCTAATATGGCGCGTTGTGGATGGGAGACCGACATGGAGAAGCGCACGAGTGCTACCGAGCAGGGCATGAGTGCTACCGCGCAGCGCATGAATGCTGCCGAACAGGGCACCAGCGCTACCGAGCAGCGCATGAGTGCAACTGAACAGCGCATGAGTGCTATCGAGCAGCGCATGAGTGCTGCCGAACAGGGTATCAGCGCTACCGAGCAGCGCACGAGGGCTACCGAGCAGCTCGGGCGCGAGACGCGGCGAGAGTTGCGTGAGCTCGGGCGCGAGACGCGGCGAGAGTTGGGTGAGCTTAGGCGCGAGACAAGGCGAGAGTTGGGTGAGATACGAGAGTTGTTGCAGGCGGCCCTGCCGAATGCAGCAAACGTTGCTGCCGCGACCGCATCGTGCCGTCTGGAAGCTACTATGACCACCATCAATACAGGTATTGTGGGTTGTTTGAATGTTCAGCGGATAGAAGCACGGGGTATTAAATTTGGTGTTGTCACCATATCGCTACATGTTCGTGTGTCAGAGAAAATAAGTGACAATTTAGCGTGTACGTTGAAATTCGATCATGTATCTACCATAGCATCATAAATAAGCGTAAAGCCACAAAGCTTCTCGTTGGCTGTACGGCCTGGGGATGGAGGGAACCCGCTGTCCATGTCGGTTCAAGGCCCAATGCAGATAGTACGATATTTATGTGACATTCCTGATGTACATGTCAGTGTACCTGATGAGAACTGACCCCGGATCATCAACGTTGCTCAAATACATGCATACATTTAGGAAAATGTCAGAACGTAATAGGCGAAGTTATGACGAGTAATTCCGATCAATATGTAAACAAAATTGTAATGCAGCTCAGCATCCGGTGCCGAGGGTAACGTCATAGGTGGGAACCCCCTTTCTCGAATCATTCACCCAATATCTCACTCACTCACGACCGACACATCCACGCAAAAACACTCAATCACACTCCAACCAACCCACAGCCCCACTCACTCACTCACTCACTCACTCACTCACTCACTCACTCACTCACTCACTCACTCACTCATTCCCTTATTCATTCAATGATATCGGCCACTGGAGTCGAACTCTCCACAGTCCAACCCTCTGTCTCCAGATATCTCTATGCCTCAATGCCATGCTCAGCTCTCTAGGCTCCAGTCCCACACATTCCGTTAGTCGATAAATGGCTGCCTTGGTTTGCTCTCTCGTGCTCTTGTTGCCACAATATTGACCTTGCTGCCGTTTCATCGTTGCGTCTGTAGCAGTGCCAGGTAAATAGTCGCCTCGTTTCTCGTATATTGTCTATTACTTAGCTCATTACACTGCAGAGCTCTATCTTAATCAACTGTTGCTGCCTATGTCTGTTGAAAGCAGCTCGTACCATTCTTGTGCAACACCCGTCTAGTTGTTTTTGAGAGTTTTTGTCATTGTCCAAAGTGTGCATCCACAGCGGAACACAAACTCTACCGATGCTATGAACAAGCACTGCTACATTTATGCTTGATATTGCAGACTGTCATGTTTGGTCTAATTTGTTTTATTGCTTCCGTGCCAATGGCTTCCTGGTCTTGGTGTTTTGGTCGTTGTGCCGACCCAATTAATTGAAGGCAACGAACTTCTCCAAATCAGATCCTTCCTTGGTAACGATAATGATATTTTTTAAGGTGGTACAACCATGAAATTGGTCTTTCCAGCATTAATTTTCAACCCAGTCCTCTCATGAGAAGACCTTGTGCCTGTGTGGCTTCTGAGAAAAGAGTTATATCGTCTGCAAATTCAAAATATGTCATAGCCATTTTCGGTTTCTTCTTGTAAGTTGTAATCCCAGTTCCTCGTCACATCCGTCTATTGCTGGTCGCAGTGCATAGTGAATACTACGGAACCTGAATCTCTAGTACAAACTCAACCATCGTAGTGCATATCAATGACTATCACAAAAAGGAATGATGCGAGCGTGTCACAATGCAGAGCTACTGCTAGGATATCAAATAGCTAAATATTCCCATCCGGTGAAAGATCGCAGGTTACAAAGCATCGAACAACCTTTCGCACTATGCTCTAAGGAGACGCTATCAATGTAACCGACCTGGCTGTCATTTCGTTAATGAATGCACATGGTGTGCTGGCAGCAATATATGGGTCAGATATCCCAATCCCAAGCCGGGAAGTCTTCAGACGCCATGCATCACAATATGAACATAGCAGGATCGATTAATCGCTTCGCCAGTCTCGCCAGTAGCTATACGTTGTCACCTTGTAGTGGAAGGGTATGATCCTAATCGAAGTTATAATTTTAAAGGGTTTAATTCGATGTTTGAAATGGAATGTTATTTTTTGAAAATTCAAGTATTCTGAACAACTGAACACTAATACATCGCCACCACTGATAATTGGCTGTTATCTACGACAGGTTTAATTCATAGTTTCCTCCTCTATAATTAGTGAGTCCAAGACTTGTTACACATCTACAACCTGTGTGCTACTTAATTTCCCCTGACACAGACACCTGGTTGAAGGGACATACATTGTTTTCTCCTCCGAAAAACGCAGGCAAAGCAGGTTGAACGAAATTGCCCATGTTTCGCCGACATATTGCGAGTTATTTCACAGACGAATCGACAGCCTATGGCGACCCAACAGTGTCATTTCCCGGAGGCTAACACCCGAAGAGGTTCTATCGCCATCCTTTCATGTCAAAGCTTGAAACATATATGTAACATGTAACATGTCAATCTCAACTCGGCATATGTTTTATCTTTGTCTGCCCACTATTCACTGGTAACTATTATATGAAGAACAATATTTTTGATCACCACGTATTTGCTAAACCCCTGGAATTGCAGCATGCAATTGCAATTACGTTAATGTTAAGTTGCTAAAGGTTGATACATCTGTTGACAGCCTCGCCTAATAGGCCGGTGAGCGCAATTAAAAATGTTTTGCAATAGTGAAATGCCATCACATGCAATGCTGGTGATATATCACGCTTAAATTGATAAATGCAAAATAGAAATGGTATCAGATCGATCGCTTTGTCGCACAACTCCGACGTTAGAACGAGGGACACATCAATTAAGTTAGTCTGCGTGATGAAACGACAATATATGTCTATACACATACAACACTATATAAGTGATACAGTTGCATATTGCACGGATATAATGATAATTTAAAGCCCAACAACATACAACGATGTTCATAGAAAATGAATCCCCGCTTTGTAAGGGCACATGATTACTGCAGTGTAACGCCGTGTATGTTTTTTATTAGGCCCACATACATATCACTAAACAAGTGAGTATGTACATACAAGTATAGTTAAAGCATCAATATAACACAAATATCAAATAAGGGACCATTAGACTCCCATTAAAGCTAAGGAATAGCCGCTCTCACAGGAGCCACCATATGTACAATTAAGTACTTAAAGATTATACAAATTATAATATAATATAACAATGAAATACTGAAACAATATAGGCTATATAACAGAAAAAAGCATTACAGAATAAATGATTTGGTATGGCTGGTTCATTGTCCAAGGCGGTGTTATTACATAATCATTCTCGTTAGCATATATAACAGTTTCTCATATTACGTAGCGATATAGAAATTTGCAAATAATAATTTTTGCTATAGGTTACAAAACCCTGTAGACTGTGAGTGTATATATATATTTTTTCAATACAACAGGTACATTATTTATCGTGTGTGGCAAAATATATCTAAGACTGTGCTTAGCAAATTCGTGTTGTACTCTGACTGTGTGTATATTGTATTACCCACGTGTGTTGAATTTGTGAATGCTACTGTTTTGATCAAGTGATAAGTGTTGAAGGTAGACAGGAAGTTTATTTTGTGTGGATTTATAATATATTTATAATTCTCGTAGTCTAAATATATTTTATATTTTTAATAATTTAAGACTTTCAAACAATTGTTCAGTGCATTATATTTGCTCACACTTATAATTCTGACGACTGTCTTTTTATTTTTTTATTCTGTCACGTTTATATCCGCAGGCAGTTATGCCATAGTTAAAATATGGCAATATCATTGAGTTATACAACATAATATTTATGTTAAGAGGTAATAATCGTTTGAGTCTATTGAGAACACGTAAAATCATTGAACATGTATTTTAATTGTTGTTCAATATGGCTTTACCAATTTAAATTTGTTTATATGACAATTTTCTTCTAGCCGTTTTGGAAAGCATACATTTAGTTGTGTACAAGTTAAGAGATAATTTGTTTTATTTTAGTCATTCATTGATTTTATGCAGTTCTATGTTGATAGAGAATTCTACATTTCCATTTTCTTCATGAGTTGAAAATGAGTACTTGAGGGGGTGGTATCATCGGCGCGCAGTATAACATTTCAATTTATGCTGGATTCAGCAAAGTA